>JAGSMR010000035.1:2995000-3595000 GCA_029286605.1 Sericinus montela | reverse complement strand
AAGACGGCTAAACTTGTGTACTAATTATATCTTATTCGTACATAAGTTTTTGAAAAACCCATTTGTACGAGCTTGGGGATCGAACTCGGATCTCTTGACTCAAAATTCCGACCACCCAACCACTCGGCTGTCGTGACTTTCCATATCCAAAAATGTGTCTTATATTACTTTTTTATTCACTTTCAGTTAATAAACTGTCAAGAGCACTTACGATAACTTATAAAGTGATCGAAGGTTAATCTCGGAGAATATTTTTTTTTTAATAATATTACATAGGGATAAGGAAAAATATGAGAGAAAGAAATTCATAGAGCAACCTATCAGTCTTAATAAATTTTTTTCGACAGAGCAACATTGACTAGCAATTACCCAAGAGAAAATTTATAGAAAGATTTATGTTGATGTTTAACAAAAGGATCTGCATAGTAATATTTAAAGCCAACACATAGATATCATTCGATATTGAAATATGTTAAATAATAAATATATTTTTTAGATACTTTCGTATATATTTCGTTAGTACTTTCGACATTCTATACGTAGTTTAATAAACTTGGAAATATACTTAAAAATTTTCTGATATTGCCTGCGAGACTATATGCTACCGACAAATTAGCATTGTAGCAGTGGCAACACTGCTATAACACCCTGCTGAGCCAGATGTCTTTTCATTGCTCTAATCTAACACTAAATTGTCTTATCTTTTCTTTGAATCTTAAAAATATAAAAATATCTTCACGCAATTCCCAATACAGGGGTAGACAGAGGTCTAGTCTAGACAATTAAGTCCCTTTGACCCGAAGATTTCACCGAAGATATTTTCAGGACAACGTGACAGGTGGTGAGCCAGTCGCCGTCTTTATGTCCAAGCGAACTATCGTTCGCTTAGACACAAAGACGGCTAAACTTGTGTACTAATTATATCTTATTCGTACATAAGTTTTTGAAAAACCCATTTGTACGAGCTTGGGGATCGAACTCGGATCTCTTGACTCAAAATTCCGACCACCCAACCACTCGGCTGTCGTGACTTTCCATATCCAAAAATGTGTCTTATATTACTTTTTTATTCACTTTCAGTTAATAAACTGTCAAGAGCACTTACGATAACTTATAAAGTGATCGAAGGTTAATCTCGGAGAATATTTTTT
The DNA here is from genome assembly GCA_029286605.1 of Sericinus montela. Classification (NCBI taxonomy): domain Eukaryota; kingdom Metazoa; phylum Arthropoda; class Insecta; order Lepidoptera; family Papilionidae; genus Sericinus; species Sericinus montela. The sequence goes on along the minus strand of JAGSMR010000035.1, from coordinate 3,593,849 downwards.
TTTTAATAATATTACATAGGGATAAGGAAAAATATGAGAGAAAGAAATTCATAGAGCAACCTATCAGTCTTAATAAATTTTTTTCGACAGAGCAACATTGACTAGCAATTACCCAAGAGAAAATTTATAGAAAGATTTATGTTGGATGTTTAACAAAAGGATCTGCATAGTAATATTTAAAGCCAACACATAGATATCATTCGATATTGAAATATGTTAAATAATAAATATATTTTTTAGATACTTTCGTATATATTTCGTTAGTACTTTCGACATTCTATACGTAGTTTAATAAACTTGGAAATATACTTAAAAATTTTCTGATATTGCCTGCGAGACTATATGCTACCGACAAATTAGCATTGTAGCAGTGGCAACACTGCTATAACACCCTGCTGAGCCAGATGTCTTTTCATTGCTCTAATCTAACACTAAATTGTCTTATCTTTTCTTTGAATCTTAAAAAAATATAAAAAATATCTTCATGCAATTCCCAATACAGGGGTAGACAGAGGTCGAGTCTAGGCAATTAAGTCCCTTCGACCCACCTTCCACCGAAGATATTTTCGGGACAACGTGACAGGTGGTGAGCCCGTCGCTGTGAGTCTTTGAATCTTGACCTTTTAATTTTAAATATTCAATATAAATGTATCTTGTAGAGTATTGTTATGATTATTATTTTACCTTTAAGCATATAAGTCAATCCCTGATGAGGTAGCCAGAGATAACGGATCTTCAATGTCACTTTACATACCTTATAATGTATACCCGTCTAGGTACCCGAGTACTCTTAATTATCCCCTCTTCAGGCAATTGACTCACGTGGCCTTTCAAAGTTAGTCTTGGTTTACCTCGACCCCTTTTAACTATCGCGTTGGCTCTCTGTTTCTTCTGGCAGACCCAGACAAAAATGTTGGTACCGGCACTGTATAATATATCGCAAGGCCTGCATATTTCACTATCTCCTGCATTTTGTCTAACGTAGACAGGGCACTATTAGCATTATAAACTTTATTCCCGTCAGCTACATGCGTGTCCCTATCTTAATCAAACATTCCGACTTGGCTAAAAGCGCTCGACATTGTACACTGAACACTGTACTTATACAAGTATAATTTAATTTGTGTTCTAAGAATTTCTGATTTACCTATATTTCACAGTTTGTTTTATCTTCGCCCTTTCAAATATCGATACCTTCCCTTTTGAGCATTAAAATGGAGACCTTTAATTTCAAATTCTTCTTTTAAATATGAGACTATCGCCTGCAAATATCTGCAGTGCAATAAGCACTGCATCATCAACATGCCATACAATTTACTTACTCGGCACCAAATTTCACACCAAGACCGCTGTAGTATACAGCAGTCGAGAAACAATATTAAAGTAGACATGACACTACCCTGTTTTACGCTAGTTCGATACACAGATAGATTACAGACTAATTAAATAAAAAGATAAATACCAGAAAAAAATATATGGAAGTAATTACTTCACGGTTCTGAACACAGAAATCGCCTTATTTTATTTAAAATATTCCTAAGAACACAGCTCACCGGATGTCTAATTCCACATCGGTGTTTACGAAAATTCAGTGACGCGTAAAGTCCGTTAGACGACGGATTTTATTTGCAGGAAACAATGCAAAAAGGATTTTATTTCGGGGACGTGTCAAGAATGTTTTTTTTTTTTTTTAGCCAGCTGGACGATATTAAGCTTTTTAGGCATTATTGCTTTTCGGACATGGCATCGCTTTCATTTTGATCAGAGTAAGTATTTGTATACAAATGTGATTTGACTTTCAAACAATTCAAATTTCTGTTCTATATTCAGTTGTTTCCTTCGAATAATGTAATATCAATGAATAGTATAATATGGTAACCTTTGCCTCAAATGCTTTGTTACCCTTTAGACTGCTTTCTCTCTGCCGATCTGTTTATTTAAAGCTATTACAATTACAATTAGAAATATCAATTTTTTATTATATTAATTTCAGATAATTTTTAATTATCAAACTGTTAACTGCGTTGTTTTCAGATAATTTTTAATTATCAAACAACACAGTTAATAGTTTGATAATTTTTAATTATCAAACTGTTAACTGTGTTGATTTTGTAACATTGCTTGCGGAAACTGCGCTTTATTAATACATGATTCAAAGTAAATAAATGAGAATAAAAAATTTCGTATGTATTTACCGCTAGATAGTTTCTTTATCTGGAATCAATCCAGTGTATTTAATTGGATCTAAACTGAACATAAATGTCAAATTTAAACAATTAGACACAATTTTACAAAGCAAGTAAAATAGAAGCTTGCAAAAATTGAAACTCAGTAAAATTTTTTTTTTATATGTGGAATGTAATAAATAAGTAGAGTACATACAGTAAAAAAGCCTTGAGGTAATTTAAAAAGCACCGCAGATCTGCATCTCCCAAATATAAAATAGTCAAAAATTTATTTTAATTGTACATACTGTTTTCAATAACATGAAAGGTGCAATTCTCTCACAGAACTTAGTATTAACTTGTACCGTGAATGTGGTATTATTATTGAGAATTTAAATACTTGCCATTATATAATTTATATTATTTTAACCACGTGTGCTGTTTAATGCTACAATAAAAAAAACTTCTTTTCGGCGATGGGCTCACCAACTATCTTGATGTCTCAAATAAGATGTGGTGAAAAAAGGGTCGAATGGACTTCATTGTCTAAACCTCTGCCTGCCCCAGTGGATATTAATATTAAGTGGATATGAATAATAGCATTAAAAAAACTTCTTGTGATAATTAAAAAAATAGAATCATATTATCCAAGTACTTTGGAGATCGGAATTTGAATTAGGACATTTAAATACATAAGATTAACCCAAATAAACCGCATCACCTGTTACGTTGCCTCAAACAAACTCCTTTGCAATGTGGGTCAAAACGACTAATTTCTCTCTGAGTGAATTGTATTGAGAAATGGTTGAACATTTCACTGTACTTCTTTTTTAAATTTTCATCACAGTCTAATTTTCGTGATAGCTTTTTATCAAGAAAATATGATTGTGATAGAAAGCCATCACGAAAATAAGACTGATGATATTTATTGAATTATGTTGCTTAATAAAATTCAATAAAACTACTTATTATAATAATGTCACTTATCAAATAAGTCACTATATGATGGTATTACCGTAAGAATTTGCCACTCACCTCCTTTCTTCTCGTGGGCGTCATAAAAGGTGACTAAGGGAAAAGTCAAAGGTTGTCGGGATGATCCAGTAAACAAAGAGTTAAAAAATTAGTAGACCAGTAACGGACTAACGGTATTGGGAAGGTGGCAGTATAACGCCTTTCCCTTATACAGGAGTAGACAGAGGTTTAGATAATTAAATATTTTCGACCCATCGTGACAGTTGATGAGCCCGTCGTCGTCTTAATGTCCAAGCCAAAGTTATAAAATACAAATAATTTCATATAAAAATATTATCATCATACCACTGCAAACAAAGGCCGATTCCTTACAAAAGGGTTTGCTAGAAACAAAAAATACGAAACAACGGAAGGAATTTTATTTGTCAAGCATAGAAAGAGTTTGCGTAATTTTCCAGGTAGAATGAACCCTACAACGGTACGGTTTAAAAATTACTAATTAAAGTCAAATTACAAGAGCATAGTTCATTGGTATACCGCGACGAAACTTAATCAGAAGTAAACAAGGAGCGTAAAAATAAATTATGCGTAGCAGATCCAGCCTCAGTAAATTTAAACAGGGTAAAGCTAAAGGGCCTTGAATTATTAAAATTAAATAGGAGTCGAGGCAGTACGAAATCGGTCAATGTTTTCTAATTGTAACTTAATTAAAATGATTTACACTTAAAGCTTTTTAAATAAACGCGGTTTTACATACTATATAAATGTGTTAGAATGTGGTGCTGAACCAGACGACTCATATGTAGATAATTACAATATACTTTTTGTTTTCGTGCAATATGAATACATCGCATAGCTTTCTTTCTTGGGTGTCGTAAGAGACTATGAAAATAGACTTGAAAATGCTGGCGATTTGATTTCAGATAGATGGTGGTATAACTAATTCGCATTCAGACATCAAATATTACATAAAAAAATTAAAGAGAAAAAACAAAACTAAAATGTAAAATTTATACACCAACTGGCGTTGGAAATAATACATAATAATAATATTAAGCGGTTAGCGGAGGAGTAGTCTCTCATACTCCTACCATACAAGCGGATTATATCTTTAGATAAACGAGTACCTACAAATTCATTGCACAAATAAATTAAATGTAATTATTCCTGTCTAATTATGCGTTTGTGATAATCTAAAAAAATATCTACACGCTATTCCCAATACAGGGGTAGACAGAGGTCTAGTCTAAACATTTTAGTCTCTTCGACCCACCTTCCACCGAAGATATTTTCGGGACAACGTGGCAGGTGGTGAGCCCGTCGCCGTCTTTATGTCCAAGCCAACGATATAATTTGTACATAGGTTTTTAGAAAAACTCAGCGGTACGGCCACTTGAGGATCGAACTCGGGTCTCTTGACTCGAAATTCCGACCACCCAACCACTCGGCTATCGTGACTTGTGATAATTGTGATAGTCTATTATTTGTATAATCTGGATCATTATCATAATACTAGCATACACAAGTCCACTGCTGAACATAGACCTCCTCCTAAGACTGCTACATAAAAGGATCCTGTCCTATCAGCATCCATCTCCCCGGAACATTATGTAGGTCGTCTCTCCATCTTGTGGAGGTACTAAACCTTTCGGTTTAGTACCCCCACAAGATGGAGAGATGTGAGCTCTACGAGCTATGTGGCCGGCCAATTGCCAGTTCAACGTGCTGATGCTTACGGTATATCGGTTACCCTGGTTGTACTGGTCTTCGTTACGGATTACCATACTATATTATATACTGCAATCTGGATAACTATATGAAATAACAAACTGGAATTCTGTTTGTACTGTACAGTTTCTCAATTACAGAAACAGTGACAGAATAATACATATAACTTTTTTTTAGTTTAATAATTATTTCCGTTTATGATATCAATACACGTCTGTGATGCTTTGCGAAGGCTATGAAGATGTCAACATATATTTTTTCTATATAATAATGATACATATAAATAAAATAAATATTAAAATTTAAATATTTATCTTCACAAATTATCCAATACTGACGCGGACAGAGATATAGACAATTAAGTACTTTCGACTCACCTTTCACCGTAAGTTATTTGAAAACGTGACTAGTGGTGAGCCTGTCGTCATGTAAATTAATAATAAATAAATAAATAAATATCTTCACGCAATTCCCAATACAGGGGTAGACAGAGGTCAAGTCTAGACAATTAAGTCCCTTTGACCCACCTTCCACCGAAGATATTTTCGGGACAACGTGACAGGTGGTGAGCCCGTCGCCGCCTTTATGTCCAAGCCAACGATATAATTTGTACATAGGTTTTTAGAAAACTCAGCGGTACGGCCACTTGAGGATCGAACTCGGGTCTCTTGACTCGAAATTCCGACCACCCAACAACTCGGCTATCGTGACTTCTGTATGACTTATGTAAATTAATAAATATTAAAATTTAAATATTTATCTTCACAAATTTTCCAATACTGACGCGGACAGAGATATAGACAATTAAGTACTTTCGACTCACCTTTCACCGTAAGTTATTTGAAAACGTGACTAGTGGTGAGCCTGTCGTCATGTTAATTAATAATAAATAAATAAATAAATAAATATCTTCACGCATTTCCCAATACAGGGGTAGACAGAGGTCAAGTCTAGACAATTAAGTCCCTTTGACCCACCTTCCACCGAAGATATTTTCGGGACAACGTGACAGGTGGTGAGCCTGTCGTCATGTTAATTAATAATAAATAAATAGATAAAAAAATATCTTCACGCAATTCCCAATACAGGGGTAGACAGAGGTCAAGTCTAGACAATTAAGTCCCTTTGACCCACCTTCCACCGAAGATATTTTCGGGACAACGTGACAGGTGGTGAGCCCGTCGCCGCCTTTATGTCCAAGCCAACGATGAAATTCGTACATAAGTTTTTGAAAACTCAGCGGTACGGCCACTTGAGGATCGAACTCAAGTCTCTCGACTCGAAATTCCGACTACCCAACCACTCGGCTATCGTGACTTCTGTATGACTTATGTAAATTAATAAATATTAATAAAAATATTATAAAATTGAAATCAATAAGAAATTACAAAACAAAAAAAGAATAGAACTGAACTTAGAAGTATTACATACATACATACATATATTCACGCCTCTTTCCCATAGGGGTAGGCAGAGACCATTTCTTTCCACTTGCTACGATCCTTACATACTTGTTTCGCTTCGTCCACTTTCATTATTCCCTTCATACATTCTCTTTGATTCAGGGTACAAATAAACAATAAATAAATATCTTCACGCAATTCCCAATACAGGGGTAGACAGAGGTCTAGTCAAGACGTATATAAGTTTTTGAAAAATCCATTGGAACGTGCCTGCCATCGACTACCCAACCACTCGGCTATCGTGACTTTTTTACAATTACAGCGTGTCACAATCTGAAATCACATTATTAAAGTTTAGATCAAGTGAGCTTTTTTTAAGAACATTTTGGAAACAACAAAATTGACACAATTTTTCATCTCGTAATTTATCACGGGTCCCTTCAGAAGACGATCTTAAATGTAATTAAGTAAAATTTTCATTCTTTAGTCGTCGTTAATAGCCCGCTAATTAGTACAATTTACTGAGAGGCAAGGAAGCCAATTTATTCATCTCATTTTTACTGACAGGAAACGTAATATTGATCCGCTTGCAGACATATTAATTGACAGAGACAAGAATTTATTTTGTAAACGATATTCATAACATAATAATAATCATACTAAAATTTAAAAAAAAATTAAATATCTTCACGCATTTTCCAGTACAGTTGTAGATAGAAGTCTAGTCTAGAAACTTTATTAAAATATGTTAAAATTTCAAACCGAATGGTCCGGTGATCGGATTTCGAGTCAAGAGACCCAATTTCGATCATCAGGTGGTTGGTTAGTACCAATGGGGTTTTATAAAAATTATGTACAATTTAAATCGTTGGCTTGGGCATAAAGACGGTAACAGACTCACCGCTTGACTCGTTGTCCCATAATAAGCTCGAGTGGAATGTGCGTTAAAAGTACTAAATTTTCTAGACATCTGGCTACCCTCGTAGTGGAAAATTCGTGAAAATATAAAATAATTAAAGAACTGAAACAAACTTCGTTGTATCATTTGTTCCTATAAAGTTCTACGAGCTAGATAACGAATTACATTATGCATTAAAAGAGCAGAGAAAAGCCCTCTCTTTTTCAAGTTAGACATTGCTAACGCAAGATAAACTTTCTAAGGAAGGGTACGAACTTCGCTAATCGTCCATACTTCTTGATTAGCCAAAACGAAATCGGCTTAGAGATGTCACAAAATTCAGATATATCTTATTTAAAAGATTTTTACGTCTTTTTAAAAAGTAATTCATTATATATCACTTTAATCAGAGGTGGTTAGAAAATAAGATGTTTCGAGAATATTTAAGTATAGTGACTTAAAAAATGAAATCGATTGATGTAGACATTTTTCAATATAGTCTCCACAAACATCGCATTTTTTAGAACTCTAAATACATTCAGAGACACAGCCATATATATATATATATATATATATATATATATATATATATATATATATATATATATATATATATATATATATATATATATATATATATATATATATATATATATATATATATATATATATATATATATATATATATATATATATATATATATATATATATATATATATATATATATATATATATATATAAATATCGAACGTGACAATTAGGTGAACTGCCAACAAAATCCAAGTTAAAACTGAAAATTTAAAAGCATAAACGAATTTTCAGTTTGATAGTAAAAACATTTCGACGGCAGCTTGGAAATCCGATTTATGAATTGATAATCGTATCTCTTTCAATTTAATTTCATCGTTGCAAGTCTGACTGCAGATTTTTTGCAATATTTAACATTGATCATCGTCGATTTCATCGTCATTATCGAACACACTGGTTTTCATGGTAATGCAAGCTTTGAGGTTCCTGGTTCAATTCCGGGACGGTTCATTGTAGAAAACTAAAACTAAAACCGGTTAAGACATGCAATTATCAAAGCCATCACCTTTTAAGGTAACCACGACAAGAAGTCACCATTGCAGAGAGGTTGGGTGATCGGAATTCGAGTCAAGACACCAGAGTTCGATACCCAGGTGGTAGGCACAGTAGCAATAAAAAATTTTCATAACTATCGAGTATATACGAATTATGTCAATGGCAAAAAGTTGGACACCTGTCTTGTTGTCCAAATAAATTCCTTCGGTGTAAAGTGGGTCTGGAATTGAAATTGTCTGGACTTCTTTCTACCGCAAAATTAGGAACGGCATTAAGATTTTACACTTAACTTTTTATATGATATCGTCTCTATTTAGTTTTCATAGACAAAATATAGAAAGAAATCATGGAAAAGTTTGTGAAATGCTGGTTAAATTTCACCACCCCTTATACTGTTTTTTATATATTAGTACTTTCATAAAAGCTCTAAGATACAATAAATAATACTTATGACAGTTATATGCGAACCTACATTTACATATTACTTACTCGAATAATCATTCAGAAAAATAGATAAAAGTTAAGTCCATAGAATAACAGTGAGTCATATACATTATGATCTCATAATTATTTTAAAATATTCCTTGCTCATTAATGAGATAAAGCTAAAACCTGATTTGAATTTAATATATTTATAAATAATTTAATATCAAGTCACTGGAGTTAAGTAGGAAAGTAAGTGGATGAGCATCGCATTTTTCTCTAAAGGTTAAGCAATGTTGAGTATGACGTCATCGGTCCAATCGACCGCCCACGTGCTACGGATAGAACCGTAAATTTGAATGAATGGCCTCTTTACGTTTATGAATCTTGCGATATATATAATACGCTTGCGATGTATTTTCTAAAACAAATAGAAAAATAAAGAAAATTAATAGACTTGATAGTTTCCACTCTAGATCTATTTAGTCTTAATAAATTTTTCCTAATTAAAAGGTTAAAATATTTAGATAGAATATCTTCGGTTGAGGGTGGGCCGAAACGACTTAATTGTTTATACCTCTGTTTATTCCTATATTGGGAATGGCGTGAAGGTATTTATATTATATTTTTAGCTAAAACACGTGTAATATTATATTCTTATATTCAACTAGCTGACCCTGCAAGCTGCTTTGCCATATAAAAATAAGGAATTATCGTAGAAGGGTTAATATTTTGGATGGTATGTGTTTTTGAATGCTGTATCATAAAAATATTGTCTAAAAAAATAAAGAAAAATTGGGGTATGGAAAATAGATGCTAACTAACTGATATGCACGTAAAATTTTCTAACAATCGGTCGAGCCGAACAAACACGAGAATTTTATATATTAGATATTGTGTGTAAATTTTCAATAGTAACATTGTTATAAATATGTTATCGAAATTATTGATTCATTGACAAACAAAGCATAGTAAGACACATTTATTGTTTTACAAAGAAAGATAATTGTTCAAAATTTCATAGTTTTATCTTCACACTTTTTCTAAAACTACATCCATGACTAGAATACAAAGATTAGAATGCAGGGTTCCTGCTAATTAGTGTATGTATTTTCCTTTTTGTATAACATGCCTTCACGGCTTTACCAATACAGTGCTAGACGTAGGCAATTAAGATATTTAAGACCCACCTTCTACCGAAGACATTTTTTGGACAACGTGACAAGTGGCGAGTCAGTCGCCGTCTTTATGTCCATGACATAAGTTTACATAAGTTTAAAAGTCACGATAGCCGAGTTGTTGGGTGGTCGGAATTTCGAGTCGAGAGACCCGAGTTCGATCCCCAGGTGGCAGTACCAATGAGTTTTTCAAAAAAACTTATGTACGAATTTCATCGTTGGCTTGGACATAAAGGCGGCGACGGGCTCACCACCTGTCACGTTGTCCCGAAAATATCTTCGGTGGAAGGTGGGTCAAAGGGACTTAATCGTCTAGACTTGACCTCTGTCTACCACTGTATTGGGAATTGCGTGAAGATATTTATTTATTATTTTATTTACATAAGTTTTTGAAAAAACCATTGGTCTCATACCAATACCCTGGGGATCAAACTCGGATATCTTGTCTTGAATTGTGATCACCCAATTACTCTGAATATGTTGACTACATTTTAAATAAAATAATATAGTAATTTTATAAAATAATATACATTATAGTTTTTTTTTTATTAAAACACTTTCTATTATTCAAAAAAGTAACACAAACGCTCCAAATTGATTTATTATAACTACAAATACATAATGTTTTTAAATGCGCTATAAGAATACTCAGCATAAATGAAATTCGCGCTGAGTTTCGACAAATTTCTCCAACATAAGCTTTCAAAGTATTACGGCACATTCAAATAAAAGGAGTACAATGGTATAAGAGAGAGAGAGAGTGATATGTAAATTTGCTTTAGCTCAAAGAGTTCCTAATGGTGCAAACATTTTTAAAAGGATCTCGCTGCCATTACAGATTTTATCTGTAAACGATTGCTTTGGGAATGCTCTACAGAAAATATCTGTCGACAATGGTATTGTAATTTTTTCCGCGGGTCCCGATGCGTGTTTATTTGACACGTGATCTGAGACGAAGGTATTTGGGATTATTGGAAATATAGAACAAAGAATAAAAGGGATGGGTAAATACTTTAATAATATCGAAACCATAGACAAGAAAATATAAAATACGAATTGTAGAAGATGTTCAAACACTTGTATTTAAATGATAAACTCTACGATATATTCAAGTGATGAAACGAAATACATTTAAGTAAGTCTACGATTATTCGTCACACATTTTTAGATTATATAGGTAACAAGATAAAGAAGTCACGATAGTCGAGTGGTTGGGTGATCGGAATTCGAGTCAATAGACCCGAATTCGATCCCTAAGGCTCGTACCAATGAGTTTTTTTTTTTAAAAACTTATGTACGATTTATATCGTTGACATGGACATAAAGACAGCGACCAACTCACCACCTGTCACATTGTCTCAAAAAGTTCTTATGTGGAAGGTGGGTCAAAAAGATCTTCACTGTATTGGGAATGACGTGAAGATATTTTTTTAGATGACTAGCTGTTTAAATGAAATAATGATATTTGATTTCGAAAAATATGGTACAGTTTTTTTTTTTTTAGATTTAGATTAAGTTCCACAAATTTCACCAGTAGGAATCCAACATGCATGCAACTACGCCCACGTGAAAGCCTTTGTCACACAATTTTTTTTATTTCAAATGTATAGTATTTCCTTCCTGTTGTTTTAAGCTATTCCCATAACAAATTTCATTAAAAATGGTTAAGCGGATATGGCGTGCTAGCGTAATATACTGACAGAGTTATATTTCACAGATGCAAGAAAATAGAGAGTCCTCAATATACCGAATGTTTTAATCAGAATAGTCACGATCGGCGGTAACGATGGCACGAACTGGAAGAAAATATAACTTTCTCCAACTAACTTAGCAAAAACTTGACCCAAGTGTTGTAAGGGAAACTTCGCCAAATGATACCGAGCTGTTAGTTGTTTTATACAAGTTTTTAAGGTCGCTATTATACTTTGATATGGAGCCATTACAAAATTGATTGGTTTTATTACATGTCGTTTTTGTATTTCACCGTTTCCAAATATTTTAGTTAGGGGTGTAGAAAAATTATTAATTTCGACCCACTTTTCACCGGACCTTATTAAGTATAACGTGACATGTGAGCCTGCTACCATAGTGTTCAAGCTACCGATGCCAGTCGTATGCACGTTTCGAAAAAAATTAGTACTTCAAATACGACCATCCATATTGCCATAACTGCCACGCTTGGCAACCAGTTTAGCAATCACTGTGCCAGACACCTCGCACTGTTGCCTGCGATCGGTCTACTTAATATCAGTCTGGTAATTTTCGAGACGGTTATCTCGCCATCTTTAAATAGCCATCACTTTTGACAAGGTTTTATCAACAGAAAGAGAAGCTGAAAAGTATTCTTACGTTGATAACCCAAGACAATTAAACTATTACGATTACAAGTACAAGGTATGTATCGCGACACATGGCGATTCATTATCCCTGGCTACCCCGTCAGGGACTATGCGTAAAGAAACATAAATATAAAAAAATAAGGACGAACTCCAAAGAGTTTATGTAACATATTAGTATTAGTTTGCACTATTTGTAGTACGTTCATTTATAGTTTCATGCATAACTATTGACTGCGCTTTATAAGGAATTTCTAGTATGATACTTGAAGTACGTGGTGCAAAAAAACTCCTAGTACTCTAAATACAGTAAATAGTCTGTAAACAAAATATTTCTATATATTTCCCACACTGAAGCATACTTTTCGGGATAAGTGTTTTATATTTCTATACTAATATGTGAAATCATTTGATTTCATCATTACATACATCGATTGTATTTTTTTAATCTACCGCCATTTTGTAATGAGGTTCCCCTAACAGAGAAAACACAGGCAAATAAGAACTCCGTAGGTATTCGTTTTCGTATTTTTTTCAATTTGTGTAAAATTGAATACAAAATTTTACACAAATTGAAAGTAGTATGTGAAATTTCATATCATTCCCATGGGCTAATATGGGAATGAGATAAAAACATGGGTTTAAAAGATAATGTGTTAATAATTTTATTATAAATACTTACACATAACATTGTACGCTATGTAACCTGTAATGTTATGTAATAAAAAATAAAATGTACATAAACCATATATCTACTAAATTTCATTACTATCCGGTAAGCGGTTTTAGGGTAAAAAACTTAAAAACAACCAGCACTCATCTAAACATTCAAACAAACGAACAAACATTCACACAAATAATATTACTTACTAATAATATTATTAACACATAAAAGGATACTGGGATGATATGTTTACAGTTTATCCGGATGTGACGTAACAATGTTAACATATAATAATATCCGTCTGATTAGGTGTACGATGCTACGTCTACCATTATTTATTAAAGCTCGCTGGAAAGCTAGCTTGTAATTAGCTCATAACTTGTAAGATGAGCCGCTCCCAGTGGGAGGGAAGGGGGAATTCCTTTCACTTCTAAAATTGGTACGAGGGTGTAAATGTGTTTTGAATGCCAATGAATGTAAAAATAAAAAGTAAATTCTTACAGTCCGACCCGACTTGTTAGCCTACTTGGCAGTCTCTGTTTTTAAAGCTAAGGGTTTTGGGTTCGAATCCCGTAGAGACAAACATTCATGAGATGAATATAATGTTTGTTCTTAGATCGTGGATATTTATATATAGTTGTGAATTTTTTTTATGTAAATGTATTTTGTCACTTTGTCCGAAATGGGAGAAACGTGGGCCAAAATAAATTGTCTAAACATCTGGCAACGCCAGTACTGTGGATAGGCGTGAAGATAAAAAAGATATTAGTAGACTAAGACTTGAATGAAAACGCTTGTGGAATAAGCTAACAATAAATATTCCTACATCAAAACAAACTGTTTTCCTCAATTAGAGGAGATAAAGATAAAGATATCTATGGAAAAATAAGAAAAGAAACCTAAAAACGGGTAAAAGTAAAATAATTTTTAGGATGGGCACGCCTAAAGGGCTCGTTACGATTTCATAAGTTATCTCAGTGTGTGTATATAAAAATGTCACTAACGTCTTCACGCCATTCCCAATACTGAGTTAGACAGTAGTCTAGACAACTACGTTCTTTCGACCCATCTTTCACTGAAACTATTTCTTGGGACAACGGAACAAGGGGTAAGCGTGTCGCCGTCTTTATTTCCAATCCAACGATATAAATCGTATACAAGTTTTTTAAAAAACCTATGGGTCCTATCCTATCGCCTCGGGATCGGACTCGGGTCTGTTGACTCGAATTCCGGTCACCCAACCACTCGTCTATCGTTACTATGCTACCCTCAGTGTATACGGATATAAAAAATACTTAAATTAAATATAGATAATATTTGAAGCCTACCAGTAAGACATGGGTCCTCCTTGGCAGTGTCATCGACTGATCGAGACTTACCTGAAAAAAAAAAGGTAAGATTTAATGTCTACTAAATTCACAAAGAAGTAAATTAAGTTAACTGAAAACATTTATATATGAGCTGATCAGAATAAGTGTTGCCGTTTGTTTCAATTAAGTGATTTGTAAAATTAACACATAAAATTGCATTAAGGATTAAATAACGACATATTTTTACTTTTTTCTATTGCTATTATTACGTTAAGAAGTGTATTGCAGAACATTTCGAGTGTACATTCTTCTTGATAGCAAATGACTATAGGCTTATAACACCTGCAAACACTTTTAAAAGAAAAGTTTAGAGTGTTTTGACTCTACAATATGCTTCATACCCAGTAAAAACGATGGCTGTCTATACCTCTTATAACGCAACATAACCGTCGTTACACTGCTATTTGCGCAGCATAAATAGGCGAGAGTGTGTTATTAGCCCGGGAGACTCACAGGCAGAGTCCTGTCTACCATCTGTTGAGGTGAATACGTAATTATATATAGGCACCAACTTTATATGATCACTACAGTATCATTTTACATCTAAAATACACGTATACTTTGGTGTACTTATATAACTAAATACTAATTATATGTATCAAAGTATTTTTTATGATTTCACCTAGTATTATCGAGCATATAGAGAATACACAAACTTAAATTATTTTAACTGGTAATCATAATTAAAATTTTTATATTGTTGGGTATTGATCAACGCAGATCTTCCAGCCATATACTGGCTGATCTCATGAAAAATATAACCTAATCGATATGATTCATAACCTTTGTATAAGGTTTATTAAAAAAAAACCAATCTACTTAACCGCAAGCAATTGAAAATCTAATTTCATAAAGCAAACAACATTATGAAAACGAAAACAATTTACAAAGCAATTACAATTGATAAACATAATGTTTGCTCTGTTCGCGAGGTCGACGCATCGTATTAATATTGATAGTTTAGAACAAATTTCTGCCGTTCCGTTTCCCATTGGATTTAAACGCAACCTCGACGATAAAACTTGTACAAAATAAACGAGATTCCGTCGTCTCGTGGCCACATTTTAAAGGACTCTCTGCATTCAAAACCATAGCGTGCGTTATGAAAACCACTTAAAGACGTCAGCGTAAAACCTACATGGGTTTTAATTAAAAAGAGTTACGTTGCTTCCGTAAAGTGAGGCATTGGTTGTTGATTTAATTTTTTTTTTTATCTTTTCGCTATTCCCCGTACTGGGGTAGACATAGGTGTAGACAATTGTTTCATTTCAATACACCTTACAGCCAACCCAACGTGACCGAGTGAGACTGTCGTTATCTTTGTGTCCAAACAATGATATAAATCGTACATAAGAAAAAACGATTTTTTTAAAAAATCCCATTGGCACGAGCCTAACACTTAAGGAACGAACTCAGGTATATTGACACGAACTCCGATCATCCAACCTTTCGGCTTGACACTTACACTTTATACGTACAAGTAAACGTTTTCTCTAATTTATAAGTAAATTATTAACTCATATAAGTATACATATATTACATAAACCTTTAAGTTAAAACAAACGACAGGAAACGCTTTGACCGATATTGATGATTTCTTTTATTATTTTCATAGGTTTTGAAGAAAAGAAAATGTTTGAGAGATTGAACGTAAAAGTTGATGCGTTTTGTTTCACAAATTGTAGCCTAGAAGGTCTTAAAATATTTATGGAAATGAAAAAAAAAACAGTTCCAAGTTAAGCCAAGACTGATATCTGACCCATGTATGAGTTCCTGCCTTGTCGTGGTTTATTAATCGTGGCTTGGACACACCCGGTGAACTAAAATAAACCTACGTGGCTGATCTAACTTTGTGGCGAATAACCGGATCCACCTCTAGCTACCCCTGTATTGGGAAATGCGTGAAGATAGAAACTCGATTGGGTTACAGTGAACCATTTAGCATCGACTTGGCAACAGACAGCTACGTAACTATCCCAAGGTATTAGATTGTAGATGGGCGATCATTCCAAAGCGGCCAACGTACACTCCAAACGGCGTAATAAAATTCAACATAAAATTTCTAACCGTTGGCAAAGTTAAAACATAATAAACATAAGGGACCAGAATCGTTTTGGTTCACCTCACAATAAAAATATCATAAGATGGACCAAAACGGTCCACGTATATAAAATAACAGCGCTTTAACAGTAAAAAGAAAGGGTAGACGGAGATATTTAGGTATCGTATTGAAAGTTTATAGCGTAATGTCGTTATTTTTCATGATTGCACGTGAAATTGCCTCTTCGATATTGCGTAAACTATTTTATCTACAAGGTTAGATGTATTAATAGAATATCGATTTTTAATATTGAAGGATTATTTTCAGGTGGGCTCTTGTTAGGAGAGTCACTCTTTCTATCGTAGCTTTCTACACCCCCGGTACTAAAGTAGTTGAAGTAGACTTAGGTTAAGGCGACTTACAAACTAGAGAACTTTCTTTAATCGTAATGGCTATCAAAAGATAACAGACAATATTGAAAATTTATACAGATAAAAATCAAGCATGGTATGGCAGCAGCATCAAAGGTATTTGCCACTGGGATCACCTAGCGTAACGATTATGACAAATCGTCCTTAAGAGAAAGGCATAAATAATGTAATAAACTTTTACAGATCGTCTGCTGCACAGCGAAGCCAATCTACGAGTAAGGGCGCGGTTTGCGGTGCCACAAGACGTGCTTAATGTAAGCTATGCAACCGCAAGCGCCGTTTAAATTTTAGCCATCGTGGTGTATTCCTACGGATTAGTTTTTTTAACCGATACACACGCCGGTTCCTTAGCCACATCGATATTTGCACTGCCGGTAGCTATGGCCAAACGGTAACCTAATCTAATTCCGACTTCATAGAGTAGCTTAGTTAAACATGGATGGTAGAAACCTCCGCATCTGCAAATAAAATCCCAGTAAATGTGCAAAACCCTGCCCATTAAGAGGCTTAAGAAATGTATTAAACAAAAGCTTTACAAAAAGGGTTATTATAATACAAAGGAGTACATTGATTATAATAGCCCCTGGGAATAAGTTGTACGCTCCCGAGCTATTATTAAAAATTTATTTTCAATAACATTATACGTTCAAATAGAAAAAGAGGACCTTTCGCATGTTTCTTTTCAGTCAGAGGAACCTCGTTATAAAACTGTAGTTTATATTAAAAAAATTCTATGAATACTATCGGTAAATTAAATGTATATTTTTATGTGTATGAATAATTAGACGACTTTTTTTACGATTATAGTGGACGAGTTTCAAGGCGTTATCAGTGTTAGCTCTAAGGTTCCGGGTTTGAATCGCGGACAAAGCAGACAACCCATTTTTCTTCATTGTCTCGGATCTGGATGTGTTTCTCTCGGGATCTTGACCATTGTTGTTTCCGATTGCATAACCCAAGTGCTTTAGCTACAAACTTAGCTACGTACTGCTTAGTTTAGGATCAGAGCAATGTATGCGATTTTGACCTTATCAATGTATATATAATTTAAACCCGATAAGTGGGACGGTCATCAGAATAATTTTCTAAAGAAAAATATTTTTTATTTATTATCTATTATATTACAAACATATTAATCAATATACAGAAGAGCACGAAATATTTCCGGATCAGCTATTAAATAATATAAATATTTTCAGAAGCTTGCCGCCGAAAGTTCGAAGACAATTTTGAGATATTATGGCTTTAACTTCGCGCGCATTCACCAAACGATTTTAATCACTCTTGTTAATGCAGACACCTTACACTTGGAATTTTCTACTAAAGACGTTGAGTCGTTTTAATCAACAGATGAAACGTCCCGGAGTATTACAGAAACATAAATTCGTAGCATCATGATTAACGTTTTCATTCAAAAATGTCTATAAATAACATTATGAAACAGTATTACTGTTTAACTGTACTTTAAAAAATTATTGAATTTGAATTGATTTAAAAAAGAAGTCGTTCAAGAGACCGCAATCGCGAGTATTGCAAAGTTAAATTTTTAAACGATTTTAAAAAGGAGGTTCCAATTACAGTTGTATGTTTTTTTTTGTTATTTCGATTCGAGTCGATATTACGCCCTGTAAATTTTCATACCGCGGATTTATATGAAAATCAAATAAAATAAAAAATGTCTTCACGCAATTCCCAATACAGGGGTAGATCTGTCTACCCCCTAGACCTCTGGGTCTAGTCTAGACAATTAAGTCCCTTCGACCCACCTTCCACCGAAGATATTTTCGGGATAACGTGACAGGTGGTAATTCCGTCGCCGTCATTATATCCAAGCCAACGATCTAATTTATACATAAGTTTTTGAAAAACCCATTGGTACGAACCTGCCACCTGGGGATCGAACTCGGGTCTCGACCACCCAACCACTCGGCTATCGAAACTTATATGAAAGTCGAAATTAGAGTAAACTCCAAAAACAATAAACAACAAATTGTTTTTCGTTACTCATCGCTACACCAGACAGACGAGGAATTCGGTACATTCCTTACACTTGGATAGATATCAACATCATTACTATGAAGGTTTTGGATTTATATAGCTGGTTAGGCTAGACTACGGGTAGGTCAAGTTGACATTTGTATAAAAATTAAATTAATGTAACCATGGAAAGAGACAGAACCATAATAATATTAGCACCTTTACGATTTAAATCTAGAGAGACGCCAAGATATCTAACGGTCGCTAAACGTCCAACGTTAAAAACTACGCGACAATCATCTCGCTCTTTGTCGGCGATAGAACGTGCTCTAGTGGACGCCTTTTGAAATTAGTCTTGTTACGTCATCTAGTTTTAGTCTGAAAGGCGTCTCTGTTCCTAGTTTAAATTTAAAACTTTATTCAATTGATGGCAAAAGTGAGTTGCGCTTAATTTTTTGCTTTGATTTGTTTTTGTTTTTATTCATTTAATAAAAAAATTGTATATCGTAGCGCTGAAGTTAGCTTCAAGCACTTGGTAACAGATTAATCTCGCTATTAGACTAATTTCGCAAACCACTAAACATAATTAAGTGAAAAATAAGCAATCCAAAATAAAAGTGAAAATCTGGAATTAAATATTTTTTTTGTATCCATTAATATGTGTACTCCCCTTGAGTACAAGGACTATACATGAAGCTCATGTCACTGACAAAAACGTCATGATGCTCCATTTACGCAGTATGGAATACGTAAAATATATCATTATGACCTTTCTAGGAAATACTTTCTATCCCTCTATCCTAGATGACTATAACATTCATAGGCAATTGCTTATTCTTTCCATTTTACAAATCGAAAAATTTCAAGTATCACCTTCTTAGTGTGTGTGTGTAGTGACCATATATATATATATATATATATATATATATATATATATATATATATATGTATATATATATATATATATATATATATATATGTATATATATATATATATATATATATATATATATGTATATATATATATATATATATATATATATGTATATATATATATATGTATATATATATATATATATATATATATATATATATATATATATATATATATATAATAATATCCATTTTTATTGAGAAATTGGTAACTATGCATTTTTTTATTTTAATACATTAGCTTAGAATGGTTGGGTGGTCGGAATTTCGAGTCAAGAGACCCGAGTTCGATCCCCAGGTGGAAAGCTCGTACCAATGGGTTTTTTAAAAAATTATGTACGAATTACATCGTTGGCTTAGACATAAAGACGGCAACGGGCTGACCACCTGTCACGTTGTCCCAAAAATATCTTCGGTGGAAGGTGGGTCAAAGGGACATAATTGTCAAGACTAGACCTCTATCTACCCCTGTATTGGGAATTGCGTGAAAATATTTATTTATTATTTATTTTCATTATTATAACAATGGCCACTCCTAACCCTTTGTTTCCTTCCATCTTAGAGGTCAGTCAGCCTGCCGAACAATATTGATAAGTTTACTAAGCGAACTTGTAAGGCTCGAAACTCGCGCAAGCATTGGAAGATGTAGACAACGCATTACAGGTTACAAGGGGCGAATAGCGAGCAGTTTGTGTTGTGAAACAATAACTTGCAAATAAGGCTCTCAAGGACTAAAGCTGACGGAATATTTAGAATTCCGTCGTTTATAGAAATTGTTTCTGTTTTTGCCCGGAGCTAAATTCTTTGTGAAGTATTATCCAAGGCTGTAGCCGATTGTACAATATTAAGTTCTTTTCATTGATTAATTTGCTCATGAAACAAATGTAAATTTTAAAGTTATTTATCAGTATTAATTATTATTTATTTATTATTATTTAATAGAGATTTTGACAAATAATGCGGAATCATAACGACACGTTATGTCTTTACGTAAATGTTGTTTGTTATTAAAAATAATAGTGTATTTTGTAATATGCTGAAATAACTTTGTACATAACGTAATAAGAAAGAATGTTATTTATATGCAGTCCAAACGTACAAATGTACACATATCACATTACATACATTGGGACACATCACATACATTGCTCTGATCTCAAAGTAAGCAGCTAAAGCATTTATGTAATAGAATCAGAAACAACGAACGCACCACAAACATTCAGACCCGAGGCAATTTAAAAAAAGCAATTTTCTACATCGATGAGACCGAGAGTCGCATCCGGACCTCATCTCGCGACACCATGAAAACGGTATGTACGCCACACTTCCACAAGGATTATTATTATGTCATTAATCATTTTCTGTTGTGTTGTAATAAGTGATAAGAAATAATAAAGTTTTCTATTTCATTCTTTTACAGGCGAATATATTATGGTTACTTTTTCAGCACTCTTTCTTTTCATCGGGTTTACGATCAAAATGGTTAAAAAAGCTTTTATAAAAAATGTGTTATAATTAAATAAAAAATATATTGTTGCTGTTAATTGTTCCGAATACAATTCAAAGATTAATAGAAACTTGAAAGACCGCTTTAGGTGTCGACGAAACAAAAGACATTCAAAGTCCTTTCAATCAGCTTTGATATCATCAATATAGATTAAAACTAAAAGGCATCGAGTATCGAATAACTTCAAGTGAACAGTGAGCTCGTTTGTTTTCTAAGATTTCAACTTAGATATTTTATTGTATGGAAATTGTTAAGACTTACTCGCATCACGGTCTCTCTATTGATGTTGAAATTATTCCAATTCCGAGATTTCGCTTTTGTTTTTAAGAATTTATGCGAATTCAAATAATGAAATAACTAACGTTATAAAAAAGTATTTGTACAATATTGTAACCAGTACAGATGTGACTGTGCGTGTCAATTTCATAATTTACATATTATATTTAATTACATTGAAATATAAAGCCATAATCATTCAAAATAAATAGTCACATTTTTTTTGACGGTTGGTTGACGATGGTTTGGGCACGTTAAGAAAATGAGTGAATACCAAATGGTAAAAAAATAATATGGCGTAAAAGACCATATGAGCAACCTACTCGAAGAGGGGTGGGTCAAGAGTACTCGGATACCTCGACGCGCGTGTATGAAGAAAATTAAGTATTTGAAAGAAGCCAAAGAGGTATGTAAGGATCGTGACACTTGGCGATCTGATGATCAAAAAACGTTCGCCATCTAGCGACAGCGGGACGGGAGCGGGCGATAGTGGAAACGAGACGGAAGCGGAGCCGTAGCTGAGAAAATTGGCATTTTCACGATGGCAGTGGACATTTTGGTATTGAGACAATAACAAATTCATGTTGCTTCACTATTCAAATTAATGTTTTACATACTAATACGCATATTTATCATACCAAAATGATAAGAAAAAGTTTTATTTATTTAGGCATTTTGTATAATAATAATGCCATAAATAAATACCATAAATAACCCTTATTTGAAGACTTATATGCTCGAGTGAATTAGTAAATATAATTTAACCGTAAGCATAATGAAAATTTATATTAAGAGTTACAATAGTTAGATAGATAGATAGTGTTTGGGTGGTCAGAATATCGGGTCAATAGACCCAAGTTCAATCCCCAGGTGGCAGGCTCGTACCAATGGGTTTTTCAAAAATACTTGTGTACGATGATATTTCTATTAATATATTTAATTTTTATTGTATCGTACAGACATATAGATAGGCAGATTTATATGCACGTTTAAAATAATAAATGATATGACAAATAATTTTGGAAACGGAATCTGTACGACTGAAAGAACATATCTAAGGTGGACTAGAGCTTTGATCTGCTTTATTGATAGGTTCAACATCACTTCCATTGCTCTGAACCCAAAGTAAATAGTGTAAGCAATTGTATTATGGAATCAGAAACAACGAAGGTACCACAAACACGCAGACCCGAGAAAATTTTAAAAATGTGTTTTCTGCATCGAGCCGACCGGGAATCAAATCCGGGACCTCAGAGCTGGGGACACCATGAAAATCGATGTGCACGCCACTCTTTCACAGAGGTCTTTTGTTAATTTGAAAAATGAGTAGACTCTTGACCTCCATTGAATACGACGGCATGACACATTAGGTCTATGACAGAGCGAGCTTACTCATGAGAAGCCTGTCTACTAGGTCGTCAATATACAAATTTAATTTGCTTATATTAGTTACATATATACAAGATATTAGTACTGTAATAAAAGTGTGTATGAAAATAATTATACATGTAGAATTTCCTTTATGTGCATCTCCCTTTTACGATCTGTATCGTAAATTTATGAATATCTCAAGGCAGCACACCGGTAATAAACACGCCAGTGTGAAAATACATACACGTGTACAGGTAAATTATTATAAAGAAGACTTTAATTATGATAAAAATATATCTTCACGACATTAACAACAATCACGACAATACCCCCTATATTATAAATGTCATGAAGATATATCAGACAGAGATCTAGACAATTAAGTCCTTTCGACGCGTCTTCCACCGAAAACATTTTTGGACAACGTGACAAGTGGCGCGTCCGTCGCCATCTTTATTTTTATTATTTTTAAGTAACGATGTAATTCATACATAAATTTTTTGAAAAAAATCCATTTGGTACGAGCCTTGGGGATCTCTTAACTCGAATTCCGATCACCCAATCATTTGGCTATCATGAACATTTATCATGATATTTACGTCGAAATAGATAATTACGTCGATTACATCGATTTTATCGTGGTAGAGCCACGCATCAGCTTTTGTTGTTGCATGAATGGGCCGGCTTGACCGGGTAAGTACCACGACCTCACAGAATACCGACGTGAAGTAGAAGTCTAAGAAACTTCTGCGTTTCGTCTGGTGAGTGCAGGTAACCGGTGTTCCCTCACCCCCCTCCCCCAATTCTGGGAGCATCTGCTGTGCCTCTGGTATTGCAGGTGTTCATGGGCGGCGGTAATCACTTACCATCACGTGAGCCAAAAAAACGTGCTTATTTTACATAAATAAATCATAGAATCAATTAACTATTTAGTAATTTATCTTCGTAACATATATACTCACAGTGATAAGGAATTTGAACCGTGCTAATATTTGCTAACGTCCATTTGCAAATCAATTTAGATTATTCTGTATGCGGTAAGCCTGTAACTATCCCAATAAGTAATTATCAGCTTTTCATCAACCACCTACCGTTACACAACTCCTTCCTCGTCTAAACCCATTACTTTCAACACTACACACGTTTTCTCGCAACCACAAAGGCCAGTTATTTGTCATTCTCGACTGAAATTAATTGACGATTCGTTTGTCTTTTCATTCACGTTAGTAATAAAGGTAAAATGGTCAAGGAAATGAAGCGTACCTATTTAATTTTCTGTTTTCCCATTGTAGACATTTCATTATATTACATTTTTACTATTATTACTATATATAATTTATTTACCTTTTTTTTTTTTTTAATTTTAACAAAAAAATTTACTCATATAATGCCATCCATAATAACACGCAAATGTTTATTTTATCTTTTTTTTACGTTCACGTCATTTTAATGATTGAACACTCATTTGTCTACAGATTATTTGAAAAATATAACAGATGGTAAATCCCGAAAACCCAAACACTCGGCTATCGTCATTTTTTGTACCACCTTTATATAGTATAGCCAGCAAATGTTAAAAAAGATATATAAAGTTCCCTTCACGTATCGATATAAGTAAAATAAAAGTAAACAGCGTTCTATTTTGTCTAGTTAAAAACATCGCTTGCCGTCTAGTTCAAGGGTTACAAGATCAATTCCCACACTGTACAAGCCAATACAGTTTGTCATTAAGTTGCGGAAGCCCTTCTGCGAACGAACAGAGCTCATTAGTGGATCGACGTACTAAAGTACATTCTCAGACAACTTCAATAAAATATTGCCTAGCTAGTGAGGTATACAACCAATGAAGCGAGTGTTACTACCAGAGAGAGCAAATGAGTTGATATTAGTATTTCTAATATTAAAAAATTAATTAAATATTTTTTGAAATTCAAAATTGCACATCTCAAACGCACATGTTGTTGATACAATTGTATAATTATTAACATACTACGAGGAGGGGTTTGTAACATTTGAATCCAATTATAACCATGTTACAATAAATTGTTTGTAATATTTGTATCCAATTATAAGTAATATTTAAAAATTTTAAGTAAAATAAAATTCAATATCTTCACGTTCAAGTGGTAGAGCCACGCATCAGCTTTTGCTGTTGCATGAATGGGCCGGCTCGACCGGGGAAGTACCACGAATTCACAGAATACCGGCGTGTAGTAGAAGTCTATCAAAACTTCTGCGTTTCGTCTGGTGAGTGCAGGTAACCGGTGGCCCACACACCCCCCTCCCCCAATTCTGGGGGGGGAGGGGGGGTACCCTAAGGGAGGCAACGCATCTGCTATGCCTCTGGTATTGGTAATCCTGAGCCACCTGCTCGTTTGCCTCCCTTTTCTATTAAAAAAAAAAACGCATTACCAATAAAATATGAGCTTGTTTACTTACAAAATAGCCAGTACTAAGTTCAATGCAGGACCAAGGCGCCTCCATAAAGAAAAATATATGAATATAAAAAATAATTCTAACTATTCCCAACACTGGTGTAGATACCAGTATTGGAAACGGCGTTTCACAGAATATTTATTTTGGGACTACGTGACAGGTGGTGAGCTTGTCGCTGTCTTTGTGTGCAAACTATCGATATAAGTTGGTTAGATGAGCCTACCGTCTGGGGATGAAACTCGGCTACCGCGACTATTTCATAAAATAGTTTCAGAAATTCAATACTTGCACATTTTATAATTATTAACGTATGATAAGGGCTTTGTAACATTTGGATACAATAATAAATATTATTTACATAATAGTTTTATATTGGAATTATATGGGGATCCTAAATACATAAAAACCGACCTGCAACAGGGTTTGACACAATCGCCACGCTTGGCAAGCGAATAGGCGATTGCAGTTCCAGACATCACGCTCCTTGGACGCTGTTGCACATCACCGATCTGTTCAATTTTGGTATGGTATTCTTCAAATTAACTTGATTATACCGCCAACTTTTCGATAGCTAATGATATTTCTAAGGCTCATTATTCGAGATGACTAAGGGATAATTCCCTTAGACACCTGAGAATAAAGGAAATGGTATATGCTGTATCCACACTGTAAATATGGTTGTCTTCTTCTTCTTTTTTACAGCCTATCACGAGTCCACTGCTGAAGATAGGCCTCCCCCAAAGCTTTCCTCAAAAAACGGTCCCCATACACCCGCATCCATCAACTTCCCGCAATATTTTGCAAGTCATAACTCCATCTCATGGGGGGTCGCCCCGCACTGCGCTTGCTTATGCGAGGTTGCCACTCGAAAAGTATTTCACCCCAACGGTTATCAGTTCGTCGAGCTGTGTGGCCGGCCCATTGCCACTTCAGCGCGCTGATCCTTATGGATATGTCTTCATTGCGGATTCTATCACGCAGAGAAACAAATGTGGTTGTCGTAGCTCTATTATTACATAAATGTTTTCGAGAGAGTAGAAAATATCCCGAGCTGAGTAAATCGGTAGAAGCCGCGTAAACACCGCTTAACTAATGCAAACTTGCCGGGGGCCAGTTTGCAACTTGCTTGCATCTTTCTACGAGGAACGTATTAAACTTTTAGAAGTCATTCTCTCCGTAACTATACTCTAGAGAGCTCTTCTAGTTAGTAATTGCAGTTTTGTATACGTGTAATGAAGGAAGTATTATTTTACGACCCCGATATGAAAGAGTTGCTAAAATTTCGTGAATCTATATTCCGCTATCATCAGCGGTATCTAAAGATGCAAGATTTTGGCGCTACGATCGCCAAAACAAATGCTAACGGTTGCGATTATAGCTAACCTGTACAAGAGAGGAATACGCTCTGACTTTAACAGGCCTTTATAATGATGGATTAAACATGATTGTCTTAGCATTTCACTTTTTAAAAACACTGCTAGATAAGAACGGGATTTTACAAAAAGCGGGACGTAATTTTTATCGTCAGGAAGACACGTTAATGTAAAATAAAATCAAAACAACGCAAAACACAGGAGCGGAAACAAAAAAGGCTTTCCACAAACAGTTTATCACCCGCAATCATTTATCAGAATATAA
Organism: Sericinus montela; assembly: GCA_029286605.1. Lineage (NCBI taxonomy): Eukaryota > Metazoa > Arthropoda > Insecta > Lepidoptera > Papilionidae > Sericinus > Sericinus montela. The sequence continues at coordinate 3,567,015 of JAGSMR010000035.1, read as the reverse complement.
CTAGTGGGGCGTAACGGAATATACATTGGTTGGGACATTTTCGTCGCTTTTTGTTGTTTTCGTGCAACGGACACGTTTTTATTTTTTTGCGCGCGATAATGTCGACCCTATTAAACGAATAAACAAATCCTGTTGTTTGCGCCCAGAAACAGATTTATTTGCAGAATAAGAAATTGTATATTAAGATATTTACACTAAAATATTTGTTTTAATTTATAATTGCATACGGAAAAATATAATTTTTCCGTATGCAATTTTTTTAACAATTCCATATAAGGTTAAATGTTATACTTGGAGTAGAGTTCACGAAAATAGTCGATTGTTGGGATCGAAACTTTATAGACATGAATATATAATAAAGTTTATTGCTGTTTATAGGCCTCCCCGGTAATGGTGGCTTCGCAATAATTGCCACACTAGGCACCTAGGTGCTAACCTTAGACGCTGCTGCCCGCCACAGATCTTTATAAGAGTTTTTCCTGATTGTAAGTTGATAAGTAGAATATACTTACGCCTAAACACGAACATATATTAACTACGTATAAGTCAATTAACGCTTGCAATAATTGCCTACAAATGGTAGTAATTGTCAATGATTGCCTTAGAATTTTGTGATTTGTTAAAAAAATTAAAAATAATAGTCTTCAAGTTCTATTAAGTTCAGTTTCGTACGAATTTTCTAGCGAATCCGATTTCCCCAACGCCGGGAGGATTGTTTAAAAAGCGTTCAATCTCACTCCTACCATTTACCGGGTAAAATTGGTCGACCCCTTTATTTTTCATGCATGACCTGTTGTTGCCCGTTGAAATATAAATTTGTTGAACCGAAAAAAAAAATAGTAAATGCTTCACATAAATATTAACTATCCGCGCCGAATATGTAATGACAGTTCAGAAATGTTACAACTAAATAAGAATGTGTAATGATGTTGTATCCTTATCTTACATGCAATTTTAAGGTGACAAACTCTAACTATTATTGGGAAAAACATAAAAAAAAATGAATAAAATCTTTACGCAGTTCCCAATACAGGGGTAAACAGAGGTGTAGACAAATAAGTCGCTTTGATCCATCTTCCACCGAACATGTTTTTGGGTCAACGTGACCAGTGGTGAGTCCGTCGCCGTCTCAATGTCCAAGCCAACGATATAAATCGTTCACAAGTTTTTTGAAAATCCCATTGATACGGGCCTGCCACCTGGGGATCGAATTCAGGTCTCTTGACCCGAAATTACGACCACCCAACTACTCGGCTATCGTGACTCTATAAACATTAATATATATGTATGTATATCTTGTTCTTTGTGGAAAACTTTGGGGAGGCCTATGTTCAGCAGTGGACTCTTGATGGGTTGTTGAAGAAGAAGATTTTTATGCATAGACAAAGACACGGATTTAACACTTATTCAATCGGTGACTTCGTTCACGCATTATATCGATTTTCCTATGGAGATAAAAATTTAAAAAAACTTATGAAATTTTCTGGAGCACGAACTCGGGTCTCCTTACACTCGAGAATTCCTATCACCTAACCGCACAGCTCTCGTGACTAAATATAAATGGTAACAGAAAAAGAAAATTGAGTGAGAGTTATTTGTATACAATTTGAAAAACGTTTCACGGAATAGTTAAATAAAGATACATTAAAACAGAACAAGCCTAATTGAAGTAGGCAAAGAGGAGCGTAAACTGAATTAGTACAGTAGGCAATGTAAAGTCTACTCGCCGAATTTCAGTGTAGACGTGACGGACATAAAAATCTACATAACACGTGAACGATGTTAATTTCAACGTACGTTTTATTTAAAATAATAACCACGAAAACGAGAGTTGTTCATACGTGATTTTTATTTTAAAATATCTTCACAGTTTTATACAATACTGGGGTAGTACGAATTTTATCAGAGCTTATTTGTGTCGTGTTGATCTCCGTGGACGAGTGGCTTACTCACTGGTTTTCAAGGTGTCGCCAGCTCTGAAATCTCGGGTTCGATTCCCGGTCGGGTCAATGTAGAAAACCCTTTTCTACATTTTCTCGGGTCTGGGCATTTGTGGTATCGTTGTTTGTGTGTTTATGTATGTGATGTTGTCCCTGTATATACATATACATATATACGCAACGCGTAGCTTCCAATATAGGGTTATCATATTCTTGATTTTATCCTAATATTATAAACTAATATTATATAATATTATATATAAACTAATATTATAAACGTGAATGTTTGTGTGTTTAGTAGTTTGTTTTTAAATCAACGTACGAAAAAAAATCATAAAATCATAAAATCATCCTATTTCCGCTCAAAGTGATCGACTTTCTTCTTCGTCTTTTGCCAATCAAGAGTTAACTACTGAACATAGACTTCCCCTAAAATTTGACACAAAGAACGATCAACGGCCACCTGCATCCATCAACTCTCCACAACATTTTCCAAGTCTGTCATGTACTTCGTCTGCCTGAGCTTGCTTCTCGAGAATCTTATATAAAAAACTAAACAAATCCACAAATAAGCTTAGCGGCTTAGCCATGAAAAGCCAACAGACAGATAAATAATATTTACATTTGTAAGATTAATACAGAAAGTAATGTGATGCGGATTACGTGACAGATAACCTAAAACCGGGTTACCATCGCTTATAAATTAGTATAAATTTAATTATCATGTGCCATAATATAAGCTTATCACAGGTCTCATCATTTTGAACTTTATTACGTTGATATACGATTTAAAATACTTATGTAAGTACGTGTGGGTAGCAATGCCACGGGGATATGATTAGTAAGATTTGTTACGGACCTTGAGGAAACTGACACGTTATACGGAAAGGTATGATAAAGGGTCAGGATCTTACGCCCCGGAGATTCAAAAGCTGTCACATTTGACACTTATAACCGATGTGAGACCTCACTGCGAGACCCCTTAATATTAAAGCAAATTTACTAAAGTATTTGTGTAGCTTTTTTGACTACGTGATATTATAGTTGTATTATTTTAATAAGTTACACAGTAGTTGATCATTTTATTGATAATTAAATATTGTCAATATAAACATAAATGTTTGTAATAACTGAACCGTTAGCTGGGATACCAAGACGGTGACAGATCTCACCTGACCCCTTGTACCAAATAAGATTCCGTGAAAAGCTGGTGCAAAGAACTTCATTGTCTAGACAGTAGACCCCAGTATTTGGAAATTACGTAAAGATAAAAACAACTTTGATTTATTTTACTTTATACTACGGTGGAAAGTGGGTCGAAGGCACACAGATTTGACCCACTTTCCTGAAGAGGTAATTGTCTTGACTAGACCTCTGATGATGTCTGTCGACCTCTGAAGATATTTGTATTTTTTATTTTTAATTCATACTAGCACTATTGGATACAGTGAAGCCATATAACTAAGAAACAACTCTATACTATATTCTAAAGCGCTGACCAGTACACCAAAATTCTTCACCAAAATACATAGGTAGTCAGTTGTCTAGACAACTTACACTACTTACTTAATTTACTAACAAATTTATTAAACAATTCGTACTTTCGATCCACATTTCTCTGGAGTTTGATTTGGAATAACGTGATAGGTCCAAAATAGATCTACGATATAAATTTTTTTCTAAATCTCATTGGTACGAGCATACGGTACGCCATGCCAATGATATAAATCGTGAAGAACTTTAAAAAAAAAAAAGAAAGAAAATCTCGTCGGTACGAGCATTCTTCCTGGCGATCGAACTCGGGTTATGTAACTCGAATTCCTATCATTAAACCACTCGGCTATCGTAACTTTTCTTCTCCTTAGAATATTTTTATCGTTCGTTATGTGTAGTATGTATCGAAGTCACGATAGTCGGTTGGGTGATCGGAATTCGAAATTCGATCCCCAGGTGGCGGGCTCGTACCAATAGGTTTTTTCAAAAACTTATGTACAAATTATATCGTTGCCTTGGACGTTAAGACGGCGACGCACTCACCACCTGTCACGTTGTCCCAAAAACATCTTCGGTGGAAAATGGTGCGAAACGACTTAATTAGCTAGACCTCTGTCTACCCCTGTATTGGGAATGGTGTGAAGATATTTTTTATAGTATGCATCATCAAATATTTAAATTACAAATATTTTGTTATTAACTATCAAAATTTTGGATAGATATTAGATGGTGCACGAACGTAATTTTAACCTAATTTATTGTGGTTATTGGGCTACGAATTATATGCCAATTAGGATAACTCGATGAATTGCTATCCTCGATACCGATATTTGATAGCATTTTAGCCGTATTCGAAGATTAGCGAATAGTAATTAATTTTTGCCGTACATATATTTGTATTATTTTTATTTAAGTGTTTGTATTTCAAATGTAAATATATATTTACGTTATGACAGAAAGAACAGTTAGTAATATTGTCATGTGTAAAAGCAATTTTTTTATAGATCGGAAGAATGCATTGATGTTAAAGGAGAGTATATTGCAAAAGAAAAATAATTTCGCATTTAATTAATCTTCCTTTGCCAATCAGCGCTCATTTTGTCCGCCCCCGATCATTCATACTCATAAAACTAATAATCACGATCCTTTCAGTATCAACTCTCATTCTTTTCAATCGTTTTCAATTTTAAACCAGGGAATGTAAGGGAATGTTTTTTTACAAAACACAAAAAGTGAAATTCTGTATCAGATACAAAACTGTTTATGAAGTTTCTTCTAAAGCGAGGGGACAAAATTTTCAGTTCTGAAAGTTTGGGGTCTTAGGATATTTTAAAAACTCTTGTAAGGCTACAGTGAGCCCGCAATCAGATAAAATTCTAACAAAGTTTCTGAAGTAGAATTAATAGCAAACGCTTTAAGGTATTATGTTTTAATCTTGAAAAAGATTTTCTTCCGTTAAAATTATTTATAAAATTTTAACAATACTGAAAATTTTCTGAATATAAAAATGTATAAATATAAATCACTGCGGCATAATAAGCAGTATTGTATTGTCTAATAAAAATAATAGAAAATGAAAATAGAGTAAAGAAATCGATTAAAGTATATTAATAAATAGGTAGATTATGCTTAGATTGGTTGAGCTAGTTAAACTAATGATGAAAGCCCAATAGGGAAGAAAATATACAATGCGAACGTTAACAGTAAAAGTGGTAGAGGTAAGCTAGGAAATGGCTCGAAAGGAGGGGGGTCAAGAGAACACGGAAACCTAGACGTGCGTGAATACTGGTGACGTGAGAAGAGATACCTAAACGGGGTGTGAACGGATGGTAGCACTTGACAAATGTTTATTTTTTGCAAAATTCTTTAACGTTTAATTTTGTAGCAGACCTCTTAGAGTATCGACGAAAGGACGATTCCTACCAAATTTCATGTCTTATAGTTTTAAAGATATGACGAGAAGTGTCTTTAGAGGCGACATCTAAAAATAAAATAAAACAAAATGGACAAAAGAATTAAGTTTCATATTCGGTGAGGATGGTTTATATTCAAATTAAACTGATTCTACTTTCTTTGCATCAAGGAGGCTGGAAAATAGTTTGTTCTCCGAGGGATGGTATATTACTGTAATATCAGTATTTTATCCAGACTTCAGAGGAGTGGACGTAATATGATAGACCTTTTTTCTTTTGTCACTCACAAGCATATTTCATTTTAAGACTTTCTATCTCTTTGTCATTATTGTGAATAGTATATTATACGAAAAAAGCAAATAGAATAAAGATCCAAACATTAACATCTATTTACTTTAAAAGAGCTATTATTATTATGTCATAAAGATACATTTATACCATAAAAATGTCATAAATAATCCTTCAAAGATGTTTTTGTTCAGCAATAGTTAATAGAAGATATAGCCTTAGTTAAATATAAATAAAATAAATATTTATCTAATATGTAAAATTCCGTTTCGCGGTATGTGTAATTAAACTCTTCCAAACGATTCTCATGATTTTGTGTCTATTTTTCATCACATCACATCTCTTTTCATCCCCTAAATGTTAAGAGTAGTCCACCCCTATTTTTTCTAATTTTTAGATATATTTTTTATGATACAGCAAACCAAAGTAAATACAACTTTAAACTTTCACCCTTCTACCATGAACCCCTATTTTTATATGGCAAAACAACGTTTGCGAGGTCAGATATTTTATAATATCTGATTATTTTTATTCCAGTAGTCAGCCGATGGCCTGAGGTATTGATAATTTAGCCCTTCGACGTAAATTTCTCCGGACCTTATTTTGGGATAACTGGATAGTTGGCGAGCCCGTAGCGGTTATCCAACCAAACGATACAAATTATACATAAACTTTGAAAAAAAAATATTGTTACGTTCCTGTCACGCAATTCCCAATACAGTCGCTGTCCACGTCGCTGTCTTTATGTCCAAGCCAAGGATATAAATCGTACATAGGTTTTGAAAACCCATTGGTACAACCCTGCCACTTGCTGATCGAACTCGGGTCTCTCGGCTCGAAATTCCGACCACCCATCCACTCGGCTATCGTGACAACTTAAACGTAATGATAGGAACGTAAATAAAATAACTAAATATAAATTTATTTTATTTACGTTCCTATCACCTGGAGATCGAACTTGAGTCTCTTACCTCGAATTTAGATCATCCAACCACTCAGCTATCAGGACTATCCTGAATTTATTCACGATATTGAAATTTAAAACAAACAATTCGTACGGGTAGTACGAATTTTATCAGAGCTTATTTGTGTCGTGTTGATCTCCGTGGACGAGTGGCTTACTCACTGGTTTTCAAGGTGTCGCCAGCTCTGAAATCTCGGGTTCGATTCCTGGTCGGGTCAATGTAGAAAACCCTTTTCTACATTTTCTCGGGTCTGGGCATTTGTGGTATCGTTGTTTGTGTGTTTATGTATGTGATGTTGTCCCTGTATATACATATACATATATACGCAACGCGTAGCTTCCAATATAGGGTTATCATATTCTTGATTTTATCCTAATATTATAAACTAATATTATATAATATTATATATAAACTAATATTATAAACGTGAATGTTTGTGTGTTTAGTAGTTTGTTTTTAAATCAACGTACGAAAAAAAAATCATAAAATCATAAAAAATCATCCTATTTCCGCTCAAAGTGATCGACTTTCTTCTTCGTCTTTTGCCAATCAAGAGTTAACTACTGAACATAGACTTCCCCTAAAATTTGACACAAAGAACGATCAACGGCCACCTGCATCCATCAACTCTCCACAACATTTTCCAAGTCTGTCATGTACTTCGTCTGCCTGAGCTTGCTTCTCGAGAATCTTATATAAAAAACTAAAGAAATCCACAAATAAGCTTAGCGGCTTAGCCATGAAAAGCCAACAGACAGATAAATAATATTTACATTTGTAAGATTAATACAGAAAGTAATGTGATGCGGATTACGTGACAGATAACCTAAAAACCGGGTTACCATCGCTTATAAATTAGTATAAATTTAATTATCATGTGCCATAATATAAGCTTATCACAGGTCTCATCATTTTGAACTTTATTACGTTGATATACGATTTAAAATACTTATGTAAGTACGTGTGGGTAGCAATGCCACGGGGATATGATTAGTAAGATTTGTTACGGACCTTGAGGAAACTGACACGTTATACGGAAAGGTATGATAAAGGGTCAGGATCTTACGCCCCGGAGATTCAAAAGCTGTCACATTTGACACTTATAACCGATGTGAGACCTCACTGCGAGACCCCTTAATATTAAAGCAAATTTACTAAAGTATTTGTGTAGCTTTTTTGACTACGTGATATTATAGTTGTATTATTTTAATAAGTTACACAGTAGTTGATCATTTTATTGATAATTAAATATTGTCAATATAAACATAAATGTTTGTAATAACTGAACCGTTAGCTGGGATACCAAGACGGTGACAGATCTCACCTGACCCCTTGTACCAAATAAGATTCCGTGAAAAGCTGGTGCAAAGAACTTCATTGTCTAGACAGTAGACCCCAGTATTTGGAAATTACGTAAAGATAAAAACAACTTTGATTTATTTTACTTTATACTACGGTGGAAAGTGGGTCGAAGGCACACAGATTTGACCCACTTTCCTGAAGAGGTAATTGTCTTGACTAGACCTCTGACGATGTCTGTCGACCTCTGAAGATATTTGTATTTTTTATTTTTAATTCATACTAGCACTATTGGATACAGTGAAGCCATATAACTAAGAAACAACTCTATACTATATTCTAAAGCGCGCTGACCAGTACACCAAAATTCTTCACCAAAAATACATAGGTAGTCAGTTGTCTAGACAACTTACACTACTTACTTAATTTACTAACAAATTTATTAAACAATTCGTACTTTCGATCCACATTTCTCTGGAGTTTGATTTGGAATAACGTGATAGGTCCAAAATAGATCTACGATATAAATTTTTTTCTAAATCTCATTGGTACGAGCATACGCTACGCCATGCCAATGATATAAATCGTGAAGAACTTTAAAAAAAAAAAAAGAAAGAAAATCTCGTCGGTACGAGCATTCTTCCTGGCGATCGAACTCGGGTTATGTAACTCGAATTCCTATCATTAAACCACTCGGCTATCGTAACTTTTCTTCTCCTTAGAATATTTTTATCGTTCGTTATGTGTAGTATGTATCGAAGTCACGATAGTCGGTTGGGTGATCGGAATTCGAAATTCGATCCCCAGGTGGCGGGCTCGTACCAATAGGTTTTTTCAAAACTTATGTACAAATTATATCGTTGCCTTGACGTTAAGACGGCGACGCACTCACCACCTGTCACGTTGTCCCAAAACATCTTCGGTGGAAAATGGTGCGAAACGACTTAATTAGCTAGACCTCTGTCTACCCCTGTATTGGGAATGGTGTGAAGATATTTTTTATAGTATGCATCATCAAATATTTAAATTACAAATATTTTGTTATTAACTATCAAAATTTTGGATAGATATTAGATGGTGCACGAACGTAATTTTAACCTAATTTATTGTGGTTATTGGGCTACGAATTATATGCCAATTAGGATAACTCGATGAATTGCTATCCTCGATACCGATATTTGATAGCATTTTAGCCGTATTCGAAGATTAGCGAATAGTAATTAATTTTTGCCGTACATATATTTGTATTATTTTTATTTAAGTGTTTGAATACAAATGTAAATATATATTTACGTTATGACAGAAAGAACAGTTAGTAATATTGTCATGTGTAAAAGCAATTTTTTTATAGATCGGAAGAATGCATTGATGTTAAAGGAGAGTATATTGCAAAAGAAAAATAATTTCGCATTTAATTAATCTTCCTTTGCCAATCAGCGCTCATTTTGTCCGCCCCCGATCATTCATACTCATAAAACTAATAATCACGATCCTTTCAGTATCAACTCTCATTCTTTTCAATCGTTTTCAATTTTAAACCAGGGAATGTAAGGGAATGTTTTTTTACAAAACACAAAAAGTGAAATTCTGTATCAGATACAAAACTGTTTATGAAGTTTCTTCTAAAGCGAGGGGACAAAATTTTCAGTTCTGAAAGTTTGGGGTCTTAGGATATTTTAAAAACTCTTGTAAGGCTACAGTGAGCCCGCAATCAGATAAAATTCTAACAAAGTTTCTGAAGTAGAATTAATAGCAAACGCTTTAAGGTATTATGTTTTAATCTTGAAAAAGATTTTCTTCCGTTAAAATTATTTATAAAATTTTAACAATACTGAAAATTTTCTGAATATAAAAATGTATAAATATAAATCACTGCGGCATAATAAGCAGTATTGTATTGTCTAATAAAAATAATAGAAAATGAAAATAGAGTAAAGAAATCGATTAAAGTATATTAATAAATAGGTAGATTATGCTTAGATTGGTTGAGCTAGTTAAACTAATGATGAAAGCCCAATAGGGAAGAAAATATACAATGCGAACGTTAACAGTAAAAGTGGTCGAGGTAAGCTAGGAAATGGCTCGAAAGGAGGGGGGGTCAAGAGAACACGGAAACCTAGACGTGCGTGAATACTGGTGACGTGAGAAGAGATACCTAAACGGGGTGTGAACGGATGGTAGCACTTGACAAATGTTTATTTTTTGCAAAATTCTTTAACGTTTAATTTTGTAGCAGACCTCTTAGAGTATCGACGAAAGGACGATTCCTACCAAATTTCATGTCTTATAGTTTTAAAGATATGACGAGAAGTGTTTTTAGAGGCGACATCTAAAAATAAAATAAAACAAAATGGACAAAAGAATTAAGTTTCATATTCGGTGAGGATGGTTTATATTCAAATTAAACTGATTTGCAGGCACCGTCTACTTTCTTTGCATCAAGGAGGCTGGAAAATAGTTTGTTCTCCGAGGGATGGTATATTACTGTAATATCAGTATTTTATCCAGACTTCAGAGGAGTGGACGTAATATGATAGACCTTTTTTCTTTTGTCACTCACAAGCATATTTCATTTTAAGACTTTCTATCTCTTTGTCATTATTGTGAATAGTATATTATACGAAAAAAGCAAATAGAATAAAGATCCAAACATTAACATCTATTTACTTTAAAAGAGCTATTATTATTATGTCATAAAGATACATTTATACCATAAAAATGTCATAAATAATCCTTCAAAGATGTTTTTGTTCAGCAATAGTTAATAGAAGATATAGCCGTAGTTAAATATAAATAAAATAAATATTTATCTAATATGTAAAATTCCCGTTTCGCGGTATGTGTAATTAAACTCTTCCAAACGATTCTCATGATTTTGTGTCTATTTTTCATCACATCACATCTCTTTTTCATCCCCCTAAATGTTAAGAGTAGTCCACCCCTATTTTTTCTAATTTTTAGATATATTTTTTATGATACAGCAAACCAAAGTAAATACAACTTTAAACTTTCACCCTTCTACCATGAACCCCTATTTTTATATGGCAAAACAACGTTTGCGAGGTCAGATATTTTATAATATCTGATTATTTTTATTCCAGTAGTCAGCCGATGGCCTGAGGTATTGATAATTTAGCCCTTCGACGTAAATTTCTCCGGACCTTATTTTGGGATAACTGGATAGTTGGCGAGCCCGTAGCGGTTATCCAACCAAACGATACAAATTATACATAAACTTTGAAAAAAAAATATTGTTACGTTCCTGTCACGCAATTCCCAATACAGTCGCTGTCCACGTCGCTGTCTTTATGTCCAAGCCAAGGATATGAATCGTACATAGGTTTTGAAAAAACCCATTGGTACAACCCTGCCACTTGCTGATCGAACTCGGGTCTCTCGGCTCGAAATTCCGACCACCCATCCACTCGGCTATCGTGACAACTTAAACGTAATGATAGGAACGTAAATAAAATAACTAAATATAAATTTATTTTATTTACGTTCCTATCACCTGGAGATCGAACTTGAGTCTCTTACCTCGAATTTAGATCATCCAACCACTCAGCTATCAGGACTATCCTGAATTTATTCACGATATTGAAATTTAAAACAAACAATACCTTAAATAATTAAGCGTTAGAGAGCCCTGCGAATGAGTATTACATTACATAACTCTTCTCTTCGTCTAATAAATTAGAGAAAATGAGATTACTTTGAGTTTAGAAATCAATTCAAATTAGAGTAATAAGAGCAAAGCCGTTTTTATGAAGTTAGATGAAATCTACACGCTTCGTGTCACGTTTCAAAGATAATGACGTCACGCACGCAATGTCGCTAAGCATATAATAAGATATCTAGTACCCGGCATTGTAATTAAAAAAAAAACATTATTGAAAAAAAACTACAACGACCTCTGTGGACGAATGACGTAAAAACCGGTTTGCATGGTAGCTAGCTCTGGGTCCTGGACGGGTCAATTAAGAAAATCACTTTTTCAATATTGTTTTGTTATTGGTGTGAATGTTTGTGGTCCCTTCATTATTTCTGATACCATAACACAAACTTTGGCTACTTACTTTGAGATCAGAGTAATGTTTGTGATGTTGTTTCAAGATATGTATTATAGATATATGTACATAGTATTAATACTGTAATGATAAAGGAACTTTCAAAATTTTTATCGCTCTTGATATACTGAAAAACTGTGTTCTTTTTTTTTCTGAAGACTTTTTTTACTTCTACGAGTATAGCGTGTAAAACGTTTTTTATTTACATTATCAGTTTTAATGGTATACTAAGTGTCGGATAAAATAATGTACCATTCGTTTTTTTATCTTTGTATTTATTATTTACTTATTTGATAAAAATTTTGTTATATTGATGTCATATATAATATCATACGATCAGATTAATATTAATTAATGCCTATTTAATCAAACTAATATGCAATAAAAATATAGGAATAAAATATATTTATAATTTGGATCTGAGAATAGAAAAAAATATCTTCACGCCATTCCCAACACTAGGGATTTAGTAATAGATCTAGGCAATTTTCATAGTCCTTTCAGTCCACATTTCACCGGAGCTTTTTTCGAGAGAACGTTAAAAGTGACGAGCCTGTCACCGTCTTTATGTCTAAGCTGACGATATAAATCGTATAAAAGTTTTGATATACTCATTGGCCCACGAAAGGATCGAGACTCTTAACTCGAATTCCGATCATCCAACCACTCAGCTATGGTGGCGTTATAATGATGGATATGAAATTATTGAGGATTATTTGACAGTTTCGGATAGTTCTGGTTAGTTTCGATTCTGGATCTGAACAATATAAAGGTCGTAACGGTTTTCTCGGTGAGGTAAATACCGGTCACACATACATACCTATGTATACGTATACGTAAAAAAAAAAAAAATATCTTCACGCAATTCCCAATACAGGGGTAGACAGAGGTCAAGTCTAGACAATTAAGTCCCTTTGACCCACCTTCCACCGAAGATATTTTCGGGACAACGTGACAGGTGGTGAGCCTGTCGCCGCCTTTATGTCCAAGCCAACGATGAAATTCGTACATAAGTTTTTGAAAAACTCATTGGTACTGCCACCTGGGGATCGAACTCGGGTCTCTCGACTCGAAATTCCGACCACCCAACAACTCGGCTAATAGATACGTAGATAGGGATAACATCACATACATCGCTCTGATCCCAAAGTTAGCAGCATAAGCACTTGTATTATGGACTTTAAACCTGGCGACGCCATAAAAAATGGTGTGTACGCCAGTCGCCCACAGAGGTCGTCGTCATAATGTAAATCATTTAGATTTCACCATTACCAGAAGCGTATACAGTACTAGTTTCCGACCTCAACTTTGTCTGCGCTGTATTCAGAAATTCTCGCATTATCACTAATTGACTAGTGTGTAGTGGAAACCTTATAGCAGCCATCAGGATTCAATACAACAATTCGAAAACCTTTAATCAAAATTCACAATAGCCTTGGTTGGTCGATCAAAGTTCGAGTCAGGAGACTCGAATTTTGAGAGTTTTTATTTAATTTTGAGAGTTTGATCTCCAGATGGCAGGCCCTTACCAACATTTTGTTTCTATTTATCAAAACTTATGTACGATGTAAATCGTTGCCTTTGACATAAAGACGACGTCAAACTCATCAACTTGTCCCGTTGTCGCGTTATCCCAAAATTTTTTTACGGTGAAAGTTGGATCGAAAGGACTTAATTGTTACCTTTATCTACACCACTATTAGGAATGGCGTGAAAACATTTATTTGTTATATTTCCATAATATCCCATAATATCCTGCTACGCGCCGTTCTTATTAAAAACTACATTTAAATCAGTAGTTCCTAACGACATGTGATAAACTTTCTAAAATAAAATGAAAAACCTTTTTTCAGCAGTTTACGTAAACAATAATTCGTATGTATTACGTAATTGTCTAAGCAAATACTGATATTGAAAATAAATTACAAAAAACGTTAAAAACATTTAATACCCTCAATATCAGCGGTTCCAAATAATTGAATTGACATTGGTAATGTAGTGAATTATGTTAAAGGAAAATGAAACGCGCACCTGGCGGAGTAAACCACGTGGTGTGCGTAAGAAGAAGACGACCACACAAACTATCTCTCTCTCGCTAATGGCTGACGTATAGAAAATAGCGTAGGTGTTATGCGTACAAAGGAGCCCCTGCGACATATGTTCCCAGGCGTAATATACGCTTCGCACTGGCCTGTTATTTTGTTTCAAGGCAAGATATCGACAGAGTAAATAGACGTCTCGTTACAATTTTCGCTTTCGATGCGGCATTGTGAAAGCTTGATAACAAATTCAATCAAGTGGAAGGGGAAGCGAGGCACTTTGCGTACGTGTATGCAATTATATGTTATAACATGAAGGGTGGGAACGGAACCGAAATACTTTATTGGATATATTTTTTTATCTTCAAACATTTTCCCAAAGACGGATGTCTAGACAATTAAGTCCTTACAATCTCCGAAGCCTATTTATAATAAAGTGAAGGGTGGTGAGCCTATCGCCGTCAATGTCAAAGCCAACGGTAAAATGTGCTTTCATAGATATATAGCTACGTACATTAATATTCACATACACATGTATTCTGTAATGCAGAAGCATTACAGAATACATTGCATCTCAATAACAAATTTACAGCTACGTATTTCATATAAATTCAAGTTACCAATAACACACTGGTAGAGTACATATCTCATTTGTAATACAGATATCTAAGTATCTGCGTTACACTTGCGAAAATAAATAAATAAACTGAACAAAAACAAAAAAACTTGAATTATTTTCTTAAAGTATACCGCCTATCCTCTTTACTGTTATTCAAGACAAGTTTTCCACATTAGTAAAAAGTTCAAATATCTGACTGAATCAATCGACAACTTCAAAGCATAGCTTATAAAAAGAAGAAAAAGTAACAATTGAAAGATTTTCATTTCTGTCACTTTCGCCATGTGAATTAAAAACGTAATTTAAAAATTTTAATGTGCGACAATTTTCTAATAACTCAAACAAAAATGTCATAAATCAAATAAAATTATTATATACAAACACCAGCCATAACAGAACCAAAACAGAACAATGGATATCAATTGCATTATAATTACCTTCCTGCTGTTGACTCAAATGTCTATCATCCTCGCAATCCTAAATCCGACGTGTGACGTACGTAAAATTACATGGTATCTAAATAAAACAATGAGCACACATAGAAACTATTACCTTATCGCAGTCGCTATTTATTTTGGATTAGTCATTTACCTCGGTATGTACACGCCACTAATGGACATCCGTAAACTGATTACAAATAACGTTTATAATGAATACGAGAAATTATTAATTATGAGTAACGTGGAGAAAGTTTACATAATGGCTGGATTTTCACTATTCTTATTTGTTGTGTCGCAAGGCATTCGAGCTTTAGTTGCTTACGCAGCCAAACTTCTAGAAATATCTGGAATTGTTGGAAAATCACAAGTTCTGCATAGAAGAACTAAGAAAGGCTACGTGAAAGAAAATATGAATATATTACCTAATTTATTGAGGATGAAGCGTTCAATGTCACACGATAGTGTAATATTTAGTAAAGGATTTAAAGAGCAATTGAAGTCCATTTTAAGGAACGCTGAATTATTAAAAACTAACGTTTAATGAAATTATTTTGAGTTATCTGCTTTGAGACGTGATGCTTAAAATTTGTCATAAATAACCTTGTTACTATTATTTTGTTCCACTTCTCAGTCCTATGTTATATAAAGAGAATAGGCAATACTATCTCACACGTAGGAAACGATGCCAAGTATTTGGAAATTCTTTGGAATTACGATGTCTTGCGAGGCAAAGAGAAATATTCGGAAAGACAGGAACATAAAAATAAAATGCTGCTACATAGGGGAAAGGAAACATACCAAGTTCGGATGTATTTTAGGTATTTGAAAGAGCAGTATTTTTTACAATAATGCTTAATGTTATATTCATCCTTAATAAAATTACATAATAAATAAAAAGAGAAGTTTGTAAATCAAATAAAGTGAATATATAAACTTAGCAGTTTGTATTATTTCAACATTCAAGAAAAGTGAATAGTATGTTCTTTACAGACTTAGATTAGATACTATATTATTTTATGCAATTAGTTATTTATTTGATTACGTTTAATGAAATCTATAAATATAAATATTATGTAAAAGTTTTTTTTTTATAGAAAAGGGAGGCAAACGAGCAGGTGGCTCACGTGATAAGTGATTACCGCCGCCCATGAACACCCGCAATACCAGAGGCATAGCAGATGCGTTGCCAGCCTTAGAGTGCCTCTCCCCCCCCCCCCCAGAATTGGGGGAGGGGGGTGTGTGGCCGTGTAGAGAATAATACGACGCCCGGTCTTTTCGCGTTAGTCAAAAGAGGGTCAGGTCAATGTCTGGCAATGGACCTTTTACAGACCGCAAATTAACCCGTAAGGCTGATTTTTTAACCGTCAGAATTTGCTATCAGTTTGGCAATACCTGGCCACAAAAGTTTCTTCGATTAGAGTCCGATTTGTATCAGAGACAGCTCAATCAGGTTATGAAAAACTATGTATCCAAAATGAAATACTATATATGTGCACCATTTACCGCAAATAACATTGGTCCGTGGGCTCTTCGTGCAGTTTCTAATGAAATTGTGGTCGTAATTGATTGTAGCCGCTGGTGGAAAGAGGTTGAGACTTTTTTCGATGAAAATCTAAATTTGACTACTTGAAATTTTGACACGGAATTTTGCAAATAAAACCTGCTTTTTAGTACCAAAAAATCACTATAGCCGAGTGGTTGGGTGGTCGAAATTTCGAGTCGAGAGACGCGAGTTCGATCCCCAAGTGGCAGGCTCGTACCAATGGGTTTTTCAAAAAACTTATGTACGAATTAAATCGTTGGCTTGGACATAAAGACGGTGACGGGCTCACCACCTGTCACGTTGTCCCGAAAATATCTTCGGTGGAAGGTGGGTCGAAGGGACTTAATTGTCTAGACTAGACCTCTGTCTACTTCTGTAAGTAAGATAGAATTCCGTGTAAGATATTTATTTATTATTTATTTTTGTACCATCCCACGACCAGTAGGTATTTAATTAGTGTTTGATTACAAGTATTATGAATGTATAATTTCATCATTATAATCATCATAAAAACCTGTAAAAGTCCATTGCAGGACATACGCATGTTCCGTATGGAAAGGTTTGTCATGGTCGCCACGCTTGGCAAGCGAATTGGCGATCGCATTACCAGACACCTTGCACCTTAGTCGCTGCTGCCCGACTCTGGTGTACGAATCCCGCCATCCATATGTAGCCTATTGTATTATTAAAGCTTTTCCCTTAGTCGCCTCTTACGACACGCCGTAACCACACAGATAGTTATTTAATTATTATTATTTTTTAAGTATATTATAAAAGTAACAATCTCAAAGTTTTCGGTATAAACTAAATCAGAGATACCTAGTAATGGATATAAGTGCTATGATTTTTTTCTCAAAGTAATTTTATTATTCAGAAATATGCAGTTTAAGGTCGCGGGTTTGGCAAAGAATCAAAATTCCGTGGCGCCAGTTAGTTTGTATCAGGTACTTGAAGACTTGGCTTGGACTTATTTGCAGTAGTCTAAATTTAGTTTATTACCTCATTCTCATTTATGCCTTACTGGTCTTACTACAAACTGTGAATGCACACATGTTGCTATTTCCTTACTCTTATATAAATTCAACATATATCAGGAAAATGTATTCAATCAACCTAAGTTGGTACAACTAAAGATATAATTTAGAACAACTAAAAAAATGTATTTATATATTATTTATATATATTTTTATTTATCTTCACGCACTGTTCCTGACTAGCCAGAAAAAATAGATCGCCAAGTGCCACGCAATTCCCAATACAGGGGTAGACAGAGGTCAAGTCTAGACAATTAAGTCCCTTTGACCCACCTTCCACCGAAGATATTTTTCGGGACAACGTGACAGGTGGTGAGCCCGTCGCCGCCTTTATGTCCAAGCCAACGATGAAATTCGTACATAAGTTTTTGAAAAACTCATTGGTACTGCCACTTGGGGATCGAACTCGGGTCTCTCGACTCGAAATTTCGACCACCCAACAACTCGGCTATCGTGACTTTTTAAGCCATAAGATATGTAAGGATTGTGGCCAAGTGCCACAATCCTTACATATCTCTTTCGCTACAAACAAACACAAAGATTCGCTCGAGACAAAGGAATAATCAATAAGCCTCTCATCTGATGATTTACATTCAATATTCACTCCACCAAAGAAGCTGCAGGTGCGTTGCCCTCTTAAAAGGATTTTTTAAATGTTATTTAAATTTGTACAAAGCTATCACTATAAACAAAGGAAAATAAAATAGAAGTAAAAACTGATTAACTAGTAATCATTATATCTATTGGTATTAAATAATTCTTTTTATGAAAAGCGTTATCTGTTTTTTCATCAACATCACGCCTCAGCTTCAGTTTTAGATCATTCCGATGAATTTTCCAAATTTTCTTTCATATTTTTTTATCTTGTTCCGACGATAAATTAACCAAATATTACTTTTTACTACGAAGAATATTTTGTTATTATAACGTATTACTATTTCTATACGAAAATCTGTTAAAAATATCGATACTCAAGATCAGAAGATTTATGCCAAAATCAGAGGAGATATCGAAGAAAGCAATAAACTACAGGCACAGAGAACCCGACCTATAAAAACATGTTAATGAACTAAGTTAGATCATGCCTCAATGGCTTGATAGTCGTATTCAATAAACTATTAAAAATTATTATATGAGATTTTATGCTTTTGAAAGTTGCATGGTGCAGTCGTTGATAGTGTTGAACAGAATATAAAGGAAATCGTCAATCATGTAAAGTGATATTAAATGTGGAAACGTTTGACAACAGAAATAGATTATGGAATTTAAAAAGTATAACAATTATAAGTGGTTTTTTATTCTAAATTTGATTTAAATTCTAATCTAAAAGCATAATGTTGAAATGATAGTACCTCTGGGGATCGATAATTGAAAAATATTTTTGTGTATTTAATCGAAATACATGTAGTGGAGAGTTTGAATTTACATTTGTCGGTTGGTTAGGTTGATTGGTAAGCAAGATTGTTACCAATTTGTATTTGTATTGTATTTTATATTTTGTGAGGTGGTACAATGATTCCTTGAATCAAAACAATTAAGTATCAATAAAGACGTACTTGCAGACTCAGACGTGTAAAAGACAACAAGAAGAAGCAGTCTGTAGAAGTATCCCATAGTAGTACTCTATAATAAACATATACTGGTCTGGTCACAAATGTTCAATCAAATGTCTGAATAAACTTAAAACGTAAACTAAAGTATATACATAATATATACACACAAAAAAAGCCTGTGAAAGACCTCTACAGGACCCACCTCGCCCGAAGATTGAGAGAGAAGACCTAGTCCTAATAGCTTATATAAAATAGGATTGGTGGTATCGGTGCCAAAAACCTCACACCTTTCTAGTCACAGATCTGATAAAGTCGGTTTTCTCGCACACTGTTGTTAGCCAATTTGTCCTTTAAAGCTTTTCCCTAAGTCATACAAAGTTTATTATGCTGTTGCTACCGGTATTACAATATAGTTTATGGGTAAGATTAAGGCATGATGATTTTATATCATAAATTATCTTAACAAATTTAAGTGAATGGAAATCTATCTTTTAAACGCATCTCAATTTAATATAGGTTTCCTTCATTCACGAAAACGATTATTGAAGAAAAGTATTATACAGTTAAAACTTTTGAGCCATTCTTACCGCATCTTTGTCGCAAAACAAAGGAAAGTTTTGGATAACGATCTATTAAGTCCAGAGTGGTTTTTGTAAGAAAAACTGCTCGCCGATCGTAATTATGTCAAGGGAAACTATCAGAGAGTATTTGCTTGAAGATTTCTTTGATCCTATGAAATCCTTCCGAAGATTCTCTTTCTAAAACTAACCACATTAAAACTCCATTTGGAATTCAGTCCCATATTTATTATGAGTGCTAAAGATCCGATAACACGTTAGAAAACGTCGATTTCCAAACTTTAGGATTTTGGAAAACGCTACTTATTTCTGCGGTGACTTAAGGAAATGAATCCCACTTGAAGCCATTTCTGAGAACTTAAAAGATTTCCATTAATCGATAACACCTATTATAAAACTCGTAGGAAGGAAAAAGTTACAGGTTTTTATTGTATTATTTGATATTTTTTTCATGTTAATCAATCGAAAAAGTGTTCTATTCCCGAATAAGGATTTCCAGTATGCGGGAATATGATGATTATATAAACCTTCACGCCATTCCTAATACAGGGGTAGACAGAGGTCTAGGTAGTTAAGTCGTTTCAACCCACCGAAGATATTTTTGGCATAATGTGACTGGTGGTGAGCCCATCGCCATCTTAATGTCCATGCCAACGATATATTTCGTACATAAGTTTTTGAAAAAACCCTTTTTGAAAAAATGAGTATTGTAAAAGGTGTCTAAGAAGAATAGGCCACTGTCTCGAAAAATTACTAGACTAAAACCAAGAAGCCGGTCTATACAGGCGACAGGCAACAGTGTCTAAAGCATAGCAGTCTGATATATATTGCCAATCTGCTTGTCTAACTAGCTATTTTAGGGAAATTAATTAGTATTTATATATTTATTAGTATTTTAGATTTTAGTATTTATTTGCCTTATGGGAGAGGACTACGTCTGTGTGGATTTTATAGACCTATGAGAAGGAATATTAAATATCGCCTCATAAGCTTTTACGTAGCACAGAGTAGATACTCTATTCTACGACATCTAGTGCCTCGCAAGGGATTTATGGAAAAGGATAGTAGGTAAATATGGATATCGATAAATTTTTGGCACTAACAGAAAAAGGAAACTAGGTTAATGCTCACGCACACTCCGATTTAAGGTCGATAGATTTATTTTGTTCTCAACTTCTCTTTATTTTATTACAGGCGAAGTTTTTAATAATTTTCGTCAAATTTTATAACTAAAAAAATGAAATACCATCACGCATTTTACCAAAACTGGGGTAAACAGAGTTCTAGATAATTAGGTCTTTTGAAGCACCTTTCACCGATGATTATATGGGACAACGTCACAAGTGGTAAGCCTATCGCCGAATTAGTGTCAAAGCCAGCGGTACAAAATACCTACAACGATATACATTTTAAATTGATTAATATAATTTAAATCATATCATATTTACATATCCATCCATGACTTCAGTACAAAAATTCATATTCATCACACAAATTCTCGCTTCTAGCTGGATTTAAAGTGATGATGGAAAGTGTTCGACTTTAGATTCGAAAGCGGGCTCACTGCCAACTCAGTGACTCGATTATCGAGTCATCAATTGTTGAAATGCTATCAAAACAATCATTTCTTGTGTTAACGTCACGATAGCCGAGTGGTTAGGTGGTCAGAATTTCGAGTTGAGAGACCCGAGTTCGATCCCCAGGCGGCAGGCTCATACTAATGGGTTTTTCAAAAAACTTGTGTACGAATTATATCATTGGTTGGACATAAAGATCTTCGGTGGAAGGTGGGTCGCAGGGACTTAATTGCCTAGACTAGACCTCTGTCTACCCCTGTATTGGTAATCGCGTGAAGATATTTATTTATTGTTTGTATTTGTATTTTTTTTATTTGTGTTAACGTGAACCCATTCCCAATACCGCGGTAGACAGAGGTCTAGACAATTAAGTCATTTCGATCCACCTTTCATCGAAGACATATTTTGAGACGACGTGGCAGGTGATAAGCCTGTCGCCATCATATACCCAAACACAGATGTTCGGTGATAGGAATTCGTGTCAAGAGACCATATTTCGATCCCCAGAAAGTAAGCTTGGCAATCATTTTTTGTTTTTCAAAACTTAGGTACGATTTATATCAATTTCTTGGACATAAGCACGGCGAACGGTTCACCACCTGTCACGTTGTGAAAAATACCTGGCTACCCCTGTACCGGAAAATATGTGAAAATAAACGTTATTTTAAAATTCCAGTGCACTACTTTTTGAAAAGATAAATGTAAGTAAAAGTAAGTGACAAGGGAAAAAATAAAAAAAGCGCGCAGTGTACATTTTTCTTTTCTAATCTAATAGAAACAGTCGCTATCACTACATTGGCCATTCCCGTACCCTAGACAACGAATAAACTAGAAAGTATGTCCTTACAAACATATTTTCTACACTAGTGCAAAGTTTAAGTGTTTCAACCCAAGAATAATAGAGGTTGCAAATATGTCAGAGATAGCTTAATAACCGTTAGTCGAGGGGTAAAAGGGATGGACATAGCGGTCCTGCTAATGGCCCCGAGCAAGCAAGCCTTAAAGGCGGTACTCGTAAATAAATGAGCGAATGTGTTTTTTTTTTTTTTTTTTTTCATTTTTTTCTTAGCGCTCGAGCTCATAGCTCGTGCGAGGTTAGGGCCAGAGACGAGGTTGTTTTACGACTAGTTATTGCGAAACTGGGTTAGATTTGTTTACTCAGCATTCGCGTTATGAGAGTTTTATTTTAAATAAGCTTTTTAAAAACATATTAATGCGAACTGTATAATTGAAATATATAACAGTCGAGTGGTCAGAATCAGAACTCGTATTCGGAGAACCGAGTTCGAACGAATGGTTTCGAAATTTATGTAAGACTTGTTATGTTAGCTTGGACTCTATGATGGCGTCTGACTCGCCACTTGTTGCAATATCGCTCAATAAGCTCGTAAAATGCAGGTTAAAGGACTAAATTGCTTCGATCTGTGACTAGGGTAGTCATTGAGGGAAATTCGTGTAAGAAAAAAGAATTCGTGTAGATAGGCTTGTCGCCATCTAAATTTTCAAGCCAATCATGCCAATCGTACACAATTTTTAGAAACTTATTCATACAAGTATTACTCTTGGGAATCTAACTCAAACCGGCTTATTCAAATTTCGATCACTCAATCAGTCGGAATATCGGACCTTATATCTTGACACAATAAAGGTATAACTCTAAATGCAAGTACTACGCTCAAGATGGTTTATGTTCAGCACGAACTATCGAAAGCTTTTACAAAAAATAAGCTTTGAGCTAAAGTTTCAGCTTTAATACAGACCTGTGCTTTAATAAAGTAAGACATTTTAATTTCAATGCTAGCGTAGCCGTGAGTAACGTTCGTAATAGGAACATTTACGTAAAAAACATCGTACTTGAATTAAAAAGAAGCTCCAAATGAGAACCTTACCAACATACGAGATCCAAATAACTTCATTTATTTAATTTTCACGTTACAGTTTACACGCAAACGGTTAATCTTATCCGAAAGTATAAATGAAAGTGATATTAAATAAAAAAAAATATATTCAATTCATTGCAGGAATTATCTAAGTAATAAACTTAGACTTTTCACCGAAGAAAGACGGGACAACGTCTACCACATGTTTCATTGTCGCAAGAAATATCTTCCGTCAAAGTTTGGTCAATAGGACTAATTTGTCTTCTGTCTACCCCTGTATTAGGAATCGTGTGAAAATAGATTTTTTATAGAGTCGATGCGTATTTTTTTAATAAATAAATAAGAGATAAAGATATCAAGAGGGGTATTCTGTCCTGTTATTGTTTAAACCAGTGAAC
This sequence comes from Sericinus montela, assembly GCA_029286605.1. NCBI lineage: Eukaryota > Metazoa > Arthropoda > Insecta > Lepidoptera > Papilionidae > Sericinus > Sericinus montela. Next base: position 3,543,388 of record JAGSMR010000035.1, on the reverse strand, counting down.
CAAAACAATCTGTAAAATGTACAGATGTTCAGATGACCTCTGTGTTCTATATTTTGGTGTAAAACTGTATGGAAAATTCTATTTTTTATATTTTAACGTATTTTTCCATACTGGGGTAGGTAGAAGTCTAGACAACAGAGTCTTTTCGACCCACTTTTCACCTAAGCATATTTGGGACAACTTGAGAGTTGAAGAGCCTATCGCTGTCTTAATGTCCGAAGCTAACGGTAAAATATATTTTTACATACATATATCTGTTATGAATACATATAAACATCCATGACTTGAGTACAAACATTCACATTCGTCACACACATGTTTTCCCCTAGCGTGATTCGAACCCGCAACTCTTACCTTCCGAGGTAGGGTCACTACCAACTTGAATGAAGAAAAAAAATGTTTTCTTTTCAATGCAGAGATATTACAGCAGAACCCAGAGAGTTTCTGCTTGAATATCTTCGCAAGTCTTTCAAATTAAACCCGTTTGAATTATTTGAAGCCACGCGAGTCAGCAAAAAGTAATTTTAGTTAAGACCTCATGTAATTTATTTTGAATGGACGGCTTTGTAAAGAGACAAAGGCCTTTTTTATGTTGACAAATAAATGATTTGGGGCGTTGGATGTTTTTGTTGGGAGTCAATTGGTGACAAGTTGGGGACGACCGCAATTAGGACAACGTTCTTTTGTGCCCTAAAGTTCTTGATCCATTAAATAAGGTTTTGATCCGTAATTTCACTTACGTGGAGGACCAAAATAACAGCGTCTGGAATGCTAGACTACAGACACTTAGATCGTAATTGCGTCTACTAAGCGGAGCTTTTACAGCAAACTATAATTGATATTTTAAACATGAACAGCTGTGAATTTCTTAGTGGTTTATATTCTATAACAATACTCTTTCAAGCGACCGGCGGCTTCTAGTCTCGAATATATAATCTTGGCAACAGGATAATGATAAGATAAATAAACAAATATTTATCGAAGTAACACGTATTTATGTATCTTACATAAATTACATAATTTTTAAAACTCATTAAAATTCACTTTTACTTATTCCACATTTATTTCTATAAAAATACCTAAACGTTTTCACCTTTATAGCATTATCAAAAAGTGCTTATTATTAAGAAATAAATGTAGAATAAGTAAAATTTAATGTTAACGTGTTTAAAAATGAAGTTCCACCAAGAGACAACAATCGTGAGTTAAATACATAATTTTTTAATTTTGCGCATTTTAAAATACAGAGTTAGCCAGATGTCCAGACATTCATTACTGACAAACATTACATTCAGCACTTTCAACCAACATTTTACCAGAGATTATTTTGGGAGACCGTGACAGGTGGTGATCCTGTCACCGTCTTTATGTCCAAGCCAACTATGTGTATGACTATATATATTAAAGGGGTAGCCAGAGAGAACAGATCGCCAAGTGTCACGATCCCTACATACTTCTTTCGCTTCTTTCAGATTCATCATCATCTTCATACATGCACGTTTAAGTATCCGAGTACTCTTGACCCTCCTCTCTTCGAGCAATTTGCTCACATGGTCTTCGAAAGTTAGTCTCGGTCTACCTCGACACCTTTTAATATTAACTTTCGCGCTATATATTTTCTTCACCATTCGGTCTTCACTCATTCGCTCAACGTGCCCAAACCATCGAAGCACGCCCTTATCCATTTTTGAGACAAGGTCATCTTTCAAACCTGCCATATTGCGAATCTCTTCGTTTCGCTTTCCGTCGGCCATGGTAAGGCCGCACATTTTACGAAGAGATCGCATCTCCACTGCATTCAACCTGCTTTTATGCTTCTTCTGGCATACCCAGGTTTCGCTGTCATATAACAAAGTCGGTACCAACACTGCGTTATGTATTGCAAGGCGTGCACTTTTCACAACGCCTTGCCTTTTAATTAACGCAGTCAGGGCACCATTGACTTTGGCATTGGCAGCGACACGCCTGTCCACATCTAAATCACGTCTTCCATCCCGGCTAAACGCACTCCCTAAGTATACAATTTCATTCACTTGTTCTAGACATTCCTGATTTACCCAAATTTCGCACTTCGTTCTTTCTTCGTCCCTTTCAAATACCTTAGTTTTATTAGCATTCAAACGGAGACCATTAATTTCACATTCTTCTTTCATACACGTGACTAATGCCTGCAGTTCTGCCTCTGATGGTGCTATAAGCACTGCATCATCAGCATAAAGCAGACAATTTACTTTTATGTCACCCAATTTCACACCCAAACAGCTATCTTTCAGCTTCTGTAAACAGCTGTCGAGATACAGTATGAATAGCCAGGAAGACATGACACAACCCTGTTTTACGCCCGTTTGGACGCTAAACATGGGTGACAGGTCATGCCCTACCCGCACACAGGCTTTACAGTCACAGTAAAGTGACTGCACAGCCCTTAGCAATCGACCATCCACACCATACCCCGGCAACAGTTCCCACATTTTCTTCCTTACAACCTTATCAAATGCTTTCTCAAGATCCACAAAAGCACAGAAAATCTTCTGGTTAGCAGCCAGAAGCTTCTCCGTGATCATGCGGAGAGAAAACATTTGATCCGTGCATCCTCTTCCAGGTCTAAATCCGCATTGTGCCTCTCATAGAAATCTTTCCGATTTATCTTGCATCCTACGTGTCAAAACCTTCGAGTAAACTTTACTTGCTAAACTGGTCAAGCTGATCGCCCGATAGCACCCGCAGTCATAATGTGAACCTTTACCTTTATATAAAGGCATTATGACCGCGGATCGCCAATCATCCGGAACAGCCCCCGTTCGCCAGCACAAATTGCACAGCAGATGAAAGCTGTCCCAGACGCGTGGCCGACCATACTTGACCATTTCAGCAGTAACTCTGTCTAGTCCCGCAGCCTTACCACATTTCAAACTTCTAATCGCACATTCAATCTCTTTCATACTGATGACCTCAGTGTCATCGAGGTCCGAGTCTGGCGTACCAGTCACGGCGTCACCCCCGGATCCCTCACTAAGATCATCACACGCATACATCTCTCTATAAAATTCGCTCCATCGCTGCAAGACGTCCGATTTTTCTGAGAGGACGTCATTGGTTCCCGAAAGCACTTTATTCATTCTTAAGGCTGTCGCACCACTCCGACTCCTTCCAACCTCTTTCCAGAAGAGTTTGGAGTTCTCCTTGAAGTTGTGCGACAACCTTTCGTCCGCTTCCATTCTACTTCTTTCACGCACTTCCTCAATCAATGCTTTCGTGTGAACTTATGGAGCTTATATCTTTCTTTCCTCTTCTCTCTCATATCCTTATCATTACTAGAGGCCAAGTAGTCTAACCATGCTTTCTTCTTCTTATTTACAGCTTCTTTCACTTCGTCATTCCACCATGCATCACCCTTTTTACTACTACTTATTTCACAGTTCCACACACGTCTTCCGCTGCACTAACCATTCCATCTCTAAGGCTCTGCCATATTTCTTCCACACATTCTTTCCTGACACCAATGCTGTCCAGCTTTTCGGCTACCCTTGCTTGATATTTATTCCCAGTGTCCGCTTCCTGAAGCTTCCAGCGTCGGATGCTACCGACCGACTGTGGTTCTGGTATCGCCGTCCGGTGGCGCCAACCCGCGAACAGACCCCTAAATCTAGTAATCACTAGATAGTGATCCGTTCCCAGGTCAGCACCTCGGAACACTCGCGTATCCATCACCTGTTTGCGCAGTCGGTCATCCACCAGGAATAAATCGATCATACTTCTCTCATTCTCTCTTGTTCTAGTATACATATGGATTTTCTTGTGACTAAACATAGTGTTTGTCACAAGAAGACCCTTTTCCTTGCATACAGCCAGTATAAGCTTGCCAGCATCGTTAACCCTTTTATTGCCAAACATTCCAAGCACCGACTCGTACCCTGGCCGAGCGGTACCAACCCATCCATTCAAATCACCACATACAACAATTCTTTCGTTTCCTCTAACCAAGTCTAGAACTTCTCTTACATTCTCCCAAAACTCCTCCTGCTCAGCTCTGGACGACGAAGCCACCGGCGCATAAACAGCCAAAAGGAATAACTTCGTCAGGCCCAATTTAAAGCGAACCCAGAGAAGTCTCGAGTTCACAACCTTATATTCAGTCATAACATCGACCAACCGAGACGACAGCAGCACCCCCCACTCCCTGGCAGGCGCTCTCGCTCTCCGGGACTCCGGACCATAGAGCTAACGCCCCGCCAGGGAGCTCTTCAGTACCGCTGCTCTTCCGCTTGGTCTCCGACAAACACACGACATCTAATTCTCTTTCTTTCATTATTTCAATCAACTCATTCGTCTTATCTCTCATGCCTCCTCTAACATTCCACGTGCCAACTCTGCACTCCGTCCTCCACCTTCCGCCGTGTCGGGCTGTGCGTGACGGGTGGCGGTCCCCATCGCCGCTTTGCGCGCTGCATTTCACACCAACGGGGACGAACTGGTGTGCGTCGCCTTGGGGGGACGCCCTAACCCTCGTAGGCATGGGTGCGCAGCTGTGTAGAATTGCAGCCCTGAAAAGGGCTGGCAGGGGTCGCGACGAGCACGCTTCTACAATGACTGTATATATTAAAGGTATATTTATATTTAAATATTTTTAACATAAATATATCTTTTGTTTATGTGAATATTATATACTATATTTACACATCCATTTTCGAGTACAATCATTCTAATTTATTATAAGCAAGAGATATCTAACAGCTTATGAACATAATCCTATACGGTATATTATGATTCTCCTTAAAAGTTGCCAAGTGATATTTTCTGTTATCATTATCCTACTATCCTACAAGTCCTAGTAATGTCATTATAATCATAAGTTTGCTTTACGCTTGTGGCTTTGACCGCAGTGACAAAAAAATAAATATCTTCACGCAATTTTAATCACAGGGGTAGACAGAGATCTAGTCTAGACAATTATGTCCCTTCGACCTATCTTCCACCAAAGATATTTTCGGGAAAATGTGACAGGTGGTCAGCCCGTCGCCGTCTTTATGTCAAAGCCAATGATATAATTCGTATTTAAGTTTTTGAAAAATCCATCGGTACGAGCCTGCCACCTGGGGATCGAACTCGGGTCTCTTGACTCGAAATTCCGACCACCCGACAACTCGGCTATCCTGACTTCTTTGACCATAGTGAACTACTATAAATGCATTTATACATCTTAGTGTATAATACCATCCTTTCTGTTGTCATTTCTAATTGTAATCAATAGCCTACATACCAACTTTTATACTTTCGAGCCCAGAAATGGTACCTACAAACTAGATGAGCGAGTTTTCTAAAATCATTTCTTTATTGATGTTTCTTTCTGATCATCAATCCTGGTCCCAAAAATGATCAAAATTTCATCTTCATCAGTACAAAATCAATATGAGGCCCAAGAAGCGGGCAATATCCAGTGTTAGTATTCTATTACATATATAAACTAGCGATTCCTATGCAAGTAACAGAAAAATTAATAACACTTACTGGTAAAAAGAAATTTTCGGTTCATGTCAAATTTTACAAAACATTAAACATGCTTTTATATCTGGAATTTTTTGGAGCAAATAATGTTAGTGTTATAACCACATGGACGGTTAAATTTGAAAGTCATTCCTACCATCACAATGAAGTACGAAAAAGGGACAATAATTATCAATGAGGCGACAACAACGTCATTTTCTTTGTTACTTTACAGGATCCTGAATTTTTGTATATGTTATATATTGAACCTTATGTACAGAACAGTAACTGTACAGAACGGGCTGCGTTAAAGCTAAACAAATTTAAAAAATATTAATTTTCATGATTAAGATCATCATCGCTTTTTTTAAACATTTGTTTTTTTTTTTTGCGATGCATATGATTTTTTTTTCACATATTTCTGAAACATTTGGACTCGAACAAGACTCCTTTTACAGAGTACTCCGAAACAAATTACCCACGCGGACTCAAAAGTAAAAGTTGTATTCAAATTAGATGTATATTCTTTTTTTCTCTTCGCTGTGTAATAAATGAATAGCAGGTTACTTAGCAAAATAGCCAGTCAATTACTAAAATAAGCAAAACATGGCTCTATTTTGCTCCAAATTATTAAAGGCTGATGTTTTAATTATTAGGTAAATTATAACCCGATTCGACAAAACTATATTATTATTATTACTATGTTATATCATCTTCACGCATCGTTTCTTACGGGGTAGCCAGAGACAACAGATCGGCAATTGTCACGAAGCTTATATACATCTTTCGTTTCTAACAAATTCAAAATTTTCTTCATACATGCAGATCTATATATCCAAGTCCTCTAGATCCTCTTCTTTTGCTTACATGGTCTTTGAGGTTAGTCTCTTAAAAAAGATACAAAGATTCGGCCAAAAAATTGTCTAGAGCTCAGACAAAAGACTTTATAAGGCACAAGTATAACTAGCAATAGGCTGTCTTTTATAATTACATGATTCTACAAAACTGAGTATACAAACTCTTCCAATTATTTCATTTTTTAACATTAAAATGTTTCACCTTTGACCTTTGAGGGTTTTCTATTCGAGACCTTTTTGATATTATGAAAACAAACCTCCATTGTATTAATACAGGCTATTTATTTAACATGTCTTTATATTTATTCAAAATACCTGTTAATTTGAATGTAGCTCGGCCAGAAAGCCCAATGCTTCATCCACAAGATTCTGACTGATAAGTAATTAGTCTATGTTCCTCTTCCTCCTCCTCCTTAAGTAAAAAAATCTATATACCCAAACATCCATACAGTTATAACATTTATAACAGTTATTGGGATTTTGAAATGAAAGATAGATCTTTCACCTGCCTCTTTATCTAAAAAATTCTCCGATAGAATGTTTAACGATCTATAACTACTCCACTCTTGGAAAATTACTGAATATAAAAAAATGATAGATAAATTCTTGCCATTAGATTATCAAATACATACATAACGGCCTATTAAAGTCCACTACAGCACATAGGCCACTCACTTAGAATTTGCCATAATCGCCACGCTTGGTTAGCGAATTTGAGATCGCAGTACCAGACTCGCACCTCAGTCGCTGCCGTCCATCTATGGACTGATTATTTTGGTCTGATATTTTTAGAGATGGTTATCCCGCCATCTATCGGTTGCCATACTGATGTTGAAGGCAGTTTCCCTTAGTCGCCTCTTACGACACCCACCAAAGGGAGTGACAATATTCTTTCTCAGTTATCACACGGTACTTTTGGATGATCGCTAGGATAATATTTTTCAGACCTGTTGATGGACGTAACAAGTAAGTATATTAACAGAACTTGACAAATTACTCTCAGAATACTCTGCGGTCGTATGCCGTAGAAACTATATGTTTGCTAATGCTTTATTTTGAGCGAAACACGTGTTGCGTAGTTATCAATGGTGGCGTATGTTACCTACCTGTGTGGTGGTGATTATGAATTCTGTAGAATAAGTGCACGCAAGGCAGGGATGGTGGTGTTCTTATTATATTCAGATTAGGTAACATATGCAATTTATTTATTTTACACGCGAAATTATGTCTATTGTAATAAAATTCTAAATCACGATAGCCGAATGGTTGGGTGATCGGAATTCGAGACAAGAGACCAGAGTTTGATCCCCAAGTGGCAGCCTCGCACCAAAAAAACCCATTGGAACGCTTGGACATAAAGACGGCGACGGGCTCACCATCTGTCACATTTACCCAAAAAAGTCTCCAGTGGAAGGACTTAAGTGTCTACCCCTGTATTGGGAATGGTGTGAAGATATATCTATATATAATTTTCGTGTCACGTAGTTGCTCACAATGAACTCCAAAACTATGCAATTAATTTTCACCGTTTCATAAAAATGTGTGTTTTGCTAGCGTGCCTAAGATAAGAAATTCTTTACTACGTATACTTTTATCAATTCCAAGGCAGGGCTACGTATTCCGGGCCCGCTGGTAATGTTATAATAACATCAATATAAGTTACATTATGATTATCGCGTCAAGACACAGTAACCCCCTCCCTAGAGGCATAAAAGCACTTTTGTGAATTTCCGAAAACACGGGAAAAACTTTTTATGGCGAACCACGTTCACGAGATCCTTTTGAGTTCCACACGTGTTCTAACTTTTAATTCAAACGATGCTCTCATTTTAAGAGTTATTTTGGAGAGGAGTAACTACTCGAGTTTTCGGATAAAAGCCTCGAGCTAAAATGCTCTTAGATGTTGTAATATCTTTGTTGCAAAATATGTTGACTTTAGTTGGCCATCAAATAATAATATCATCTTTACGTTAAATATGATTAACAGTGTTTTGTAATGTACAAAAATGTTACGTAAAAAATTCATACTTTACTAATTTAACAATCTTTAAAATTAACAGTAGGTGATAGACCTCTCATGGAATATATGCCTTTAATGGACAGGTGATCACCATACCATACAAATTCCAACTATCTACTAAATTCCATGGAACTATACTTATTACTTTAAAACGTAGAAATGGGTCTTTCAAAAACTTGTTTAAGAATTATATCGTTGGATTAGACATAAAAAGACGGCGACGGGCTCAGCAATTGTCGCGTCGTCCCGAAAATGTCTTCGGTGGAAGGTTTATCGAAGGGACTTTATTGCCTAGACTACACCTCTGTCTACCTCGGTATTAGGAATTGCCTGAAGATATTTATATTCATTTTAAAACTCTGAAAGCTCTGTTCGGACATAAATTATTTTAATAAATAAAGGTCACATTATGTAAGTCATGTAAAGAGAGCGAAAGAAAATCTTCCGCCCTAAATTCTCTGTAGATTTTGTGAGTGTAGCCTGAGGGTATCTTTTATAATATCATATTATTTTTATGGTTCTCAAGAAATAGCGAAATAACAATTTCATGAAATTTGAACAATATATACATAATACATATACAACTTTACTTAATCAAAGGCAGTCAAAAGTTTAGGAGAGAAGGAAGATAATGATTTCTTGTATTTACGCGAACGCATTTGTCATCCATGGGTATATACGGATCATCCAGAGTAGTAATTGGTGTTCTTTTGCGAGGATTGACTTCTCGATTTATATAGTTGGGCCGACCTTAAATATGAAATAATGCCACCAGAACTAGTCCACTTAATTTTAGTCTGGCATTTTCGAACTGGTTTTCCGATCATCTATCGATAGCCAAACATAGGTTGAAAGAGGTTATAATTATATATACATATATAAGAGGTTAATATTTATATACACATCTCTACAGATCTCTTCCATGAGGAGGATTTGCTATAATTGCCGCGCTTGGCAAGCGGATTTGCGCACGTAGCAACTGGCATCTCGTACTTTAAACGCAGTTGCCTTGCATTGTTTTCCTGAACTTGGTCTGGTATTTTAGGAGATGCTTATCCGGCCAGCCGTCAGCAGTCACCTCATGCGACACCTACAAAAAGAAATGTGGTGGTATATTCCTGCAATACTTTGGGGTAGACGTAAGACACCCTGTAAATACTTTGAGAATTGTGTTCTTTAAGTGTTATTGTCTTTAATTGTTTAATATGTATTTGTTAGAAATCAGTTTGTATGTTGTTGAATTTGCTCATTTTGTGAAGTTACAAAAAAGTTTTGTTAAAATACAAAAAGTAATAAAACAGTAAAAGCAAATTTTTGTAAGGGTTTCTTATTGACTTCTAGAACGTTGATTTAAAAAGTTTAATACATGCAATTTATTATTTATCAGCTGGAACTATAACATTTTTACAATATTTAATGCAAAAAGAACAAAATCAGGGAAGAATTTGATAAGCATTTAAATTCTAATAAAAATTATTTTTATTTTTAAATACTGTATTATTTCAATTGGCCACAAGTTTATGTACTCGGAACGGTCGACCGCCGCTCTTTGCTTTACACTAATTTCCAGGTCAGGGGTCGGGTTCAACAAGAGTTTTCCATCATCACTGATAACTCTCTTTAAAGCACCTCCGTCATTTTATTTTTAAATTCGACTTTTAAACTCACTAATAGGGTTTAATCTTGTATGTTCATGTAATCACATGTATGTAAATACTCGTGTCAAACGGCTCCTTATATAAACCTTTTGAGTAACCTGTATTAAGTTTTTTGGTTATATGCTTTAACTGTTTAATTTTTAAATTTTTACGTAAATATTTTCATTTTACACTTTATCTGTCAGTAATAGTTTTTTTTAGAAAGTGTGTAACTAGTACTTGTGTTATTATTATTTCATTATTTAATAAGGATATCTTCACGCCAATCCCAATACACGGGAAGAGAATTTTGAGACAACGTTTAAGAAACAACACGTGTTTAACCTGCCCTATTTTTATGTAAATCAACGATTTAAATAAGTTTTTAAAAAATCCCCTTGGTACGGGCCTACCACCTGGGGATCAAACTTCGTTCTCTTGACTCCAATTTTGATTACCCAACCTTAAGTATTTGTAACTTATTCTTATGCTTTTGTATCTTCTTATATAGAATGTAAATTAAAAATATGTACATGAATAGTTCACCAAAGCCCACAAGGTTCAGTGTTATTTTTTTAATTTGATGAAATACGATTGTTATTCTTCAGTTTAAGAAGAACAAGAGGTCATATTAGTACAAAATAATAGTCATTTACGAAGCTAAATGGCGGCAATAATGGACGGAGCTTCAGGGCTCCCGTGCGTGCAATTAAAGAGAGATAAGATATGCTTTTTATTACAGAGAAATTGTGTTCAGGCTTTTAGTTAGGCGTGGAAATCTTTTACCAGTAGATTTGTGAATACTAAGTCACGTACTTACTTCCTTAATGCTCTATCATAACAATTCGGAGTTTAATAAAATGTTTTTAGAAGAAATAAAAACATGTATGTGGGTTTTTGTGATATATTCGTTTTTTCCGATGCCATAACACAATTGTTTTAGCTACTTACTTTAGGATCAGAGCAATATGTGTTATGTTGTCCCTATTTATAATATTTATGTATGTATTTATTTATTTGGATTAAAGAACAATGAATCTAATATACAGGTGGCATATTTACGAGAATAAAATAACCATATACACATAATTGTAACTTAATTCATTTCTGTATTTCGTTTGTTCTTTAATGTTTTGGTGTACAATAAAGCATATTTTATTCATTCATTCTTTTATTACATATTATAAATAATAATAATAAATTTCTTCACGCAATTCCCAATACAGGGGTAGACAGAGGTCTCGTCTAGACAATTAAGTCCCTTCGACCCACCTTCTACCGAAGATATTTTCGGGACAACATGACAGGTGGTGAGCCCGTCGCCGCCTTTATGTCCAAGCCAGTGATATTCGTACATAAGTTTTTGAAAAATCCATTGGTACGTGCCTGCCACCTGGTGATAGAACTCGGGTCTCACGACTCGAAATTCCGACCACCCAACCTCTCGGCTATCGTGACTACATATTATACATATTTTATATTATATTATATTATACAAATGACTTAACAGAATAATTTTGCAATATTGCTATTTTTTTAAAACCATCAGGCGACAATATGAAAAATCTACTGTACGTCACCTACGAAAAGAAAGTAGATAGTGTAGTGTGTTAAATTAAAATTTTGTATTATTTTAGGAAAGGCCAGCAAGTGATTCTTGATCGTGAACTATACGATTACATATACATACATATTACATACATTGCGTCTTAATGTTAAGGAATATAAAAGAAATTTGTGTGTATAACTTTAAATCGCAACTAAAATGATGGTGGATTTACGTATTTGACGATTTCAGTTTCAGCAGATTTTGCTTTCCCTTTTATTGTTCAGGGAGTTAAAACTTTTTTAAGAGATTGCCTGAGAAAGACTTTTCTGTTAATGAAATAAAATATCATAGTTTACCCAAGAAAATTTCTCGGCTATTAGATAACTTTTCTGATTAGAATGAGTTCGAAGTTTTGAATATCACTTGAAACTACTAGATTTCTTCAAGTTGTTCTAAAATTCAAATTTTGTCAACCCTGATTAATTTTATAACCAACATAGGTATGTTAGGACCTGGGTGAAAATTTTTGTATATCTTCATGCTATTTCGCAAACATTAGTAGTCAGGGGTTAAGACAATGTCATTTTGACGCAATTTTCACCTAAGCACATTCAGGGCAACGTGACTGATGGTGAGCTTATCACCGTCAGTTAATTGTACAATACATTTACATACATATTTAGATAGATAAATATTTATTCATACTTATAAGTAGGTAGGTGTAGGTGAGAAAAATAAAGTGTTACTAAATTTTTAAATAAAAAATAATTAATTTATACTTGTTTTTGATAAATTTGGATTATAAAATATGATCCAAATTTATATATATATAAATTAGATGTAATATTCACAAATACGTACATACAAGTTCCTTTAAAATAATAAGACTAAATGAACTTCGATTATAAAACTATCAAAATATACAATATTAAGTAGTTTCCGACTAGCTTTAGGGTACTTCACAATATTTCTAATTTTTTCATGCAGTGCATTACAGGATAAATGACTCTACCATAGCAGAAGTAGTAGGTTTTGTCACTCAGAGCAACTGTAATTGTGAATAGCACCAAAGAAGATTTAAGGCTTACTTTAAGTAATAAGTAGGAGTATTGGTTAAATTTATTTTTAGTATTAATATAGGAAAAGTGTAATAAATTGGGCATATCATATTTTACACATGTAATCACGATATACATATAGTGGTTGGGTCACGATAGTGGTAGAAGTCACGATAGCCGAATGGTAGGGTGATCGGAATTTGGAGTCAAGAGACCCGAGTTCGAACCCCAGGTACCAATGGGTTTTTCAAAAATTTACGTACGAATATCGTTAGCTTGGACATAAAGATGGCGACAGGCTCACCACCTGTTACGTTGTCCCGAAAATATCTTCGGTGGAAGGTGGGTCGAAGGGACTTATGTGTCTAGACAAGACCTCTGTCTACCCCTATATTGGGAATTACATGAAGATATTTTATATTTTTTTTGGGTGATCGGAATTCGAGTCAAGACCGGTGTTCGATCCCCAAGGCTCGTACCATCGTTGGCTTGGACATAAAGACGGCATCGTGCTCACTAACTGTCACGTTGTCCCGAAAAATGTCTTCGGTTGAAAGTGGGTCGGAAGGACTGAATTGTATAGACGTCTATCTATCCCTGTATTAGGAATGACGTTAAGATATTTTTTTATATGAAGTTAAGATATATTTTACACTAGCTCTTTCTAACGTGTCGATATGATAATTCGATTTAACCCGGCAACCAACTGACTAATTTGTACAAAAAGCGGTTACTTGACTCGTGACTTAAGTATAGTAATAGTAGTAGTAGTAGTAAGTCTCGACCGATTTCGACCACAGCGACATAGGATCTATGACTTTTAACTTTAGTATACCTATACCTAATAGTTTGAAAAACATGTTTAAAATATATAATCAAAGGTTTATTATCAAATAATAACTGTTCTTGGTAAATTTTGACATCGAATTGGGTTACATTACTTGTTGCTTATTAAATAGATTTCTGATTTTTTTGCTCATTAATTTTTATATTTATACTATGTCATTTACACTCAAATAATTATACTGCGTGGTAGCTGCACGCAGAATTGTCTGTGAATGGTGCCGCAAAAATATCAACGCTGTAGCGAAAAGACTGTAGCAACAAGCTAAGTCCTTTTTGTTGCCACAATGGAATATAAATGTTAGTATTAATAACCAGTTCCATTTTGTAATCAAAATGTTTTTGTACTGTAGCAACTAATGAAATATTTTCCGTCTTACCTTTCTCTTTAAAAAATATCTGTTATTTCAATTAAATCCATATATTTCAGTCTAATCTTTGTTTCCGTAGACCCATATACGCGAATGATCAAATCGAAATATATATGTCTTGGGGGTAGTGTGTACGGATAGTGCTCCCGCCAATTTGCATATAAAAATTATTATAGTGAGTTTTTCAATGTTTAAAGATTTGTTTTTGTTAATTGTACCACGATTAACTTTATGTGTGTTGTCAAGTAAATACAAGCAACAAACAGTTAAAATAAATGTGTTTACATTATATGTGTTTACGTAGTGACAATCAGCTGTTGAAGTCAGCTGTTTAGTGAGTACCCACAACAATATCACGGAACTTGAAATAGTTTTACAGAGATAATATTAATATGAGCATTTTGTCTTGCAATCAATTTTATGAATATTGCATTACACTTTATTACGTAAATAAGACTTGCATTACTTTGTTGATTTCTTTTAGGATCTAACTTTTGTGTAAATAAACGCCATCTATTAGAATCTCTTAGAACTACAACTGAACAATCAATATTTTCATAATGGCAAACAAATGTGGGCTTTGCGGCAAATTCACGTCACAAACAGATGGCGCTAAATGCTTAAAATGTATGTCTGTGTACCATCGCCGCTGCGCTAATTTGGATTCGGATGTCAAAATTAGCCCAAACTGGATTTGCAAGACATGTAAGTGTAAGACATCAAGGGCCGAAAATGTCGTAGTGACGCAACGAAGTCCTCAATGCTCTAATACTGCAGAATCTGCGGATTATTTTGTTGATGCAAGTATAGAGGATTACTCCGAAGGATTGTTAACCCAGGAAATAAAGCTACTCCGTTCGGAGCTGAAAACTTTGTCAACAGAGATGATTATGTGCCGGCAAGAGGTTGCAAAGTTAAACAGCACGATGACCGAGTTTAACTCCAGGTTAGATATTTTAGAAAGCCGTGTTGCCATTTTAGAACAAAAATCAAGTAAAGAAGAGATAATTATGTCCTCTAATAATGAGCTAATAGCTAACATCGCGGATTTAAAGCGTGATATTAATAATAAAGATCAAGCTGCCCTTCTAAACGACTTGGAGATCACCGGCATACCTGAGTGCAGTGGAGAAAGTCCTACACATATATTGGGACTTGTTACAAAAAACTGGGTGTTGATTTAGAAGAGCGCGACGTGGTAAGTGTGGAGCGGGTAGGCAAGCGTCGAGATCTGCAGTCTACTGCGTCTACACCGCCCCGGCCGCGACCACTCATTGTGCGGCTAACTAGGCGTAGTGTGCGTGACCAACTGATGCGCGCGGCGCGTGTGCGCCAGGGCGCCGACACGTCGGGCTTCAACATCAGCGGAGAGCCTACACGGTTCTATGTTAATGAGCGTCTTACATATAACAACAAACAACTTTTTCATGTTCGCCAGGAGGCTCATCGAAGAAGTTGGAAATATGTTTGGACAAGAAATGGGTTTATCTATGTGAGACGCGATTCGACTTTTAGTAAACAACGTATTTTTATGGACAGTGATATAGAAAAGGTTTTTGGATGTACTTCCGTTTGATTCTGGTTAAGAAAACTAATTGCTTATTAATCTTATTTTGTTACATTTTCCTTTGATTGTAAATAAAATATTTTTAAAGAATTACCTGCACCACTAAAGCACATCTTGTTATATATAAATTTGTATATACATATATTTAATATTAATTTAAGTTTTTTTCTTTTTTGGCTATTGTTATTTAAAATCGAATTATCTCCGGCGCTAATTAATGTTTGTTCTAGTGGTGATCTCATCGGTTTGTATTGCGGTAATGTGTTTTGTCTAGTTTTTAGTTTTTGTTTGTTTTAAATTTGTTAAGTATAATAACTTCTTCCATTGTATAAAAAGTTTTAATTTTATATTAAATTTCCATATAGTCTTAAGGATATTTAATCTGATAGCAGGAAATAGTATGCATAGATTCAATGCCTAATTTAACCGATTTAAAAGTTGGATTTTTAAACCCTGGATCGCTAGGTAGTAGACATATGGAGTTCGTGGTAGCCATGGAGCGTCATTCCGTAGATATTATGGCAATCAACGAAACCTGGCTGCGAGAGGGTGAGGAGGGTAGAGCACCATCTGTTCCAGGATATCGTCTGCGACATATACCGCGATCGCGTGAAATTCGCTCTCGTGGCGGTGGTGTCGGCTTTTATATTAAATGCGGTATATCGGTACATACACTAAGTCACCCAATTACAAATTCAGTTGAGCAGATGTGGCTTTGCTTAAATGTAAGTGGCAAGAAACTAGTTGTAGGCACCGCTTATAGGCCGCCGTGGATGGATGTCCAGCTTTTTCTTGATGCATTAAGTGAGTCACTAGCTTCATTTGCGTGGAGAGACTACACAATTTTGGTCGGTGATTTTAATGTTAACGTACTTATAAAAATAATAGCGCTGTTATGAAATTTAACGAATTTTTAAATTGGACAAATTTATCTCAATTAATTAAAGAGCCGACTAATCTAACTAAAAGTGCTGAAACTTTAATTGACCTTGCCTGTTCTGACTTGTGCGCAAATAACATATGCGTGGATCATATTCTTGATTTAAGTAGTCACGCTTTCATTACACTGCAGTTTAATATAAATATAAATAAATTTATATCTTCAATAATGCTTTATAGGCCCATCAAAGATATTAATTTGGTTAAGTTTAATACTGATTTGAAAAATACTGATTGGTCATATTTACTTTGCTCGTCTAATGTTAATTTAATGGTTACCTATTTCAATGGGATTGCTATTGATCTATTTAATAAATATGCTCCGCGACAAATTTTATTCACTAAGGAACGTCGCTATCCCTGGGTCACATATACTTTGAAATTAATGATGCGGTGTCGCGATAAAGCTCGATTACGGGCACGGGTTACTAAACAGAATAATCATTTAGTATACTACAGAGATCTTAAAAAAGTAGTACTGGAGGCAATAATTAGCGAAAAAAAAGCCTATTTTAATAAATATGTAAATAGTAATATGAATCATCCTAAAACATTATGGAAACATATTAAGCAACACGTAGCGACTAATCCTAGTAAAAATTATGACGTTTCAGATAACTTTGATTGTCCCAACCTCATTAATGATCATTTTCTTGATGTTCCGGGTAAACATAGTGTACCTATCTCGAATCTCACTTATTATGAGTTTAATGGAACAAGACCCAATTTATTTAAATTTAGCCTGGTAAATGAAGCTGAAGTATATAAGACCATAAATTCACTTCATTCGAACGCAGTTGGTGTTGATGGAATCTCATTAAATATGTTACAATTACTACTACCTGAAACTTTAAGTATTATTACCAAAATCGTGAACACTTCACTTGATTCAAATGTCTTTCCGCAACCATGGCAAACAGCGCTAGTGAGACCAATTCCAAAAAAAGCGAATCCTTCTGAACTAAAAGATCTTCGGCCAATAAGCATCTTACCTTGTCTTTCTAAAGTTTTAGAAAAAATAGTATGCACGCAAATGACAAATTTTTTAGAATCTAATGACTTGTTGCCAATATCACAGTCCGGTTTCAGAAAACAACGAAGCACTTCTACTGCACTTATTACTGTCGTTGACGATATTTTAACTGCGCAGGACGCTGGAGAAGGGACTGTGTTGGTGTTCCTAGACTTTTCTAGAGCCTTTGACGCTATTAACATTCCACTATTATTGTCAAAATGACATATTACGGTTTTAGCGTGGATAGTATAAGATGGTTCCATAGTTATTTTAGTAACCGCCAGCAATTCGTTGAAATTCAAAACATGACGGAACAAAGATTGTCTCGCAATGCAAGCGGATACATAGGGTGTCCTGCAGGGGTCAATTTTGGGACCTTTGCTCTTTATCTTGTACAGCGCAGACTTAACAAAATACATTATGAATTGCAAATATCATATTTTGCGGATGATACACAAATATATATGTCTTTTAACCCTGGTGATATGCATTCTGCAATTCAAAAGCTAAATGCGGACTTAGAGCGAATAGCTTTGTGGTCTGATAATAACACATTAGCTTTGAATCCGAATAAAAGCAAGTTTATGATTCTGGGCACTAAAAGCAGATTGAACGCATAAGTGTCAAAGATCCCCAAATATGCATTAGAGGAAAAACATCGAACGTGTATACGAACATCGAAATTTGGGCGTTCTATTCGACGATAAACTTAGGTTTGAAAGTCACGTTCAACACGTTGTCAGAAACTGCTTTTATAGGCTTAAGTTGCTATATGGCATCAGGGACTGCATCAGCTCTGACCTCCGTATGAAGCTTTGTGACTCACTCGTACTGTCCAAACTGAACTATGCGGATGTAGTAATTGGTACATGCCTGCTGTCACGCAGTAAAAAACTGATTCAGCGTGTGCAAAATGCTTGTGCCCGGTATTCTTATGACGTTCCGGCTCGCTCACACGTAACTCCATATCTAAATAAGGCTAATATTTTGAAAATGGAAAATCGGAGAAGCCTTCATTTTGCAACACTGTTGTTTGGTGTGATGAAATATAAAATGCCTCCCTATCTTTATGAAAAGTTACACTGGATAAGTGAAAATAATGATAGGCATGTAACAAGGGCTTGTGCATTTAAGTTGGCTTTTCCTTCCTACTGTTCGGCTGCTTTCCGAGGCAGTTTTAAATACAATGCGACGAAATGCTGGAACAACCTACCGCCCCCGTTGAGAAATCTTGATACGGTAACTTTATTTAAGAAAAAATACAAATTGTGGCTTTTAAAGTTACAAAAACAATATTTTTAATACAGTTCAATGTTTATTAGTTTCTTATATTTGTTCTGAATGTTCCAGTATCTCGTTTTTAGCAATAAAAATATATGTGTAAAATTTTGTATATAGGTATGTGCTGTTTATATCCGTAGGTGGTGTATATACCATTAAATGTTACTGATACTTTATCAATTTCTTGCAGTTTTCCTTTGTTTTTTTTTTTTATTATTACTATTATTATTATTTTCATTTGGTATGCGTTATTGTTTAGAAATTTGTTAATATGTGTCAAATTGTGTGTGTATTTTTCTTTTTTTTTTTTTAAGTTCTTGTAGTTATAACTACTACCAGCCCAAGATGGACCATAGGCTGCGCTGAAAATCAGTGTTGCGGGGATACCCGAAACGTATGCTGAGCGTTGACCTTTTTGTTGTTTCATTTAATTTTTAAATATCATGTATTTATATTTTATTGATTGTTATGGTGCAACAAATAAAGTTTTCTTTCTTTCTTTCTTTCTTTCAAAATATAATTGAAGTCATATCCTAGCTGATTCGACGTTTCGAAGCGATACTTCCGTTTGGTGGTTTACGATTTCCTGACTCAGACGAACGGAGGGCTAATACAATTTCCTCGCGTTCCGATCACTGAGAGGGGTGATTACTTGTGCGGTATTAATTTCAACCAGTTTATCAGATTCATTAGCTATAGATGTTTTTATTAGTATATATCCTAATCTTATCTTATATCCTTAATTTAAAATAATATTTACAAACTTTTGGATGAATGGTTTACAAATACATACATTGACAGATAGAGACAACATCATATACATTGTTCTAATTCTAAAATATACAGCTTTAGCACTTGTATTATGGAATCAGAAAAAAGATTTAAATTGGAATCGAAACTGGGATCAGAGCAGGCGATACCTTGAAAACCGGTGTATATGCCATTCTTTCGCTGAGGTCGTCGGTCCGGTAGTAGACCAGATCATGATGAAATTAGGCAAAGAGGTAAATTATAGCCTGGAATAGCACTTCTGTGCCTGAAATATGTCCCGTAAATTTTTTATGATGGAAATGGTCTACAGCACATATACTAACCATAACCATATATACTAACCATAACATAACCGTGTGTTAATGATCTCCTAAAGAAAGAAGATCATTAACACACGGTATATAAATCTAATGTATATAATTTTGAATTTATCTATCTTACCGATTTCATTGTATAATAACCAATATACAATATCTTCAACTTTGAATTGAAGATATTGTATATCAAATAGTGTTTGTCAAATAGCTTTTGTCATGTGCAAAGTTTAGGTATTATTAAGCTACTTCTTATTAATGTTACTTTTTAAAGTATGTGTGTTTGGATGTTTCTACCTGGAAGGGAGAGATCTGAATAATGATTTTTCATGAATGGTTTGAAAATAGTGATGAATCCTCATCTAGCTACTTTAAATTTGGTCGATTAAGGAATTCTCAGGAACTTAAAATATGCGCGAAAGAAGTTACAAGCAGAAATTACGTTTGTAATTCCGAAAAAACCGTTGAACACAGACACAGTTGACAGTTTATAACCTGGATAAATACGTGAGAAATCTTTTCTCGTGGAAAATACTAGGTTCTTTGGAGAGAGATTTAAAACTTAATTTTGCTTAACAGATTTAAACTTCTAGTATTGGGAGTGCTGAGCGAAACATATGCTACTTTTTACTTTTGAAAATAAACCATTACAATATATTATTGTTAAACTATCACTAACAGTTCTAAATAAAAATAGTACTTTTAATTTTAGATAATAATTTTTATCTGACCATCCTAGAGTAAGTTTTCTTCATTGTTCCTCTTTACGAGGCATAATAAGTATTGCATTGTTGGTTGTATTTGGATCTGAATTTTGCATATTTTAATTTGCGAGATTCATTACTATTACCTAATAAAACTCTTTTCTCCTGTTGTATCTTATTTATTTCTTTGTTTTTAATTGTGGTATTAAGGAAAAAACAGTACAATATTTTTAACTAAAATAAACAGACTTAAACATATACCAAAAAGAAATAAAAGAAATACACATGAATATTGGCAGTTAAAAATATTTGAGATATAAAGAATAAATCTCAAATGTTTTTAACTATCAATTACCTACGAATCAGGCAAAATTTGTTTTTATTCCAGCATTAGCAATAAATAACTTAATACCGGAATATACTTTTCCCTTTATAGAAAAGTTTAAAAAGAGACCAAACTTGTCACCACAAAAGTGAAGGTCTCGGTTGATAACTCAATAAATATTCAAATGGAAGGCAAAGTTCAATTTTTATACAAGTTACAGAAATTTCATAATAAGAATCGAACATAATCTAAATTGTGATGTAAATTGTGTTTGATCGAACATAATCTAGATTTTTATATATCTGGTGTTAATGTATATGATTTATAATTTTAAAATTGTTTGAGGATATGGTAGGTTTTTAAAGGAGTGTGTGGTTTTTGAATTAGCAATTGAACAAATGAGCACCTGAATGTATTATCATACACTTATATATGATAACGAACCGTAATACTTGACGAACCAGTAGGATGCGTACCTTTAAGAACAGTAGGGGTGTAGGTCTCTAGTTACCTCATTCATAGAAAGACACGCAGAAGCTCAATATGCCTTCATTGATGCTTGTATTACCCAAAGCTGTGTTCCTACGCTGATGAGGTTTAATTAAGCCTTAACGGTGTTTGAGTGTTAAAAAAATTAATCAGTTTTATAGTAAAATAAAATAATATATAAATATATTCACGGAGGAGTAAACAGAGGTTTGGACAATTAAGTCCTTTCGAACCACCTTTCCACCGAATATATTTTTGGGACAATGTGACAGGTGGTAGGTTCACAACCCGTCGCCGTCTTAATGTCCTAGCCAACGATATAAATTGTACATAGGTTTTTGAAATAACCAATTGATACGAGCCTGCCAACTCGGGTCTCTCGACTCGAATTCCGAACACCTAACATTCGGCTATCGTGACTATTTAAATACAGAAATGGATATAATAAATTCGTGTTTTTGGTCTCAACTTTTACCATTGCCAAAATTATTCTTTTACCATATATGAAAACTTTAATATAAGTAACTAAAGGCATGGAAATTATTCAGCTTTATTGTAGTGGTGCCAATTCTGAATCGGCTGCAACTGTCGTAAACGGCGGACGTTATCTATAGTTTGTGAAATTCGAGCGGTTTTGTGCAGATAAGTAATAGTCACGTGTAACCGATCGGGTCTGTGCTGATTTTTGCTTTTCACACCTTTTAGATTTTATGGATAGCGATAAATTTGAGGCGTATTACTTATTGCTCACTTGTCAAACTTGTTTGCAAATAATTTACGAGTTAAATTTCGATAGATAATGTGGTCGTGGGTAAGAATTTGACACCGACCCTTTTATTTTGTAGGTGTCGAAAGATGTGACTTCGGTAAATTATGGGAATACAAGTAAAACAGATAATATTTAGTGAAACGATGACGAATAACACCGTCGAAGATTCAGACACCTCGACAATGCGATTGATGTAGGCGAAGTCTCTGTCCTCTAATGCAATTTTCAGATTGTTGAGAAATCTAGTTATGTATAAGGGTAATAAAGATACAGAATAATAAAGTACTGAACGGTCATTTACATAAATAGTCAAATTAAACGATCAATTTCCATCCATTTATAAATATCGCCTAAAAAATAATCCAACTTTTAATAAAGTATTTCCCAATACTATGGTAGACAGAGGTCCAGACAAGTTCTTTCGGATGACCTTTCACCGAAGACTTTTTTTGGGACATCGTGACATGTGGTGACCCGTTCGCCGTCTCTCAAGCCAACGATACAACTCGAATATAAGTTTTAAAAAATCTACGGCTACGAGCTACGAGCCTTCCACCCCAGGGATCGTGACTCATTTTAACAAAAAACATGCAGATTTATATTTCTTAACATACACAACAGGAAAAATATTTGTTGTTTTTAAAAAATGTAGCATAACATTGTATAATATTCAAAAATTATACACAACATCATTATATTGTTCAATCTTTATGTTCCAACAAAATTTTATAGTTCGACCCAAAGATAAGAAAGAATGTGAAAATGTTAATTTTATACATAGTTTCCACAAGTAATTTTGCTGTTCTAAAATATAATTTTGCTCGTCTGTAATAGCAAGCCATATGAGTTTGATTAATGTAAATTATAGTTATTATTATAAGATTTCATACCTGAAAACCTGTTATTAGTTAATTTACTTTTATTTTTCATTTAATACTTCAGTAACTCTCGTGTTTATTTTTTTTTTTCCAGCTGTTTTATGACGTACGGATTCAGGTTGCAATAAGTTATTAGTCAACAGCTGGTGGTAACATTGTTCTTACAACTTACGCACCAGTTATCGGTTATCTATCGGGTATGGACACTGTGGTTAAAACTCACGATAGCCGAGTGGTTGGGTGATTGGAATTCGAGTCAAGACTCCCGAATGGGGATCAACCCCAGGTGGTAGGCACGTAACAACGTGTTGTTTCAACACTCATGTACGATTTATGTAATTGGCTTGTACATAAAGACCACGTCAAGCTGTCCTGTCATGTTGTCCCGAAAAAGGTTTTTCCTGTGAAATGTGGGTGGAAAGTTCTTCATTGTCTAGAACTCTCTCTACCCCAGTATGTAAATGGCGTGAAGATATTATTTTATCGGGCAATAACTCAATATCTTTGAAGTTACTGTCCCCACCTACGACGCTTCTATCGATTTTATTATTTTTTTACGCATAGTCGGTGTAGTTGTTCAATTTTTAGTTACCTGCCTATGTAACATGATTATTAATCTATATTTACATAAAATTTAACAAACATTATACCATTTCTACGATATTATCGATCAATACAACGCTCCAATGAATCTCCTTTACACATACGATGTGCTTATAACCCGTACAAAACGTTTTGGTTCGCCGTTTCTCATGTGCAGAGCGAAATAGTTGAACATTCCAGACATTGATCTTCTAAATCACAATTAATGTGAGATTAATATGGTATAAGTGTATTATAAATTATTCGAATTACCATTTTCAATCTTATTTCCAGAAACATATATAAATATTTAAATTTATTTTTGAAGAATAAGTATGTCAGACTAGATTATTGCGACGACCTCCTGTGAGGAGTGACTTTACACCGTTCTTTAAGGTATCGCCCTCTCGAGGTCCCGGGTTCGATTCCCAGACAAGTCAATGTAGAAAAACCACTTCTTTTAACATTATCTCGGGTCTGGGTGTTTATGGTACCTTCGTTGTTTCCGATTCCCATACCTCAAGTGCTTTAGTTTCTCTATATATATATATATATATATATATATATATATATATATATATATATATATATATATATATATATATATATATATATATATATATATATATATATATATATATATATATATATATATATATATATATATATATATATATATATATATATATATATATATATATATATATATATATATATATATATATATATATGTTATTAGTGACTCTTTATGAGGCGAAATACATGTATTTTGAAAAATAAAAAAAAATACTTTTTAGTGTGTAACTATGAAAAATGAAATTAATGTTGTTAATATCGACTCACAAAAGGGGCAAAAGGGGACTTATTTACTTACATCGTAATAATAAATTGTAAAACCTCTATAAATAACGACGAATAGATGACCTCCGAGGTCGTGTGGAGTACTCAACGGTCTTCATGGTGCGCCAGATCTAAGGGTTCAATTCCCGGTAGGGTCAACACTTTTACTACATTTTCTCGGGTCTGGGTGTTTGTTGTATCTTCGTTGTTTCTGATTCCATACTACAAGTGCTTAAGATGCTTAAGCACTTGTATTATGGAACAATGTATGCGATGTTTCTAATCTATTTACGTATTTATTTATTTAATACAACAACAACAATAACTATATCTTCACGCCATTCCCAATACAGGGGTAGACAAAGGTCTAGACAGTTAACTCATTTCAACCCACCTTCCACCGAAGATATTTTAGGGACAAGTGAGTGACAGGTGGTGAACCCGTCGCCGTCTTAATGTCCAAGCCAACGATATAATTCGAATATAAATTAAAAAATCATTGGTACGCGCCTGCCACCTGGGGATCGAACTCAGATCTCTTGACTCGAATTCCGACCACCCAACCACTGGGCTATCGTGACTTCGTTTATACATATTTATTTAATAATACAATAAATAACACAATATCTATCCCAAAACCTATATCAGATGAGTGAGATATCCACTCTGGTTGTGAAAATATTATCTCAAGAGTTTAATAAAAAAAAAAGTTGTCACATTCGCGTTCTCTATATTTACACTCGTTGGTTACAACACATCGTTGTGGAGATCTCGTTTACTTCGGACACAATAAACCTTAGGCCACGCTGACTAAACATTATACCCGAAAGATAAAGACAAGTGCCCTCGAAAAAACCTCATATTTGATACTCACCAACCATCCGACAACGCTTGAGAGCTAACCGCCTCTTCATAATATAAATCGTCTCTATATTCTATCGGCTGGCGTTAATGGATATTGACTTTACAATAGCAACAAAAAAGATATTTACCGCTTAATAACAAACTGTATTAGTTTGTTATTAAGCGGTAAATATCTTTCGGTCTATGATAGGTGAATTTTATATCTTTGTTTGATGTAATCACGATGTTGTTGTGTTATGAAGATTATACGATCTGGTATTAAAGTTAATTCAACGATATAATCCATCCAACCACTCGCCTATCGTGACTGCCAATCCAACTTCAGTCACGATAGCCGAGTGGTTGGGTGATCGGAATTCTAGTCAAGAGACCCGAGTTCGATCCCCTAAGCTCGTACCAATGTTTTTTTGAAACTTATGTATTTAATTATATCGTTGGCTTGGATATAAAGACAGCCGCGGGCTCACCACCTGTCACGTTGTCTCAAAAATGTTGCGGTCGAAACGACTTAACTTTCTATACCTCTGTCTACCACTGTATTGGTAATAGCGTGAAGATATTTAATTATTACCGGTATAGACGGAATTTATTGCATTTCATTTGAAACAGTGTTAAATATTATTTGGAAATTGAAATCAAATTACCTGTGGTAGAGGAGGCATATCGCATTCGAATGATTATCAAGAGATTTCCAATTATTTTTATGACAATGACAAAAACCAAAGGGAATGCATTTAGTATTTATTTAGTATATTTTATATTTACCAGGCAATGTATCCTTCCCTAAGATCGGTACTACGGTGAAATTTTTACTTATTGGTTTAGATTGAGTACGTTTTGTTAGTTTTTCAAGTGCATCATGTCTTTTAGTCAGTAACATAGCTTGTAATGTCATTAAAATTGTGAAATAGATATACTTTAAAATGTATAAAAATATATGGAAATCAACTCCGTCATTCACCTTATTGTTTAAATATCCTACATTTTTTATAATGAAAAAAGCGAATTTACAAGCAGTACACACATTTTCTCGTTTAACGAACGAAAATCCTTAACTTTCGGAATGATAAGGAAATCAAGGCGGGCCTGTATGTTGCACCGACCCGACTCGTACTCAATCGATTTTGTTTTATATCAATTTTGTTGACAATTCATGTTTACAAAATTATAAATAGTCCACCAAAGACATGAACCCGATTCAATAACAAAATTGCTGCAAAGAAATATGAAACGAAAGCTCTTTTTGATACGCGTTATTAAGTTTGAACCACATTGATTGCCCATATAAAGGGAATTTGACCATTCCGCTTACATTTCAAGCGATTTTTAACATTATACCGTCAAATTAATAATTTAGTCCAACTTTCCGTCTTCTTTTTTAAATAAATAATAAAATACATAGATAGGGATAACATCGCATATATTGCTCTGATCCTCTGATGTTATGGAAATGGAAACAGCGAAGATATCACAAATACCCAGACCTGAGATAATGTTGAAAAATTGGTTTTTAAACATTATCTCAGGTTTTTGTAGGAATTATCTCAGGGTTTTGTAGGAATTATCTCAGGTTTTTTCAGGAATTTTGTACCGCCCGGGAAACGAACATCACCGCTGGCAACACCATGAAAATCGGTGCGTCGTGCTACTTGTCTGCGAAGGTCGTCAAATATATATATACATAAGGATATCGAAAAGAACTGTGAAGATATAAATTATTTTCTATTTACCTATCAAGCATAACTAGATTCCTTTCATAACTAAAAAAACAATGCAACCAAAAAAGTTAATACTTATTGATTCAGTTAGATTATTATAATACGTCGACCCGAGAGTGGCCCTGCCTTTGAAGCTAAGAGTTGGGGGTTCGATTTTCGCAAGATGCAAATATTTGCGTGATAAATACGAATATTTGAACTCGTGTCTTGGATGTTTCTATGTATATTTGAACATTTGCCTATGTAGTGCATGTAAGTATATTTTAACATGGATATAAAGAAGGCGATAGGCTTACCACATGTAATGATGTTCCGTATAAGCTTCAGTGGAAAACGTTTCGAAAGACTTCATTATTTCGACTTCATTGTTTGAATTTGCGAGAAGATACATTCTATTACAATATTTCATCATAATTAATTCGAAATCCGAATTTGGATGCACACGTTCCAAACTAACCGACATAGGACACAAAAGCATCCGGAGGCTAGTTTTCCAATAACACATGAAATGAGAAGTTTAGTGGCCAACGCCGAACAGAAACAATAAACCATAACTATTATACGAGCTTTCATTTTATGTTAATTAGGGTTGAGAATGTAATTTGACGACATTATGTGTTACGATTACATAAATGACCAAGGGTTTGGATTGTAAACAAGAATGTTTCATTATTTTACGACTTTTAGGCCAGTTACTAAAGATACAGCATTAGTAAGTAATGCTAGACCATTCTATAGACAAACTTTAAACTTATTCTACTTATATAACAAATACGAAAGTGTATATTTACATTTGTTTAGATATTCTAAGTTTAGTTATACAGTCAAAACTTAAAATAAATATTACATAAACATATATGTAACCCGTTGCTAATTACTTTACGGTTTCACGTGTGTCTTATCCGTAAAATGAAATAGCCTTTAATTTTTAATTGACAGTACCTAAATACTCTGCCTGTCTAGTATTACTACATTTTCAGGGTTATGTTGAGCCTCTGTTATGTTCGCGCACATACAAAGTGATAGTTTTCATGACGTTATTCGTTAAAAGATTGCGACAAATGAATGATTTGGGGGCGGAACAACAGCATCCTGGAAACTGTGGCTCACGATATGCATGCACCTATACTGAGGTATTATATCAGAATGACAAACGAAATAGAAGATGAGCAATTAGTAGCTTGTTGTCGTTTGCACGGAATGGATATTCGATACATGATACATTTAAAATATACTTTACTTTAAAGCTATATATATCATTCTTCGGTCTATATTAGTAACATAAAAAAACTTCATACTGTTCTTATAAATGGAGTAGACAGAGGTTCAGGCAATTAAGTCCTAAGGGAGGTCCCCTTTCACGGAAGACATTTTTTTGAGACAACGTGAGCTTGTTTTTATTTCTAAGCCATCGCTGTAAAAGACCATAAGTTTTGAAAAATCCCATTGATACCTGGGGATTAATTTGGTTCTTTTGATTCGAATTTCGATCACTGAACAACTGCGATATCGAGACTCTTTTTACACGTGGATTTCTGTGGTTCTCAATAAAAAATATTTTGGCTTTTCATTGGATTATGCGTAGCTCATGTTCCAACATAAGAATTTAGTCCTTTTACTTATAATAAATGTAAAAGATAACTAATAGAAGAGCCTGAAAAATGGCAGTGGGGATAGATGTCGGTATGGCCAATTAGAAAAAAATTAGAGCAAAGTTATGTCGATGAAGGCCGGGATCTTATGGGATACAAGCCAAGAACTCTGGCTAAGTTTGATGACATATCTTACTACGGGAGAGACCTTTGTTCTGCAGTGAACTTTTTAAGGATTCTATTTATTCATTTTGCATTCTACAATATTGATAAGATCTTCTATATAACAGATAGATAATTGTGGAACATGTCAGGCATGTATTTTTTTAGTTTATTTTTAATCATATAATTGTTTATTATTATATTCATTTTGTTTTTTAGTTTTTTTTAAATATAATTAGTTATTTCATTTTGCAATGGTTCCAGTGGTTTATTATATATTTTGATATTCCTATAACAAGGAAACTGGATGTATTTATTGTGTTGTAATTATTGTATTGTTAAGTGTGAGGTTGGAAGCATTTATCTATTTGTTTTGCGTAATGAGTAGTTGATTGGTATATCTTGATGTACAGTATATAAATCTAGATGGATTTCGCACTACATTCACAAATTTCAAGGCAATATATGTAGGGTTAAGTAAGAATTTAGTGTTTTATGAAATGAGGTTTGCAGGTATCAGTTTGTTTAATGTGTGAAGATGTGGAGTATATTTAAGTAAGTAGCCCAATTATTAACCGGATTATCTAAGTCCATGATATATATATTCCAATTTTTTTCGTAATTTACACAAATCCTTTCTACAGTTACAGCTATTATTTATATTTTTATAAATCTATTACGATTTTTGAATTCATATACATCTAGTAGCGATCCGCGACTACGTCCAGAAGTCAACAGGTAACTAATACCATTTTTGCTGAATAAAAATCCGAAGTATCCTTTGTAAACCCAGACTAAAAACGGGAAAATTAGTATTTAATGTTTTATTCGATTTTTAAACTGGATTACTATAAAGTTTTAACAAATCAATTTTCAATATATCTGCCGCAAATTTTATTTGCATTAGACCATCAGTTTTGCAGTTCCAAATATACAAACTTTCACGTCCATATTATTAATATGATTACATAAATTGAATGTTTCTAACATAGAAGGAATATGAACAGTTTTATTTATCAATACTAATATTATTAAAAAGAAAATAACTAAATGTCGATGATAGGCTATACCATTTTAGGTTATCCCGAATAAGTTTTGATGAAATATGAGTCAAAGGGACTTAATTATTTAGACATCTGTATGGAAAATGCGTGAAGATTAAAAGAATGTTTGAAGAATTTTTGTGGCTAAAGTTTTGAACAAATCTCAATTACCTTGGATGCTTTTCTTTGCAATTTTGGTTTTCTGACATAATTTCAAGAAAAGTGACAGATACAGTAATCTATACATATAAATAAAATTGGAGTATCTGTTTGTAATATTGAAATAACCGTTTTTTACTACATGTATATGAATATATACGGTACATACACCAAAATATTTTTTTTACAATTTTTGTCTGTCTGTTTGTTTCGGCTAATCTCTGAACCGACTGGACTGATTTTAACAGGACTTTTACTGACAGACAGTTAATGTTATATGGAGTAACATATATTACATATTAGAAACATTATTAGGGTTCCGCGTTAACTGTTAAACTGTGGGAAAAACCGCGGGGGGCAGCTAGTTACTAATAAGTTTCTTGTCATAGATCATAGGTTTTCAATTATTTTCCATTACATCCAGACTTTTAAGAAAACAGTTAGAAATGTAACGATTTAAATTATATGTTAATCACATAATCGATGCTTGAATACATCATTAATAATGTATCTCAGTAAGTATACGTTTATTTACTACTCGTTTTAAAAAAAATATAACTGTCCAATGCGTGAAAATGTTATGACTTTTAATTTATTTTCATAGGTCCTTTCATCAAAGTTTTCATCCAAATTTATGAAATACTTAAAAATTACATCTTTAAATTACGACGAACAAAATCCGGATCCGAATATATTTACGTGACGTATTCTACGGGTCTCGGAAAAAAGCTTAACGAATAGCTCAAGATAGTTAAATAGTTTTCAGAGAATAGTAAAGATTTTTTTGTATGAGCCACGGTAGATTTCGATCACCGAACCTCGGTTCGGTGATCGGAATTCGAATAAAGAAATGCGAATTCTAGAAAGATGGCGCGAATCAGTTAGTTTTATCGAAACTTATTGGTACGAAACGTGAATCGAAAGGTCTGAATTTTCGAGACCTGTGGCTGGCATGTAGCAAAATTAGTGAAAATAAAAAAAAAGAAAAGGTACTTACAATGTAGCGCAAAGGGGGCACATAGCCGAGAGCGCACGAGTGGTCGCCCGCCGCTCGGCCGCGCCGCCGCGCTACCGCCGCATGGCGCCTACCCGCCAGGATCCGCGCGCGATGCTTACGCGCGTGCACAATCCGCGCGTGACAAAACCGCGCGTGTAATCCCGCGCGCGATGCCCCCGCGACCTCAGCACGTGCCGCGTCGCCAGCCACGCGAGCAGTCCACGTATCGCCACGCCAAACAGTCCGACTGTTGACAATTCACATCCCCAATCACAACCATAACCCTTTCATCTCTCATTTACATATACGACCATTCGGTAGCTGAACATGGTACGCTCTACGCGATGTCTAGCGTTTAAATGTACGTGATCGTCGACACGCATTGTCGCATTGCAGAAAAAACGTGGCGACGATCCTTGCGAGCGGCGGCGTGCGTCAAAGCCGGCTGTGTTTTCTTGATTGGAATTTCAGCATGTTAATCATTTAGCTACGGCGTGCTACGATCGATCTGTGGTACTCACATTAGCATGCCAGCGTCGGCCTCCCGGTTATCAACTACAGCTAACGTAAACAATCGGGTGCACAATCATTTTGGCGTACGATGTCACATGGCGTGTCGCGATCGAAGGAGCTCGGGCCGGGGGCCCGGCTCAGAGCATCGGCCGCGCTGGCCGCGGGGCTGCCGGCGCGCCGTATGCGGCGTCGCTTGCTAAATGAGCGGATTAGGTGCGCGGGGTATGAGCGTCGGAGGCGACACGCGCGTCGTCGGCACTGCAGGCCGCCACTGAGGAGGGGCGGCCCGGGACCGCGGCCCGGCCCCGCGCCCCGCTCCCAACCCCTCGCCACCCTACCGCCATGTGCCCGGAGAGCTCGCCCCGCAAAGGGTTGTCGGCGAAAAGAAAATTGCACAGTTTTCTTTTGCGGTCACAACTATCACTAACTATATCTCTGAAGTACATTTCATATTTTTCATGAATAACGAATAGCAAAATTATTATTATTTATTCCATTATAATACTGCAATATAATCTGTAATTACATCTGTATTTTAAGCATGTAAAAATAGTAAAGCATATATATAGAAAGAAATAGTGATATAAATTTAAGATAAATGAAATACAAAACGTCTGAGGAAAACTGTTAACGCAGCCCTTAAATTTTCAGTGAAGCCGGCCGTAGAGAGCCGACGTCACCCGAAGTGGTCCGATTGGGGCGCCCGAGCCTGCACGAACGCGCACGACAGGCGCCGCCCAGTCGATAAGGCCGTCTCTCCTCGCCGAACAAAGACACTAACCCATAATAATTACATTTAATTAAGGATTACGGTACTATTTTATGTAAGCATTTTTGGAATGCAGTTATCGTAAATGTTTTTAAGTTTCATAGTTATATATTTTTCATTAACAGAAGTGCGAATGAACGCGAAACTTACTTTTAAGTTGACATGAACACGCTGTTAGGACTAACTTTATTTGTTTACTACTTTCATGTCAAGTTAATACACATTGTATTAACTTTTTTAATGTATTATTATATATTGTAAAATGAAAAATTGTATTTTTCATTCTTTTATTAAAATAAAGGGAAGTTCTGGCGACGAATATAATGTTTTAAACATTCATTTTCTCCATACAATGTAATTTCTTGTTTGAAGAAAGGACTAGCTGGCATTCAACAAACAGAGAATTTAAAAAAATGAAAATAAAATTTTACTCTCGAGATGATCTTGAAATGTATGTTAATTTATTATAATATTATATAGCGGAGTGATTGGGTGATCAGAATTCGAATCAGGAGAATCGAATTCTAGCTCCAAGCGGACGGCTTGTGAAAAAACCAATGAGTTTTTATTTTAAACTAATGTAGGATTTATATTGTTGGCATGAACATTAAGTCACCACCTATTACGTTATCCTACATAAGCTCCGGTGGAATGTGGGTTGAAGGCACTAAATATAGAGACCTCTGACAACCCGAGTATTGGGAAATGAGTGGAGATAAATTTGTATGTATATTTTCACGCCATTCCCAATACTGAATACATTTTTGGGACAACTTGACAGCTGGTAAAGCTATCGACATCTTTTATCTCTAAGCAAACCATTTAAGTTGTACATAAGTTTAAAAAAAGCATTAGCCTAATACTTGGGAATCAAACTTGGGTCTCTTGATTCGAATTCCGATCACCCATTTACTATAATTAGAATATAATATATTTCTAAAAATAATTAGCAGGTTTTTTAATCTTAAAATTTAAGTATAAATATGAAGGGAATAATGAAAGTGGACGAAGCGAAACAAGTATGTAAGGTTCGTAGCAAGTGGAAAAAAGTAGTCTCTGCCTACCCCTACCGGAAAGAGGCGTGATTGTATGTATGTAAATATCTGTTTATACTGAATTGTCACGATAGATATACTTATACATGTAAATGTCTGTTATGACACTGAATTATTTACAGTATTGACCCAAGAAAATGCCACCCCCTTTCTTTCTTTATTGGCTACTGAAATATGCCGGTATAACCAGCAGGACCTGGTTCAAAATGACTTCATTGCCTGGACCTGTTTCTACCCCAGTATTGGGAATAGCGTGAAGTTATATTTTTTATTTAGTTCATAATTTTCGACGAAATTATCGAAGGAAATTATCAAAAACTTAGTATAGAAATGAAATTACATAAAAATTATTTAATTATTTAAAAATAATAATGACAGAACCGGAACAGAAATGATTATAGAACCGCAACTTTTATGAAACACTTATAGGATAAAAACGCTTATAGACTGAAAATTTACAAGAACAAACATACAGACAAACTCTTAACTATCTAATCGAAAGAATTAGTCGCATTCTAGTTCTTTCGTTTATTTATTTTAGTGTATTGGGAGATAAACAATTGGCAAGATTAATCAAAGTAATATATATTACATAACCTGTAATTTTTCGTTGCTTTGTTTCGTAAAGGCAAGGGGTGAAAGGTATACAGGTTTGGCAAGCGAGTATAACACTGCAGTCTAATAAATATCGCTTCAGAATGACATTATTGATAAAATACATTCACTACAAATTTGTTAATTTACTGATAGCATTCGATAATCGTATAACATATGATAAAATAATAAATCGTTGCATTTGCAATCGAAGTAGGAATAACGGCATCTTCTCTCTGTCCCTGGATTTTGTAATAGAAAATTACCTGACCAAAATTAAGCAGTGCGGTGACGAACTGCATCACCTATTCACATGCTAAGCGTGATCATTATCGCAAATCCTCGTTAAACAAGAGACCTATCACGCTATTCCCAATACCATGACAGTGGTAGAGCCACGCATCAGTTTTTGTTGTTGCATGCATGGGCCGGCTCGACCGGGGAAGTACCACGACCTCACAGAATAACGGCGTGAAGTAGAAGTGTAGCAAACTTCTGCGTTTCGTCTGGTGAGTGTAGGTAACCGGAGGCCCACACGGCCGGCAACGTATCTGTTATGCCTCTGATATTGCAGATGTTCATGGGCGGCGGTAATCCCTTATCATCACGTGTGCCACCTGCTCGTTTGCCTCCCATTTCTATAAAAAAAACGTGATAGACGGACGT
Source organism: Sericinus montela (assembly GCA_029286605.1). Lineage (NCBI taxonomy): Eukaryota > Metazoa > Arthropoda > Insecta > Lepidoptera > Papilionidae > Sericinus > Sericinus montela. Next base: position 3,508,963 of record JAGSMR010000035.1, on the reverse strand, counting down.
CCAGATAATTGAGTCTTTTCCCCCTTTCATCGAACACATTTTTAGGACAAATTTGTGAGAGTTGGTGAGCTATCGCCGTCTTTTATGTTGGACATAAAAACATGATAAATCGTACATAAGTTTTTGAAATAACTCATTGGTATGAGCCTACTACCCATCACTCGGGTCAATTTAATCGAATTCTGTTCACCCTACACTCGGCTATCGTCACTTCAACTATGCTCTACAGATAATATTAATAGGCCATTTAATAAGTAAGACAATAAGAATGTAATATTCTGATACATTCTATACCATTGCTTACCCTATTCAACATATATCCTCTATTAAAGTAAAAAATATATAAAGTAGCAGCTTCTTAATGCCCACTGCTGGACAAAGACTCAAATATCTCAGAGAGTAAGGCTGCGTCCGCTACCCTGCTTCAATGTTTTTGGCGGACTTTACATATCAGTATATTTCTAATTATGCCTTAGAAGAGTAGGTTTCCGCATGTTATCACTATGATCAACTATTGAACAGAAAATCCCTAAATAAATCGAACCGAATAAATCTAAATTTTGGTTTGTTGGAATTCCATGAATATTTTTATGAAAATTAGGTATATAAACCATGCTAAGCTATCTTATTAGAAACGTGACATGACACTGTAAACTGAAAACCAATCCCCTCCGAGGTAAGAAAATCGCCGAATAGTATATAATGAAGGTCACGGGTATAAACTAAAACTTAGTAGCACTATTTCACTTGTGTGTGCGTGTGATTGTTTAAGTAATAAATTCAATACATATATACTATTCAAAAGCTAATTCTTACTGACAATTGTGTGTACTTTAAATTAATTCGGGCAAATTACATTGAACCACGTTGATTATTCTTATAAATCCTACATAAAAAGTAAAGTAGTGAAAGTAAATTTAACATTTGGTTTAGTACCCACAGTTTAGTAAAAGCTCTCAAATATTTGAGCGAGATTAGAGCTGATACATCCGCCACGCAGCTCCAATGCGTGCAGACTGTCTTCACACGACCCAAATAAAATATTGTAAATGTGTAAGTTTGTACATTTGTATCTTAAGTCATTGTATTACGCAATCGCACCTGAAGAACTAAATGGATTTAAATGGAAAATGTAACACAGATAGATTATAAAAAAAATATTTACGCCATTCCTAATACTGGGGTAGACAGAGGTCTAGAAATTTAAGTCCTTTCGATCCACCTTTCAACATAGACATTTTTAGGACAACGTGACAGGCTTTGAGTCAGTCGCCATCTACATGTCCAAGTCAAAGATAAGTTTTAAAAAATCATTGGTACGAGGCTAGGCTAGGCTAGCCTAGACCACTACTACAAATGATTTATAACTTTGATTAACATGGGTGCTTTAAAGATCAAATGTCCGATAAAATATTGCTCATCAGTTTCTCTCTGAGAAATTTGAAGCATAATTTTTCTAAATGGGTTTTGATTTTGTATTGGGAGAAGGGATTGGGTTAAAATAATTTTTACTACGCTAAATTAAGTAATCCCCGAGAGTTTCGATAAAAAGCGCGGAAGTCGCGCTTCTGGCGCAGTATAAATTAATTAACGACCTTCGTGGATGAGTAGCGTAAACACCGGTTTCCAAGATCTCTTAGGTCCCAAGCTCAATCCCCGGATGGGTCAATGTAGAAAACGACTTTTTGAAACTTTCTCGGATCTGAGTGTTTGTGATACCTTAGTTGTTTCCGATTACATACCATTAGTGCTTGAGCTGCTTACTTTGGGATCGGAGCAATGTATGTATTTATTACTATTAAAATTAAAAATGTACCTAGTTCACTACTTAACACTAAGAATTTAATACTAGAGATTATATTTTCAAGTCAAACAATATTGTTTATATACCAAATTTTACAACATCCATAGATACGTGGCGTACAAATCGATTTTCATGTTTTCGCCTGCTCTGAGGGTGCGATTCATGGGTGGGAATGTAGAAAACTACTTTTTGTACATTTTCTAGGTGTATGTGATACCTTCGTTGTTCCTTAGTCCATAACACAAGTGCTTTGGCTGCCTACTTTGGGAACAGAGCAAAGTAGTTTAAGAAATAAATTACGACTGAAAGTAAAATATATTAAAAATATAAGAAATAGAATATTCGACAACTTTGACCAACCACTTGACAGTTAACTCCTCGTATGTCAAAAAAGCTTTAAAATTTTACGTTACAAATAATAAATAAATAAATATCTTCACGCAATTCCCAATACAGAGGCAGACAAAGGTCTAGTTTAGACAATTAAGTCCCTTCGACCCACCTTCCACCGAAGATATTTTCAGGACAACGTGTCAGGTTGTGAGCCCGTCGCCGTCTTTATGTAAAAGCCAACGATATAATTCATACATAAGTTTTTGAAAAACCCATAGGTACGAGCCTGCCACCTGGGGATCGAACTCGGGTTTCTTGACTCAAAATTTCGACCTCCCAACCACTCGGCTATTTGGACTTAATTTTACGTTACGTTCTCACGTAACAAAGATAGCACGAAATTAGTTCACTGGAAAAAATAATCTCACAATTATTATATTACAGTACCTCTAAAAATAGTTAATTAATTATTGCTACTATGTAATTGCTTTTAAAGAGACTACCTTCTGTAAAAATGATGATACTAAAGCAACGAAGTTCTAGAATAATAACCGCTCAAACTTAGCCATTAATGATTTGCGAAACACTGGCGGACGAAGAAAATTACAAACTTAATTTTATATCAGTTTAAGAGAATAAAATATCATCCTATATTCCTTCGAAAGTCATTCAGCAGGAAAATTTTATACACTATAAAATATTCCTCATTGTAACAATTCCACATTTTCCTTTGTTGATGAGACCAGACTGCAGTCTACAATTTATCCGCTCTCCTTTTTTTTAAAGTAGCTACATCGCAATAATCAGTTTTGTCTGAGATTTGTTTGTTCAAGTGTATTAAATATGCAACTTTCGCAGACGCGCTCTTAATTCTTTCAATAGCGTTGAAATATTTTTTACAAAGAAAATAAAATGCAAATCTCATATAGGTCTCGGTGCTCTATACGCGTGCATATTTTAACGCATAATCTCAATAATGAAAGGTTTTTATATCTTCATAATACATAACGAAGAATCTGATTACTTCCAAGTGTTATAATTTATTCTCAGGTTTATTAGTATTATTGTAAAGTTCTGTATGTGGACTAGGTCTACGTGTGAAGGAGATACAGAGGGAGAGAATAAGAGAGAGAGAGAGACATCTCTCTCTCTCTCTCTCTATCTCTCTTACTCTTTTATATATATTATAATCTTTATTGATTACCAAATCATGGCAGATAGTGTATAAACGTAAGTACAAATTACATTTAATGGTAGCAATTTACGATTAAATAATATCTACTCATAAGGCAAACTAAAAAACCAACTTACTCCGAGGTAAAACCATTGCATTTTGTTATTAAATTAAAGAGAAAAAGAAAATTCGAGAATGGGACAAAAATTTCAAATAATGAATCTGGGACTTTGAATGAAGCCATTCAAGCTTATGGCCGTATTCTCTATATCGAAGTGATCAGTGATCTAGACATTTAAGTACTCTCATTCCAAGTCTCACTAGAGCTTATTTCTGATAACACATAGCAGATAGGTATGTCATCATATAACAGTCAAAGACAACGAATGATCAAGGGTAGTTAATAGGAATACTATGTTATATTTAATTATGGTATTAAACTATTACTAGAAAAAATACATAAAGGTTCCCAAAGTTTCTAAAAACTCATTATTACGGGACATCGAACTCGAAGCTTTAGATTCGAATTCGGATCACCTAACATGGCTCGAAGATTCCTTCAAGTCGTGATATCTATCTTTTATCTCCACGCATAATCCCTAACGGACATGATTCTTACATACCTCTTTCGCTTTCTTCAAACTCATAATTTATTTTATACACCTACGACTCGGCATCTGAGTACGCTTGAGTACTCCATTCTTCGAGCGATTTGTCAACATGGTCTTGGAAAGTTAGTCTCGGCTCTATCTCCTTCTCTCTTCATACCAGTAAATGTAAAGCTCAAAATTGTTACATTCTATTAGCAATTTTATGTGCTAGCTAATATTATATGTTTATGATCGTCACCACCATCGCCAAGTTCTTCAACCACTTTTATCCATTACATCCATATCCATTACTTATCCATCGTATGAGTTGTGAGTGGCGACTAAAGGTTTTAGCTTTGAAAAAAGCATACATAACAGGCATTCCGTCTTAGTCCTGAGTTTTGAAAATTTGGTGCCAGGTGTCATGAGCTGCACTGGTTATATCTCTGGTGGACTATTGACCCACTACAATAAAAGGTATATCATATTAAGTAAATAAATATGTTCCTGTTATTCTCAATACTGGGATAGATAGAGGTCTAGACAATAAAGACCTTTCGACCCGCCTTCCTCCGAAGACATTTTTTGGGACAAGGTGACAGGCAGTTAGTCCGTAAACGTCTTGAAGTTCAAGCAAATGCTATAATTCGTCTATGTACGATGTTTTGAAAAACAAATTGTACCATTCCTTGGGGATCGAACTCGGGTCTCTTGACTCGAATTCGATCACCTAACATGGCTCGAAGATTCCTTCAAGTCGTGATATCTATCTTTTATCTCCACGCATAATCCCTAACGGACATGATTCTTACATACCTCTTTCGCTTTCTTCAAACTCATAATTTATTTTATACACCTACGACTCGGCATCTGAGTACGCTTGAGTACTCCATTCTTCGAGCGATTTGTCAACATGGTCTTGGAAAGTTAGTCTCGGCTCTATCTCCTTCTCTCTTCATACCAGTAAATGTAAAGCTCAAAATTGTTACATTCTATTAGCAATTTTATGTGCTAGCTAATATTATATGTTTATGATCGTCACCACCATCGCCAAGTTCTTCAACCACTTTTATCCATTACATCCATATCCATTACTTATCCATCGTATGAGTTGTGAGTGGCGACTAAAGGTTAAAGCTTTGAAAAAAGCATACATAACAGGCATTCCGTCTTAGTCCTGAGTTTTGAAAATTTGGTGCCAGGTGTCATGAGCTGCACTGGTTATATCTCTGGTGGACTATTGACCCACTACAATAAAAGGTTTATCATATTAAGTAAATAAATATGTTCCTGTTATTCTCAATACTGGGATAGACAGAGGTCTAGACAATAAAGACCTTTCGACCCGCCTTCCTCCGAAGACATTTTTTGGGACAAGGTGACAGGCAGTTAGTCCGTAAACGTCTTGAAGTTCAAGCAAATGCTATAATTCGTCTATGTACGATGTTTTGAAAAACAAATTGTACCATTCCTTGGGGATCGAACTCGGGTCTCTTGACTCGAATTCGATCACCTAACATGGCTCGAAGATTCCTTCAGGTCGTGATATCTATCTTTTATCTCCACGCATAATCCCTAACGGACATGATTCTTACATACCTCTTTCGCTTTCTTCAAACTCATAATTTATTTTATACACCTACGACTCGGCATCTGAGTACGCTTGAGTACTCCATTCTTCGAGCGATTTGTCAACATGGTCTTGGAAAGTTAGTCTCGGCTCTATCTCCTTCTCTCTTCATACCAGTAAATGTAAAGCTCAAAATTGTTACATTCTATTAGCAATTTTATGTGCTAGCTAATATTATATGTTTATGATCGTCACCACCATCGCCAAGTTCTTCAACCACTTTTATCCATTACATCCATATCCATTACTTATCCATCGTATGAGTTGTGAGTGGCGACTAAAGGTTAAAGCTTTGAAAAAAGCATACATAACAGGCATTCCGTCTTAGTCCTGAGTTTTGAAAATTTGGTGCCAGGTGTCATGAGCTGCACTGGTTATATCTCTGGTGGACTATTGACCCACTACAATAAAAGGTATATCATATTAAGTAAATAAATATGTTCCTGTTATTCTCAATACTGGGATAGACAGAGGTCTAGACAATAAAGACCTTTCGACCCGCCTTCCTCCGAAGACATTTTTTGGGACAAGGTGACAGGCAGTTAGTCCGTAAACGTCTTGAAGTTCAAGCAAATGCTATAATTCGTCTATGTACGATGTTTTGAAAAAAACAAATTGTACCATTCCTTGGGGATCGAACTCGGGTCTCTTGACTCGAATTCCGATCACCCAACCCCTCGTGTATCGTGATTATCGTCATATTTAAAATGGCAAAATTAAGTAAACATGTACAATAGTTTACATAACTACATATTATTTTATATTCAAAATTTAACATTTTGGAATCGGTCATAAACACGTTTTAATTACCACATATCGTAAAGTGTTTATGACTTCATTACGGTTGAAAATAAAACATGAATTACCATATAAAGTCTTACCTGCTTTGTGAATGAACTGTAACATAAAGGGATCCACAGTGATGCACTGCATTATCTACAGTTTCTAACATTAACATTGTCAAGTACTTTCTAACATTAACATAATCTACAATATACGTTTTATATCGTTGTCTTGGACACAAAGACTAAGACGGCGACGGGCTCACCACCTGTCACGTTGTCTCAAAATATCATCTGTAGAAGGTGGGTCGAAGGGAATTATTTATCTAGACTAGACCTCTGTCTGCCGCTATATTGGTAATCGCGTGAAGATATTTATTTATTTTTATTCCATTTCCCAATACAGAGGCCATTCTCCTGTATTTTTTATTGTATTCCCCGTAAAGTTATTTTTTTATTAAATAAATTCGAACCACTTTGTATTCAAAATTTTAACTTGTTAAAGCTTTATATTTGTTTAGTTAGAAATCTGCTCATAGAATTGTAATAAAGAATCCCACTGTTCGTTCGACTTCAATCTAAACTTAATTGGAAATCAAATTGTCATTGAGGACGGAACACTTAAGTTAAATTATTATTTCTTCAGTGGAATCAGTAAATTGGTTTTGCGAGGCATCTCGATTCAGCCTCTTGTTTCTTGATCTTAATCAATTTATTAAGCAAATTACTTAGATGTGTTTCGAAAATGTACGTTGATATTAATTACTATGTGAATGATACTTCGCATCATTTTTTTTATATGGCAGAACATATATTTAAGTAACGACAGTCGAGTGGTTGGGTGATCGGAATTCGAGTCTAGAGACCCGAATTCGGTACCCAGATGACACGCGCGTGACAATAGGTTTTATCAAAAAGCTTATGTAAGTTTTTATGTCCAAGCCTATGTTATGGCTTGGACATAAATACCAAGACGGGCTCACCACCTGTCACGTTTTCCCGTATTATATTATATTATAAAGGTGGAAGGAGGGTCAAAATTATTAAATTTTCTAGACCGCTGTCTTAAATAAATGGCGAGAAGATATTTTTTTTATATTTATATTTATGTCTTTGCGGCTTTGATAAAAAGCGACTAAGCAAAGTCAACACCTAGCTGGCATTACGACCAGTCGTTAAAACATATACAGTAGCTGTCCCCTACGAATTCACCTGTTACCGAAGTACATTTATATATGCATATAAACGTTCAAGATTTAAGTACAAACAGGTTGATCCATGACTCAAGTACAAGGATATTGACCACTCAAATGTTTGTCCATAACGGGACTCGAAACCTCAACCCTTTACTTCGAAAACAGAATCTCCAGCAATTAGGCTATCGGGTCATTTTCGGATGTCAATAAATATGAAGTCATTGCAGTAACTAATATTTCATTTGCTCTGAGCAATACCATTTCAAAATAACTTATCATAATCCATTAATGCATTGGGCTACTCTAAAGCTATAATTGATATATTCCCCTTGCTGAAACAATTCACTGAGTGGGCGCGCCGATACATTTTTCAACGCATTTAGTAATTGAAAGCAGAAACTCGTCAATGCCAGCGGCGAGCTTTCAAATTAAGCTTTCATTTTTAAATTAATTGTTCCTTCCCTTGTTTATTTTGATTCATATAAATAGTCTCTTTAGCTAACACTTTGCGACTTTGAAAATAAATTTGACTTGAAGTGAATTTATTTATTCTTATGTTCGCATTCTCTGTTATATACGAGTAAAATGATAAAATAAAATAATGAAATATATAAAATAAAAAACAAACATTTATTGCCTAGTTATAATTATTTTTAAATTTAATAATTATTTATTATTAATATTTTCATATATCTTTAATCTCAGGTCATTTTTTTTATATGGCAGAACATATATTTAAGTAACGACAGTCGAGTGGTTATGATCGGAATTCGAGTCTAGAGACCCGAATTCGGTACCCAGATGACACGCGCGTGACAATAGGTTTTATCAAAAGCTTATGTAAGTTTTATGTCCAAGCCTATGTTATGGCTTGACATAAATACCAAGACGGGCTCACCACCTGTCACGTTTTCCCGTATTATATTATATTATATTATATTATATTATATTATATTATATTATATTATATTATATTATATTATATTATATTATATTATATTATATTATATTATATTATATTATATTATATTATATTATATTATATTATATTATATTATATTATATTATATTATATTATATTATATTATATTATATTATATTATATTATATTATATTATATTATATTATATTATATTATATTATATTATATTATATTATATTATATTATATTATATTATATTATATTATATTATATTATATTATATTATATTATATTATATTATATTATATTATATTATAAAGGTGGAAGGAGGGTCAAAATTATTAAATTTTCTAGACCGCTGTCTTAAATAAATGGCGAGAAGATATTTTTTATATTTATATTTATGTCTTTGCGGCTTTGATAAAAGCGACTAAGCAAAGTCAACACCTAGCTGGCATTACGACCAGTCGTTAAAACATATACAGTAGCTGTCCCTACGAATTCACCTGTTACTGAAGTACATTTATATATGCATATAAACGTTCAAGATTTAAGTACAAACAGGTTGATCCATGACTCAAGTACAAGGATATTGACCACTCAAATGTTTGTCCATAACGGGACTCGAAACCTCAACCCTTTACTTCGAAAGCAGAATCTCCAGCAATTAGGCTATCGGGTCATTTTCGGATGTCAATAAATATGAAGTCATTGCAGTAACTAATATTTCATTTGCTCTGAGCAATACCATTTCAAAATAACTTATCATAATCCATCAATGCATTGGGCTACTCTAAAGCTATAATTGATATATTCCCCTTGCTGAAACAATTCACTGAGTGGGCGCGCCGATACATTTTTCAACGCATTTAGTAATTGAAAGCAGAAACTCGTCAATGCCAGCGGCGAGCTTTCAAATTAAGCTTTCATTTTTAAATTAATTGTTCCTTCCCTTGTTAATTTTGATTCATATAAATAGTCTCTTTAGCTAACACTTTGCGACTTTGAAAATAAATTTGACTTGAAGTGAATTTATTTATTCTTATGTTCGCATTCTCTGTTATATACGAGTAAAATGATAAAATAAAATAATGAAATATATAAAATAAAAAACAAACATTTATTGCCTAGTTATAATTATTTTTAAATTTAATAATTATTTATTATTAATATTTTCATATATCTTTAATCTCAGGTCATTTTTTTTAACTTGTATACCATGATTAAGGTTGAAATGTAGTGAGACTGTAACCGTAAAACAACACCTTAATGTAAAACACTTACCTACATTTCACAAATATTCTATTCCAATTACTTCAACTAACTTTTTAAATCCATTGAATTTATTTATCGCCCGTTTTACAGCGTTGTTATTTAGTGGAGAGCGATTCGCTTTAAAACAATTGTTGCAATTAGAATTAAATAAATAAATAAAAAATTTAGATTGAAAAGAAAGCATTTTATTTTTTCTACTTAGATATTTAGTATTTTTTAAAGGACGTGATGTAACGTCGTTAATCTAAATTTTAAATTACTTAAAATGGTTTGGAGGAGTTTACTGGAGGACACAGGCCTTTGAAATCGCAATTTTTACCGAGACCATGCTCGAAGAAAAATCGAGACAAGTGAAGAGAGACAAAAAATGAAATTGTAGAGAGATGGGGGAGTCCTATGAACTGTATGTACTGGATTTTTACAGACCAATATCTGTTTATGGAGATCCACGAGTGGGGTTCCAAAATGCGCCTTCCGCGACTCTCTCTAAGTACAGATTTTACGCAAATTCAATCCAAAATAAACTTTTCTTCCACTAATTTTTAATCATTTTTGAAGTTAATAGATTTCTAAACCGAAAGCTACATTTCTAAGTCTAAAGTTAACATTTAACTAGCTATATAGCGAGTTCATAGTACTCAAGAACCTTGTGGGATTATGTTTAGGGGAGCCTGTTCCTTTTTTCCTCATTTAGCGTGTCGAAACGTTCACAGAAGGAATAGCAAATGTTTTTACTTCATAGAGAATGACAAGGAAGCCAAGGTAGGATGTATGTGTGTTTTACGGGCTTATTATGAGACAACTATTCTCAACCAATTACACAAAGAGAAAGTAGTGTTTTTGGATGTATGTATAACATGTCTAAAATACATTAAAATTCTCCTTTACTAATTCCGCTTTTTTTATTATTTATAAATGTAAAAAGAAATAAAAAATAAATAAAAAAAAAAAAAAAATTATATATAAATGTGGAATAAGTAAAAGTGAATTAACACACGTTAAGTTTTTAAAAATGAAGTTCCACCAAGAGACAACAATCGTTATTATTGGTCAAAGAATAAGCTAATAGTCTCATCCTGTGACTTAATTTTGCGAAATATTGATCAAGATATAGAAATGAAATTATTCTGCGTTTTAGATACGCGATTCCAGCTACAACAATCATCGAACGCGACGATTATGGCAAATTACATATATAGGAAAGGCATATTGATTAATGGAAAAAATGTAAGAACCTAAGAAAATAAAAAAACTGACTGTGAAACTCTGCTGCAGAACATAGGCCTCACATAGGCGAACGTAGGATCTCCTCATGGAGGATTTGCCAAAATCGCCACGCATTGCCAGCAGATTGGCAATCATAGCGCCAGATACTGCGGCTTAGGTGCTTCTGTTCGTTACCGGTTAACCTTATTTTACCCCGATACTTATTTACATTACACTATTATCAAGATGATAACGCCATCTGTCCATTCCATGGTTTTCAAGGCTGTTTTCCTAAATCGTCTCTTAGGACCTTCGCGAAAATAAAGATTTATACGCCAATACAACCATAAAATAATAAAAATAAATATCTTGACGCATATTCCTAATACGGGATGGAGACAGAGATCTAAAAAATTAAGTCCCCACTTAACCACCTTTCATCGAAGCCTATTGGGGACAAAGAGACGTGCTGAGTCTCTCGATGTCTTAGTGTCAAAGGCAAAATATACTTATCTAGACAAATATTACTGGTTTCCATAAATATTCCATCGGTTTTAGAGCCTTGTGGAATATTTAGGAGGATGGTAAGAGACCCGACGGCTTGACTTTAGTCCCTTCGGAGAGAGGCAAAGCTCCTGTGTGGGACGCAACTTGCGTCGATACATTAGCGGCCTCTCATATCAAGGGTACTTCGATAAGGGCCGGGGTGGCATCAGAGGCAGCTGAATCGGGTAAATGGCGGAAATATGAGTCTTTGAAAGGAGACTATATATATGTTCCATTTGCCGTAGATACAATCGGTCCGTGGGGTCCCCGCGCGATGCAGTTTCTAAAGGAATTGTATCCGCGACTTATCGTTGCCACTGGTGACAAGAGGGCTGGTTCTTTTCTCGCTCAACGGTTAAGTCTAGCCATTCAACGTGCAAATGCAGCCAGCGTTCTGGGTACCATGCCACGTGGAGTATGGCTCTATGATTACAATAGTTTTTAGTTAATAAGTATTTTAAATATTAACAAATTTATTTTTCTGTAAATAAATTATTGATTATAATAAACTATTTTGAGTTATATTGGGGTAAAAATTATAGAACGGTATAATCAAATGTTATCAAGCATAGAAAAATAAATTAGCTATTTTTATATTATGTATATGTGACCACTCATGTACCCCTTTCTCGGCCAATAAAATTGTCTCGGCTAATATGTTTGATGTAATTTAGTTTCATAATAAAATATAATAAACCGCGTAAAACAATTCAATGAACAGGGATTAAAAAAATAAAAAATAATTTTATTCTCCAGATCCTTAAATGTATGTTAAATTATTATAATATAATATCAACATTATAAAATTTATGTGTCAATGTCACTATCTGGATAGGAGTACTAATGTCTCAAGGCTTCGTTAAAAATTACCTGTAATAGATATTTTTTTAATAAACTCCATATCTTTAAAATATATTTACAGCAGACTGTAGTTTAGTGGACAATATTTAAGGAATGTAATCGGTTATCTCAACTTTGTAATTTATTTGGGGTATAGTTTATTTTAAGAAAATGTTTCAGATGCAATAACTTAGTTTTAAATTCCTTCTAAATATTGTTGCTAATTTATAAAATTGTAGTTTGCACCTATATTTGGAGTGACACTTACCTTTCCTTCTAAATGTGTCTCTCTAAATATAATATTTTTATTCTGTTTATGATGGTGTACCTTGTTAGAACAAATTTTAAATAATTAAATTAAAATTAAATTAAATTAAATATCAGGCAGCGGAGTAATTGGGTGATCAGAATTTGAATCAGGAGAATCGAATTCGATCTCCAATAGGACGGCTTGTGAAAAAACCAATGAGTTTTTTAACTAATGTATAAATAAATAAAAATAATTTAATAAATATAAATACATATATTCACGGAATTCCCAATACTGGGGTAGACAGAGGTCTAGTCTAGACAATTAAGTCCCTTCGACCCACCTTCCACCGAATATATTTCCGGTACAACGTGACAGATGGTGAGCCCGTCGCCGTCTTTATGTCTAAACCAACGATATTAATCGTACATAGGTTTTGAAAACACCCATTAGTACGAGCCTGCTACCTGGGGACCGACCTCGGGTCCCTTGACTCGAAATTCCGACCACTCGGCTATTGTTACTTAAAATTGGAAAATTCATCGGAAAGACCTAAAACTTAACTTACTATCGTGGCACTTTTAAACTAATGTAGGATTTACATTGTTGGCATGAAAATTTAGTCACCACCTATTACGTTATCCTACATAAGCTCCGGTGGAATGTGGGTTGAAGGCATTAAACTGTACAGATCTCTGTCAACCCGAGTATTTGGAAATGAGGGGAGATAAATTTGTATTTATATTTTGACGCCATGTCCAATACTGAATACATTTTTGGGACAACTTGACAGCTGGTGAACCTGGCGACGTCTTTTATATTTAAGCAAACGATTTAAGTCGTACACAAGTTTCTACTACTACTACTTACTACTTCGGAATCGAACTCGGGTCTCTTTATTCGATGATCACCCAACTACTCGACTGTCATAAGTTCTATTGAATATATATATTTCTAAAAATAATGAACAGGTTTTTTCAATCTCAATATAAAAGTATAAATATAAAGAGAATGATGAAAGTGGACGAAGCGAAACAAGTATGTGAGGATTGTAGCAAGTGGAAAGAAGTGGTCTCTGCCTACCCCGACCTGAAGGATGCGTGATTGTATATATGTAAATATCTGTGTATACTTAACATCAGTTATAACCCTAAATTATTTACAGTATTGACGCAAGAAAATACCACCCCTTTTCTTCAAATTTTATTGTCTACTGAAATATGCCGGTATAACCAGCAGGACCTGGTTCAAAATGACTTCATTGCCTGGAGCTGTTTCTACCCCAGTATTGGGAATAGCGTGAAGTTATATTTTTTATTTAGTTCTTTATTTTCGAAGAAATTATCGAAGGAAATTATCAAAAAGTGAGTATGGAAATGAAATTACATTTACACAATTATTTAATTATTTTAAAATAATAATGACAGAACCGGAAGGTTTGGCAAGCGAGTATAACACTGCAGTCTAATAAATATCGCTTCAGAATGACATTATTGATAAAATACATTCACTACAAATTTGTTAATTTATTGATAGAATTCGATAATCGTATAACATATGATAAAATAATAAATCGTTGCATTTGAAATCGAAGTAATAACGGCATCTCCTCTCTGCCCCTGGATTTTGTAATAGAAAATTACCTGACCAAAATTAAGCAGTGTGGTGACAAACTGCAGCATATGCAGTGTGAAATGTTTGGTGCTGCAATCACCAATCCACATGAACAAATCGCAAATCCTCGTAATCGTGAACACGTTAAACAAGAGACCTATCACGCTATTCCCAATACCATGGCAGTGGTAGAGCCACGCATCAGCTTTTGTTGTTGCATGTATGCGCCAGCTCGACCGGGGAAGTACCACGACCTCACAGAATAACGGCGTTAAGTAGAAGTTTAACAAACTTCTGCGTTTCGTATGGTGAGTGCAGGTAACCGGAGGCCCATACGTCCGGCAACGTATCTAAAAAAAACGTGATAGATGGACGTCCAGATAATTGAGTCATTTCCCCCTTTCACCGAACACATTTTTTGGACAAATTTGGTGAGAGTTGGTGAGCCTGTCGCCGTCTTTTATGTTAGACATAAAAACATTATAAATCCTACAAGTTTTTGAAAAAACTCATTGGTACGAGCCTATTACCCATCACTCGGGTCAATTAAATCGAATTCTGTTTACCCACCACTCGGCTATCGTCACTTCAACTATGCTCTACAGACAATTTTTATAGGCCATTTAATAAGTAAGACAATAAGTATATAATAAAATATATAGTAAGTATATAATAAGTAAGACAATAAGTTTCTTCCCGTGGGTATCGTAAGAGGCGACTAAAGCAAACGGCCTTGAACTAATAAATAATATATAAACATGTTTATTGGTACACAAATTTAGAACGTAAAGCTATACAGAAACAAAACATCCCTTAATTAGGTATAGACCTGCGTTTCACAATAGCCGAGTGGTTGGGTGGTCGGAATTTCGAGGCAAGAGACCCGAGTTCGATCCCCAGGTGGCAGGCTCGTACCAACGGGGTTTTCAAAAAAATATGTACGAATTATATCGTTCGCTTGGACATAAAGGCGGCTCACCATCTGTCACGTTGTCCCGAAAATGTCTTCTGTGGAAGGCTGGTCGAAGGGACTCAATACTACTACTACTCAATACTAATACTACTGGGAATTGCGTGGAGATATTAATTTTTTTAAATAAATGTCACATATAGACTACTTTTACATTTCACAAATACATAGTATAAACTAAAACTCAGTAGCACTATTTCACTTGTGTGTGCGTGTGATTGTTTAAGTAATAAATTCAATATATATATACTATTCAGAAGTTGTTTCTTACTGACAATCGGCGTGTACTTTAAACTAATTCGGGCAAATCACATAGAACCACGTTGATTATTCCTATAAATCCTACATAAAAAAGTAAAGTAGTGAAAGTAAATTAAACTTTTGGTTTAGTACCCACAGTTGAGCAAAAGCTCTCAAATATTTGAGCGAGATTAGAGCAGATATATCCGCCACGCTGCTCCAATGCGTGCAGGCAGTCTTCACACGACCTCCTAATAATCCCAAATATAATGTTATAAATGTGTAAGTTTATACATTTGTATGTTACATGCATACATACATGTCATTGTATTACGCAATCGCACCTGAAGAACTAAATGAATTTAAATGGAAAATATAACACAGATAATTAAAAAAAAACTCTTTACGCCATTCCCAATACTGGGGTAGACAGAGGTCTAGAAATTTAAGTCCTTTCGATCCACCTTTCAACATAGACATTTTTAGGACAACGTGACAGGCTTTGAGTCAGTCGCCATCTACATGTCCAAGTCAAAGATAAGTTTTAAAAAAAATCATTGGTACGAGGCTAGGCTAGGCTAGCCTAGACCACTACTACAAATGATTTATAACTTTGATTAACATGGGTGCTTTAAAGATCAAATGTCCGATAAAATATTGCTCATCAGTTTCTCTCTGAGAAATTTGAAGCATAATTTTTCTAAATGGGTTTTGATTTTGTATTGGGAGAAGGGATTGGGTTAAAATAATTTTTACTACGCTAAATTAAGTAATCCCCGAGAGTTTCGATAAAAAGCTCGGAAGTCGCGATTCTGGCGCAATAATAAATTAATTAAAATTAATTAAAATAAATTAATTGACGACCTTAAATTATTAACAGCCTTCGTGGATGAGTAGCGTAAACACCGGTTTCCAAGATCTCTGAGGTCCTAAGCTCAATCCCCGGATGGGTCAATGTAGAAAACGACTTTTTGAAACTTTCTCGGATCTGGGTGTTTGTGATACCTTAGTTGTTTCCGATTACATACCATTAGTGCTTGAGCTGCTTACTTTGGGATCTGAGCAATGTATGTAATGTTGTCCCTAGCTATGTATGTATTTATTATTATTAAAATTAAAAACATACCTAGTTCACTACTTATCACTAATTATTTAATACTAAAGATTATATTTTCAAGTCAGACAATATTGTTTATATACCAAATTTTCCAACATCCATGGACGTGTGGCGTACAAATCGATTTTCATGTTTTCGCCTGCTCTGAGGGTGCGTTTCCCGGGTGGGAATGTAGAAAACTACTTTTTGTAAATTTTCTAGGTGTATGTGATACCTCCGTTGTTCCTTAGTCCATAACACATGTGCTTTGGCTGCCTGCTTTGGGAACAGAGCAAAGTAGTTTAAGAAATAAATTACGACTGAAAGTAAAATATATTAAAAATATAAGAAATAGAATATTCGACAACTTTGACCAACCACTTGACAGTTAAGTCCTCTTAAGTCAAAAAAAAGCTTTAAAATTTTACGTTACAAATAATAAATAAATAAATATCTTCACGCAATTCCCAATACAGAGGCAGACAGAGGTCTAGTTTAGACAATTAAGTCCTTCCACCGAAGATATTTTCAGGACAACGTGTCAGGTGGTGAGCCCGTCGCCGTCTTTATATACAAGCCAATGATATAATTCGTACATAAGTTTTTGTAAAATTTATTGGTACGAGCCTGCCACCCGGGGATCAAACTCGGGTTTCTTGACTCAAAATTCCGACCTCTCAACCACTCGGCTATTGTGACTTAATTTTACGTTACGTTCACACGTAACAAAGATAGCACAAAATTAGTTCACTGGAAAAAATAATCCCACAATTATAATATTACAGTACCTCTAAAAATAGTTAATTAAATATTGCTACTATGTAATTGCTTATAAGGAGACTACCTCGGAAAAATGATGATACTAAAGCAACGAAGTTCTAGAATAATAACCGCTCAAACTTAGCCATTAATGAATTGCGAAACACTAGCGGACGAAGAAAATTACAAACTTAATTTTATATCAGTTTAAGAGAATAAAATATCATCCTATATTCCTTCGAAAGTCATTCAGCAGGAAAATTTTGTACACCAGAAAATACTCCTCATTGTAACAATTCCACATTTTCCTTTGTTGATGAGACAAGACTGCAGTCTACAATTTATCCGCTCTCCTTTTTTTTAAAGTAGCTACATCGCAATAATCAGTTTTGTCTGAGATTTGTTTGTTCAAGTGTATTAAATATGCAACTTTCGCAGACGCGCTCTTAATTCTTTCAATAGCGTTGAAAAATTTTTTACAAAGAAAATAAAATGCAAATGTGGATCTTTATGCTCTCTCATATAGGTCTCGGTGTTCTATACGCGTGCATATTTTAACGCATAATCTCAATAATGAAAGGTTTTTATATCTTCATAATACATAACGAAGAATCTGATTACTTCCAAGTGTTATAATTTATTCTCAGGTTTATTAGTATTATTGTAAAGTTCTGTATGTGGACTAGGTCTACGTGTGAAGGAGATACAGAGGGAGAGAATAAGAGAGAGAGAGAGAGAGAGAGAGATCTCTCTCTCTCTCTTTCTCTCTCTCTGTCTCTTTTTATATATTATACTCTTTATTGATTACCAAATCATGGCAGATAGTGTATAAACGTAAGTACGAATTACATTTAATGGTAGCAATTTACGATTAAATAAAATCTACTCATAAGGCAAACTAAAAAACCAACTTACTCCGAGGTAAAACCATAGCATTCTGTTATTAAATTAAAGAGAAAAAGAAAATTCGAGAATGGGACAAAAATTTCAAATAATGAATCTGGGACATTGAATGAAGCCATTCAAGCTTATGGCCGTATTCTCTATATCGAAGTGATCAGTGATCTAGACATTTAAGTACTCTCATTCCAAGTTTCACTAGACTGTCATCATATTACAGTCAAAGCCAACGATAACGATCAAGCGTAGTTAATAGGAATACTATGTTATATGTAATTATGGTATTAAACTATTACTAGAAAAAATACATAAAGGTTCCCAAAGTTTCTAAAAACTCATTATTACCATTCTTCGAGCGATTTGTCAACATGGTCTTGGAAATTTAGTCTCGGCCTCTATCTTCTTCTCTCTTCATACCACTACATGTAAAACTCAAAATTGTTACATTCTATTTGCAAATTTTATGTGCTAGTTATTTTATATATTTTTAATAATTTATATATTATATATTTTATTTATTTTATATATTTTATTATTTTTTATATTTATTATTTTAAATATTTTTTTAGATAATATTACATGTTTATGATCGTCACCACCATCGCTAAGTTCTTCAACTTCTTTTATCCATTACATCCATATCCATTACTTATCCATCGTATGAGTTGTGAGTGGCGACTAACGGTTAAAGCCTTGAAAATCGCATACATAACAGGCATTCCGTCGTAGTCCTCAGTTTTGGAAATTTGGTGCCAGGTGTCATGAGCTGCACTGGTCATATCTCATCAGGTGGACTATTGACCCACTACAATAAAAGGAGAAGGTTTAGCATATTAAGTAAATAAATATGTTCCTGTTATTCCCAATACCGGGATAGACAGAGTTCTAGACAATTAAGACCTTTCGACCCGCCTTCCTCCGAAGAAATTTTTCTGGGACAAGGTGACAGGTTAGTCCGTAAACGTCTTGAAGTTCAAGCAAATGCTATAATTTGTCTATGTACGATGTTTTGAAAAAACAAATTGTACCAAGCCTTGGGGATCGAACTCGGGTCTCTTGACTCGAATTCCGATCACCCAACCCCTCGTGTATCGTGACTATCGTCATATTTAAAATGGCAAAATTAAGTAAACATGTACAATAGCTTACATACCTACATATTATTATTTTATATTCAAAATATAACATTTTGGAATCGGTCATAAACACATTTTAATTACCACATATCGTAAAGCGTTTAAGACTTCATTACGGTTGAAAATAAAACATGAATTACCATATAAAGTCTTACCTGCTTTGTGAATGAACTGTAACATAAATTGTGATGGATCTACAGTGAGGCACGGCATTATCTGGAGTTTGTAACATTTACATTGTCTAGTACTTTCTAACATAAACATAATCTACAATATACGTTTTATATCGTTGGTTCCAACATCAAAAAGGTGACAGGATGTTTTAACTTGTGCAGTAATCAGTACCCTATATCCCTCTTAGGACTCCTTATATAATAATTAATTATTATAGTTATTAGAGTCATGATAGCCGATTGAATCGGAATTTCGAGTCAAGAGACCCGAGTTCGATCCCCAGGTGGCAGGCTAGTACCAATGGGTTTTTCAAAAAAGCATGTATGAATTATATCGTTGGCTTGGACATAAAGACCGCGACTGGCTCACCACCTGTCATGTTATCCCGAAAATATCTTCGCTGAAAGGAGGGTCAAAGGGACTTAATTGTCTAGACAAGACACCTGTCTACCTCTGTATTGGGAATTGCGTGAAGATATTTATTATATTTTTTCATAGTTATTATAATCCGTGCGGCCCCCCGTGTGACGCAGTTTACAAACACGTCTGGTCGTCTGGTCGTAGCCGCTGGGGACAAGAGGGCTGGTTCTTTTCTCGCTTAACGGTAAAGTCTAGCCATTCAACTTGTATTTTTTTCCTAGAGTATGAAATAGTAAACTGAAAAAAAATATTTTTGTTTTTATATGTTAAATATCATCAAACACTTAAAAATAAAATTTACACAAATTTAAATTTTGCCTAGTCAATGCCTGTCGGGTCTGCGTAATAACAGCGACAAGATCACTTTACTATCAGTAAATAATACAGTTCCTGATTAATCCTGGAGAAACATGGGTTCATCACCATCATAACGGCGTGTAAAAGTTCACTATAGAATCCATGCCTTCACTGTAAGCGAGGATTTGGCATAATTGCCTCGCTTCGAAAGCGGATAGCCGATCCCAGCATCGGTTTGCTGAATCCGGCATTTTCCGAGATTGTTTGTCTCTGTCGGTAGCCAATCATATTTCAAGGCTTTGCTTTATCAGCTCCAACAACACCCACAAGAAGATAGGGGTCGGTATATTCTTACGCTGATAAAGTACGTAAAGTTTATGTACATACATAAATTTTACGTATTTATATGTACGTACTTATATGTAAAATAATAATGAACAACTGTCCATCGTTAGCTCAAAGCAATATATTAGAATTATGTGGTTTATTTTCATGGTACACGGTGCATTTAAGATGCGAAAATACTTTCAGGTTGATACGCTAATACCAATGCGTCAATGATATGCTAATATGAATAAATTTATATTCATGTTACGATCATATTCTCATTAAATAAGAATGACATGTAGCGCGTATCACATACGCGTTAGATGGTTTTGGAATAGTTATGGCTACTTTGAGTATTAATTGATGTTAAATAAAACTTAGCTTATTAGTTTTTTTTTGTTACAAATTTGAAAATATTTTATTTATTCACAAATTTTCGTATAATAGGATACGAATAGGTCAAGACAATAACGTCCCTTCAACTCTCAATCTTTGTACAATCATATTAAACACACAAATTTTTGCCCCTTAAATCGAACCAACAACCCTTAGTTTCAAAGGTTAAGTTTGTAGCAAATCGGCTATTCGGTTGCCTCGTATGAAATTATATCATCTAGAATTCAGAACAAGTTACTATTATTCCATAGTAGTAAGTTTTCGCCTCTGTCTGGAAATCTCAACAGAACACCAACAAATTTAACAAGTAAAATTTCGTATAAAAAATATCACGCTTGCCGAGTGTTTGTGTGATTGGAATTCGAGTCGAGAGACCCGAGTTCGATCCCCAGGTGGCAGGCTAGTACCAATGGGTTTTCAAAAAGCATGTATGAATTATATCGTTGGCATGTACATAAAGATGGCGACGGGCTAACCACCTGTCACGTTGTCCCAAAATATAATCTGTAGAAGGTGGGTCGAAGGGAATTATTTGTCCAGACTAGACCTCTGTCTACCGCTATATTGGGAATCGCGTGAAGATATTTATTATATTTTTCATAGTTATTATAATCCGTGCGGCCCCCGTGTGACGCAGTTTACAAACACGTCTGGTCGTCTGGTCGTAGCCGCTGGGGACAAGAGGGCTGGTTCTTTTCTCGCTTAACGGTAAAGTTTAGCCATTCAACTTGTATTTTTTTCCTAGAGTATGAAATAGTAAACTGAAAAAAAAATGTTTTTGTTTTTATATGTTAAATATCATCAAACACTTAAAAATAAAATTTACACAAATTTAAATTTTGCCTAGTCAATGCCTGTCGGGTCTGCGTAATAACAGCGACAAGATCACTTTACTATCAGTAAATAATACAGTTCCTGATTAATCCTGGAGAAACATGGGTTCATCACCATCATAACGGCGTGTAAAAGTTCACTATAGAATCCATGCCTTCACTGTAAGCGAGGATTTGGCATAATTGCCTCGCTTCGAAAGCGGATAGCCGATCCCAGCATCGGTTTGCTGAATCCGGCATTTTCCGAGATTGTTTGTCTCTGTCGGTAGCCAATCATATTTCAAGGCTTTGCTTTATCAGCTCCAACAACACCCACAAGAAGATAGGGGTCGGTATATTCTTACGCTGATAAAGTACGTAAAGTTTATGTACATACATAAATTTTACGTATTTATATGTACGTACTTATATGTAAAATAATAATGAACAACTGTCCATCGTTAGCTCAAAGCAATATATTAGAATTATGTGGTTTATTTTCATGGTACACGGTGCATTTAAGATGCGAAAATACTTTCAGGTTGATACGCTAATACCAATGCGTCAATGATATGCTAATATGAATAAATTTATATTCATGTTACGATCATATTCTCATTAAATAAGAATGACATGTAGCGCGTATCACATACGCGTTAGATGGTTTTGGAATAGTTATGGCTACTTTGAGTATTAATTGATGTTAAATAAAACTTAGCTTATTAGTTTTTTTTGTTACAAATTTGAAAATATTTTATTTATTCACAAATTTTCGTATAATAGGATACGAATAGGTCAAGACAATAACGTCCCTTCAACTCTCAATCTTTGTACAATCATATTAAACACACAAATTTTTGCCCCTTAAATCGAACCAACAACCCTTAGTTTCAAAGGTTAAGTTTGTAGCAAATCGGCTATTCGGTTGCCTCGTATGAAATTATATCATCTAGAATTCAGAACAAGTTACTATTATTCCATAGTAGTAAGTTTCGCCTCTGTCTGGAAATCTCAACAGAACACCAACAAATTTAACAAGTAAAATTTCGTATAAAAAATATCACGCTTGCCGAGTGTTTGTGTGATTGGAATTCGAGTCGAGAGACCCGAGTTCGAACCCGCGGTAGCAGGTTCGATTAGACAACGATTCGTTGGCTTGGACATAAATACCAAGACGGGCTCACCACCTGTCACGTTATCCCGTATTATATTATATTATATAGGTGGAAGGAGGGTCAAAATTATTAAATTTTCTAAGCAAAGTCAACACCTAGCTGGCATTACGACCAGTCGTTAAAACATATACAGTAGCTGTCCCCTACGAATTCACCTGTTACCGAAGTACATTTATATATGCATATAAACGTTCAAGATTTAAGTACAAACAGGTTGATCCATGACTCAAGTACAAGGATATTGACCACTCAAATGTTTGTCCATAACGGGACTCGAAACCTCAACCCTTTACTTCGAAAGCAGAATCTCCAGCAATTAGGCTATCGGGTCATCTTCAGGTGTCTCAAATGATTATGTAATATTATTTAGAGCTGCTGTAAGAACAATATGTAAAGAAGTTTGAACTGACGTCTAATTTATGCACCGAAACCTTTACATCTTTAGTTCTATGACACATACATGTTCCAGATTAGATATTGCTCTCCTTTGAAGTCACATAAAAGCTCCGCGGTTTATCAGTTTTACTTTTAATGAAAATGTAAAGATTAAAGAGAGAAATTATGACAAAGGATTTCACTATATTTTTTTATATCTCCTCACAATTTCCCATACTGGGGTAGGCAGAGGTCTAGACAATGAAATGCTTTCTACATGTAAATCAAAATGTCTAAGCTAACGGTACAATATATTTAAATACATATAAATATTTACTTAGATTAATATTTATAAATATCCCCAAACAAATGTTTGCCCCTAGCGGAATTCGAACTCACAACCTTAACCTTAAATTCGAAAGTAGGGTCACTTCCAACTCGGCTATGAGTAAATTAATTTATTAAAAATTAACGTAAATGCATGATAAGGGCGTGCTTCGATGGTTTGGGCACGTTGAGCGTATGAGCGAAGCCCGAATGGTGAAGAAAATATCGCGAAAGTTAATACTAAAAGGGTTTTAAGTAGACCGATACTAAATTTCGAAGACCATGTGGGCAAATTGCTCGAAGAGGATGGTCAAGAGTACTCGGATACCTAGATGTGCATGTATGAAGAAAATGATGAATCTGAAAGATGCGAAAGTGGTATGTCAGGGTCGTGACACTTGGCGATCTGTTCTCCCTGGCTACCCCGTCAGGGAATGTGCGTGAAGATAAATAAATAAAAAAAACATAAATTCAGGCTTATAAACTACTACTATTGCGGCCTGTAAAAGGTATCTCCTTAAAAGCTATTTGGCGTAATCGCCAGACATGGCGAATGGATTGGCGATCGCAGTAAAATACACTTCGTACCTTAGACGCTCCTGAGAGGAACAGGTAGGTGGACCCGTTAAGGCCTGCCTAACTAAACTGCTCTGGACTTTTCAAGATTTCAACAAAAGCCGATGGAAACTAATGATCTGTTCAAAAGTAGGTTTTCACCATAACCACGATTCTGAAAAATGAAGGAACAATCTAAGAGAGAAATCTAAGAGAGTTTAACGATAAACACCGAAGTTTTATCTATAAACACAATATCACATACATTGCTTGATCCCAAAGGGTATTTGATTTTAAAAAATCAACTGAAACTGCTAATTGCGCTTTGGTTTTCCATCAAACATTCAACAGTAAATGAGTGTAGAATCATAAAAAGTTCAAACAATTACAGGGTGTTTACAATAAAGGAACCGTGGCTCGAAAAGTTATATTCTTAAAAACAGTAAATACATAGATAAGGACATCACATACATTGTTCCTAACCCATAGTAGGTAGCAAAGGCACTTATGGTATGGAGTCGGAAACAATGAAGGCATCCCAATCCGGGAACCCATCCGGGAATAAATCCAAGGATTTCAGAACTGGCGATATCATGAAAACTAGTGCGTGGCCTACACCACTACACTAATACACGTCCATCGATGTCGTCTAGTCGTTATTTAGTATGTAATCTTACATAAATTTCTCTATTTAATGTGGATTCGTACTTAGTGTCAATAAATATGAAGTCATTGCAGTAACTAATATTTCATTTGCTCTGAGCAATACCATTTCAAAATAACTTATCATAATCCATCAATGCATTGGGCTACTCTAAAGCTATAATTGATATATTCCCCTTGCTGAAACAATTCACTGAGTGGGCGCGCCGATACATTTTTCAACGCATTTAGTAATTGAAAGCAGAAACTCGTCAATGCCAGCGGCGAGCTTTCAAATTAAGTTTTCATTTTTAAATTAATTGTTCCTTCCCTTGTTTATTTTGATTCATATAAATAGTCTCTTTAGCTAACACTTTGCGACTTTGAAAATAAATTTGACTTGAAGTGAATTTATTTATTCTTATGTTCGCATTCTCTGTTATATACGAGTAAAATGATAAAATAAAATAATGAAATATATAAAATAAAAAACAAACATTTATTGCCTAGTTATAATTATTTTTAAATTTAATAATTATTTATTATTAATATTTTCATATACCTTTAATCTCAGGTCATTTTTTTTAACTTGTATACCATGATTAAGGTGGAAATGTAGTGAGACTGTAACCGTAAAACAACACCTTAATGTAAAACACTTACCTACATTTCACAAATATTCTATTCCAATTACTTCAACTAACTTTTTAAATCCATTGAATTTATTTATCGCCCGTTTTACAGCGTTGTTATTTAGTGGAGAGCGATTCGCTTTAAAACAATTGTTGCTATTAGAATAAAATAAATAAATAAAAAATTTAGATAGAAAAGAAAGCACCCCGGGCTGAGCGGTACCAACCCATCCATTCAAATCACCACATACAACAATTCTTTCGTTTCCTCTAACCAAGTCTAGAACTTCTTACATTCTCCCAAAACTCCTCCAGCTCAGCTCTGACGACGAAGCCACCGGCGCATAAACAGCCAAAAGGAATAACTTCGTCAGTCCCAATTTAAAGCGAACCCAGAGAAGTATTGAGTTCACAGCCTTATATTTAGTCATAACATCAACCAACCGAGACGACAGCAGCATTTCACTCCCGGCAGGCGCTCGCCTCCGGGACCTGGACCATAGAGCTAACGCCCCGCCAGGGAGCTCTTCAGTACCGCTGCCCTTCCGCTTGGTCTCCGACAAACACACGACATCTAATTCTCTTTCTTTCATTATTTCAATCAACTCATTCGTCTTATCTCTCATGCCTCCTCTAACATTCCACGTGCCAATTCTGCACCCGTCCTCCACCTTCCGCCGTGTCGGGCTGTGCGTGACGGTGGCGGTCCCCATCGCCGCTTTGCGCGCTGCATTTCACACCAACGGGGACGAACTGGTGTGCGTCGCCTTGGGGGACGCCCTAACCCTCGTTGGCATGGGTGCGCAGCTGTAGAATTGCAGCCCTGAAAAGGGCTGGCTCAATGATCTGCTAATATGAATAAATTTATATTCATTTTACGATCATATTCTCATTAAATAAGAATGACATGTAGCGCGTATCACATACGCGTTAGATGGTTTTGGAATAGTTATGGCTACTTTGAGTATTAATTGATGTTAAATAAAACTTAGCTTATTAGTTTTTTTTGTTACAAATTTGAAAATATTTTATTTATTCACGAATTTTCGTATAATAGGATAGGCATAGGTCAAGACAATAACGTCCCTTCGACTTACAATCTTTGTACAATTATATTAAACACACAAATGTTTGCCCCTAAATCGAACCATCAACCCTTAGTTTCGAAGGTAGTGTTTGTAGCAATTCGGCTATCCGGTCGCCTCGTATGAAATAACATCATCTAGAATTCAAAACAAGTTACTGTTATTCCATAGTAGTAACTTTTCTCCTCTGTCAGGAAATCTTAACAGACCACCAACAAATTTAACTAGTAAAATTTCGTATAAAAAATATCACGCTTGCCGAGTGTTTGGGTGATTGGGATTCGAGTCGAGAGACCCGAGTTCGATCCCGCGGTGGCAGGTTCACACCAATGGATTTTTTCAAAACATGTTTACGATTCATATCGTTGTCTTGGACACAAAGACTAAGACGGCGACGGGCTCACCACCTGTCACGTTGTCTCAAAATATCATCTGTAGAAGGTGGGTCGAAGGGAATTATTTATCTAGACTAGACCTCTGTCTACCGCTATATTGGGAATCGCGTGAAGATATTTATTTATTTTTATTCCATTTCCCAATACAGAGGCCATTCTCCTGTATTTTTTATTGTATTCCCCGTAAAGTTATTTTTTATTAAATAAATACGAACCACTTTTTATTCAAAATTTAAACTTGTTAAAGCTTTATATTTGTTTAGTTAGAAATCTGCTCATAGAATTGTAATAAATAATCCCACTGTTCGTTCGACTTCAATCTAAACTTAATTGGAAATCAAATTGTCATTGGGGACGGAACACTTAAGTTAAATTATTATTTCTTCAGTGGAAAAAGTAAATTAGTTTTGCGAGGCGTCTCGATTCAGCCTCTTGTTTCTTGATCTTAATCAATTTATTAAGCAAATTACTTAGATGTGTTTCGAAAATGTACGTTGATATTAATTACTATGTGAATACTTCGTATCATTTTTTTATATGACAGAACATATATTTAAGTAACGACAGCCGAGTGGTTATGATCGGAATTCGAGTCAAGAGACCCGAATTCGGTACCCAGGTGACACGCGCGTACCAATAGTTTTTTTTTTTTTTTTCAAAAGCTTATGTAAGTTTTATGTCCAAGCCTAGGTTATGGCTTGACATAAACACCAAGACGGGCTCACCACCTGTCACGTTATCCCGTATTATATTATATTATATAGGTGGAAGGAGGGTCAAAATTATTAAATTTTCTAGACCGCTGTCTTAAATAAATGGCGAGAAGATATTTTTATATTTATATTTATATTTTTGCGGCTTTGATAAAAGCGACTAAGCAAAGTCAACACCTAGCTGGCATTATGACCAGTTGTTAAAACGCACTAGCTGTCCCCTGCGAATTCATCTGTTACCGAAGTACATTTATATTTACATATAAATGTCCATGATTCAAGTACAAACAGGTTGATCCATGACTCAAGTACAAGGATATTGACCACTCAAATGTTTGTCCATAACGGGACTCGAAACCTCAACCCTTTACTTCGAAAGCAGAATCTCCAGCAATTAGGCTATCGGGTCATCTTCAGGTGTCTCAAATGATTATGTAATATTATTTAGAGTAAGTACAATGTGTAAAGTAGTTTGAACTGACGTCTAATTTATGCATCGACACCTTTACATCTTTAGTTCTATGACACATACATGTTCCAGATTAGATATTGCTCTCCTTTGAAGTCACATAAAGTCTATGGTTTATCAGTTTTACTTTTAATGAAAATGTAAAGATTAAAGAGAGAAATTATGACAAAGGATTTCACTATATTTTTTTATATCTCCTCACAATTTCCCATACTGGGGTAGGCAGAGGTCTAGACAATGAAATGCTTTCTACATTTAAATCAAAATGTCTAAGCTAACGGTACAATATATTTAAATACATATAAATATTTACTTAGATTAATATTTATAAACACATGCATGCATTCATATCCCCAAACAAATGTTTGCCCCTAGCGGAATTCGAACTCACAACCTTAACCTTAAATTCGAAAGTAGGGTCACTTCCAACTCGGCTATGAGTAAATTAATTTATTAAAAATTAACGTAAATGCATGATAAGGGCGTGCTTCGATGGTTTGGGCACGTTGAGCGTATGAGTGAAGCCCGAATGGTGAAGAAAATATCGCGAAAGTTAATACTAAAAGGGGTTTAAGTAGACCGATACTAAATTTCGAAGACCATGTGGGCAAATTGCTCGAAGAGGGGATGGTCAAGAGTACTCGGATACCTAGACGTGCATGTATGAAGAAAATGATCAATCTGGAAGATGCGAAAGTGGTATATCAGGGTCGTGACACTTGGCGATCTGTTCTCCCTGGCTACCCCGTCAGGGACTGTGCGTGAAGATAAATAAATGAATAAAACATAAATTCAGGCTTATAAACTACTACTATTGCGGCCTGTAAAAGGTATCTCCTTAAAAGCTATTTGGCGTAATCGCCACACATGGCGAATGGATTGGCGATCGCAGTAAAATACACTTCGTACCTTAGACGCTCCTGAAAGGAACAGGTAGGTGGGTAGGATACATATAATATCACATACATTGCTTGATCCCAAAGGGTATTTGATTTTAAAAAATCAACTGAAACTGCTAATTGCGCTTTGGTTTTCCATCAAACATTCAACAGTAAATTAGTGTAGAATCATAAAAAGTTTAAACAATTACAGGGTGTTTACAATAAGGGAACCGTGGCTCGAAAAGTTATATTCTTAAAAACAGTAAATACATAGATAAGGACATCACATACATTGTTCCTAACCCATAGTAGGTAGCAAAGGCACTTATGGTATGGAGTCGGAAACAATGAAGGCATCCCAATCCGGGAACCCATCCGGGAATAAATCCAAGGATCTCAGAGCTGGCGATATCATGAAAACTAGTGCGTGGCCTACACGACTACACTAATACACGTCCATCGATGTCGTCTAGTCGTTATTTAGTATGTAATCTTACATAAATTTCTCTATTTAATGTGGATTCGTACTTAGTGTCAATAAATATGAAGTCATTGCAGTAACTAATATTTCATTTGCTCTGAGCAATACCATTTCAAAATAACTTATCATAATCCATCAATGCATTGGGCTACTCAAAAGCTATAATTGATATATTCCCTTGCTGAAACAATTCACTGAGTGGGCGCGCTGATACATTTTCAACGCATTTAGTAATTGAAAGCAGAAACTAGTCAATGCCAGCGGCGAGCTTTCAAATTAAGCTTTCATTTTAAATTAATTGTTCCTTCCCCAATGTTTATTTTGATTCATATAAATAGTCTCTTTAGCTAACACTTTGCGACTTTGAAAATATATTTTGACTTGAAGTGAATTTATTTATTCTTATGTTCGCATTTTCTGTTATATACGAGTAAAATGATAAAATAAAATAATGAAATATATAAAATAAAAAACAAACATTTATTGCCTAGTTATAATTATTTTTAAATTTAATAATTATTTATTATTAATATTTTCATATATCTTTAATCTCAGGTCATTTTTTTTAACTTGTATACCATGATTAAGGTGGAAATGTAGTGAGACTGTAACCGTAAAACAACACCTTAATGTAAAACACTTACCTACATTTCACAAATATTCTATTCCAATTACTTCAACTAACTTTTTAAATCCATTGAATTTATTTATCGCCCGTTTTACAGCGTTGTTATTTAGTGGAGAGCGATTCGCTTTAAAACAATTGTTGCTATTAGAATAAAATAAATAAATAAAAAATTTAGATAGAAAAGAAAGCATTTTATTTTTTCTACTTAGATATTTAGTATTTTTTAAAGGACGTGATGTAACGTCGTTAATCTAAATTTTAAATTACTTTAAAATGGTTTGGAGGAGTATACTGGAGGACACAGGCCTATGAAATCGCAATTTTTACCGAGACCATGCTCGAAGAAAAATCGAGACAAGTGAAGAGAGACAAAAAATGAAATTGTATAGAGATGGGGTAGTCCTATGAACTGTATGTACTGGATTTTTACAGACCAATATCTGTTTATGGAGATCCACGAGTGGGGTTCCAAAATGCGCCTTCCGCGACTCTCTCTAAGTACAGATTTTACGCAAATTCAATCCAAAATAAACTTTTCTTCCACTAATTTTTAATCATTTTTGAAGTTAATAGATTTCTGAACCGAAAGCTACATTTTAAAGTCTAAAGTTAACATTTAACTAGCTATATAGCGAGTTCAGAGTACTCAAGAACCTTGTGGGATTATGTTTAGGGGAGCCTCTTCCTTTTTCCTCATTTAGCGTGTCGAAACGTTCACAGAAGGAATAGCAAATGTTTTACTTCATAGAGAATGACAAGGAAGCCAAGGTAGGATATATGTGTGTTTTACGGGCTTATTATGAGACAACTATTCTCAACCAATTACACAAAGAGAAAGTAGTGTTTTGGATGTATGTATAACATGTCTAAATACATTAAAATTCTCCTTTACTAATTCCGCTTTTTATTATTTATAAATGTAAAAAAAATAAAAAAAAAATTATATATAAATATTGAATAAGTAAAAGTGAATTAACACACATTAAGTTTTTAAAAATGAAGTTCCACCAAGAGACAACAATCGTTATTATTGGTCAAAGAATAAGCTAATAGTCTTATCCTGTGGCTTAATTTTGCGAAATATTGATCAAGATATAGAAATGAAATTATTCTGCGTTTTAGATACGCGATTCCAGCTACAACAATCATCGAACGATTATGGCAAATTACATATATAGGAAAGACATATTGATTAATGGAAAAAATTTAAGAACCTAAGAAAATAAAAAAACTGACTGTGAAACTCTGCTGCAGAACATAGGCCTCACATAGGCGAACGTAGGATCTCCTCATGGAGGATTTGCCAAAATCGCCACGCATTGCCAGCAGATTGGCAATCATAGCGCCAGATACTGCGGCTTAGGTGCTTCTGTTCGTTACCTGTTAACCTTATTTTACCCCGATACTTATTTACATTATACTATTATCAAGATGATAACGCTATCTGTCCATTCCATGGTTTTCAAGGCTGTTTTCCTAAATCGTCTCTTAGGACACTCGCGAAAATAAAGATTTATACGCCAATACAACCATAAAATAATAAAAATAAATATCTTGACGCATATTCCTAATACGGGATGGAGACAAAGATCTAAAAAATTAAGTCCCCACTTAACCACCGTTCATCGAAGCCTATTGGCGTCAAAGAGACGTGCTGAGTCTCTCGATGTCTTAGTGTCAAAGGCATTCGATCCCCAGGTGGCAGCACCAATGAGTTTTTCAAGTACGAATTATATCGTTGGCTTGAACATAAAGACGGCGACGGGCTCACCACCTGTCACGTTGTCCCGAAAATTCTCCTCGTGGCATGGTACCAAGAACGCTGGCTGCATTTCCACGTTGAATGGCTAGACTTAACCGTTGAGCGAGAAAAGAACCAGCCCTCTTGTCACCAGAGGCTACGACTAGTCGCGGATACAATTCCTTTCGAAACTGCATCGCGCGGGGACCCCACGGACCGATCGTCTCTGCGGCAAATAGAAGAAATAAAAAAAGTTAAGTGACAAAATAGTGACCCTGCAACTAAAACAACAACTTTAATCCATGAAATGACTGTAGTTTTTTTCTATGTATGTTGAATGATATTAAATATAATATTATTCAACATAACATACCCTAAAGAATACTGAGCCATATTTAAATTATATAAAAAATGTATTTACCAGAAGACGGGAAAAAATCATTTAGGTTTGCCAAAAGCAGACCTTTTACAGTCTGTCAAACATCAACATTATTGCCATACTATCATTTAATT
Organism: Sericinus montela; assembly: GCA_029286605.1. Taxonomy (NCBI): domain Eukaryota; kingdom Metazoa; phylum Arthropoda; class Insecta; order Lepidoptera; family Papilionidae; genus Sericinus; species Sericinus montela. Next base: position 3,476,662 of record JAGSMR010000035.1, on the reverse strand, counting down.
TTTTTTTTATAAAAATTAAACAGTTGTCGGAATTCTTCCGACTACACACGATCTCTATACTAAATTTCATCCAGATCTGTTCTATGTTTATTGAAAAACATTTACCAATCCAAACTTTCGTATTTATATTAGTGAGTAAAGTGCACACAGCATTAGAGAGAACTAACTGACTATGTGAATACACTGCCGATGATACCAACACATCAAATAAAACCAGTTTTGTCGCCAATCGACCCTCAGCACGAGTGCCTCAAAATCCACTCTTATTAGATTTGTGAAATCAATTCGTCTCGCTGGTAACTGTAACTTAATATTTCCATTACTGTTCTGCCTGTTAAGGGTTCTTTTCGCGTTTCACTATAGCACTAATTCTGTTTCATATTTCCATTTCGATATTTCTACTTCTTTAATATGGCAATGCTATCCCAGTATCGAAGTAATATGATATTCTTGGTCTTTTATATTTTTATTACAATGCTTAATGTACTCTTTTAAGTATAATAAAATAGCAGCATGTAAAGTCGCACCCTTAAGCAAATTGTTCAAGAGTGCTACGCCTTTTCCAATACGGTTTTGCAATTTTCACGTGTCCTCAAAATATTTATGAATACAACTTTGATGTACCACACATCAAAGTTATATTCATAACTTAACTATTTTGAGTTATATTGGGGTAAAAATTATAGAACGGTATAAGCAAATGTTATCAAGAGTAGAAAAATAAATTAGCTATTTTTATATTATGTATATGTGACCACTCATGTACCCCTTTCTCGGCCAATAAAATTGTCTCGGCTAATATGTTTGATGTAATTTAGTTTCATAAAAAATATAATAAACCGCATAAAACAAATCGTTACTAGTTCTATTAGTGAACACATATTTGGGATGAAGAATGGCGAGTCTTTTTTCCCTCTTTTATTGTTTTTACTTATGCCCATAATATCTATTCAGTTACTCGAAAGATAATCACATTTACATTAAAATAAAAACGAATAAGCAATGTCAAACAACAATACTGCTATTCCTGCTAACCACTCTAACTAAGCTGCAATGTGTGTGTCTGAAGGTATTTGTAAAATAAAGGGGAGGTCTGGCGACGAATATAATGTTTTATATATTCATTTTACCTATACGATTTAATTTCTTGTTTGAAGAAAGGACTGGCTGAAATTCAACGAACAGGGATTAAAAAAATAAAAAATAATTTTATTCTCCAGATCCTTAAATGTATGTTAAATTATTATAATATAATATCAACATTATAAAATGTATGTGTCAATGTCACTATCTGGATAGGAGTACTAATGTTGTCAAGGCTTCGTTAAAAATTACCTGTAATAGATATTTTTTTAATAAACTCCATATCTTTAAAATATATTTACAGCAGACTGTAGTTTAGTGGACAATATTTATGAATACAACTTTGATGTACCACACATCAAAGTTATATTCATAAATAAACTATTTTGAGTTATATTGGGGTAAAAATTATAGAACGGTATAAGCAAATGTTATCAAGAGTAGAAAAATAAATTAGCTATTTTTATAGTATGTATATGTGACCACTCATGTACCCCTTTCTCGGCCAATAAAATTGTCTCGGCTAATTTGTTTGATGTAATTTAGTTTTATAAAAAAATATAATAAACCGCATAAAACAAATCGTTACTAGTTCTATTAGTGAACACATATGTGGGATGAAGAATGGCGAGTCTTTTTTCCCTCTTTTATTGTTTTTACTTATGCCCATAATATCTATTCAGTTACTCGAAAGATAATCATATTTACATTAAAAAAAAAACGAATAAGCAATGTCAAACAACAATACTGCTATTCCTGCTAACCACTCTAACTAAGCTGCAATGTGTGTGTGTGAAGGTATTTGTAAAATAAAGGGAAGGTCTGGCGACGAATATAATGTTTTATATATTCATTTTCCCTATACGATTTAATTTCTTGTTTGAAGAAAGGACTGGCTGAAATTCAACGAACAGGGATTAAAAAATAAAAATAATTTAATAAATATAAATACATATATTCACGGAATTCTAATACTGGGGTAGACAGAGGTCTAGTCTAGACAATTAAGTCCCTTCGACCCACCTTCCACCGAATATATTTCCGGTACAACGTGACAGATGGTGAGCCCGTCGCCGTCTTTATGTCTAAACCAACGATATTAATCGTACATAGGTTTTGAAAACACCCATTAGTACGAGCCTGCTACCTGGGGACCGACCTCGGGTCCCTTGACTCGAAATTCCGACCACTCGGCTATTGTGACTTAAAATTGGAAAATTCATCGGAAAGACCTAAAACTTAACTTACTATCGTGGCACTTTTAAACTAATGTAGGATTTATATTGTTGGCATGAAAATTTAGTCACCATCTATTACGTTATCCTACATAAGATCCGGTGGAATGTGGGTTGAAGGCATTAAACTGTACAGATCTCTGTCAACCCGAGTATTTGGAAATGAGTGGAGATAAATTTGTATTTATATTTTGACGCCATATCCAATACTGAATACATTTTTGGGACAACTTGACAGCTGGTAAACCTGGCGCCGTCTTTTATATTTAAGCAAACGATTTAAGTCGTACACAAGTTTCTTCTACTACTACTTACTACTTCGGAATCGAACTCGGGTCTCTTTATTCGACGATCACCCAACTACTCGACTGTCATAAGTTCTATTGAATATATATATTTCTAAAAATAATGAACAGGTTTTTTCAATCTCAATATAAAAGTATAAATATAAAGAGAATGATGAAAGTGGACGAAGCGAAACAAGTATGTGAGGATTGTAGCAAGTGGAAAGAAGTGGTCTCTGCCTACCCCGACCTGAAGGATGCGTGATTGTATATATGTAAATATCTGTGTATACTTAACATCAGTTATAACCCTAAATTATTTACAGTATTGACGCAAGAAAATACCACCCCTTTTCTTCAAATTTTAGCAATAGCAGCAGGACCTGGTTCAAAATGACTTCATTGCCTGGAGCTGTTTCTACCCCAGTATTGGGAATAGCGTGAAGTTATATTTTTTATTTAGTTCTTTATTTTCGAAGAAATTATCGAAGGAAATTATCAAAAAGTGAGTACGGAAATGAAATTACATTTACACAATTATTTAATTATTTTAAAATAATAATGACAGAACCGGAAAAGAAATGATTATAGAACTGCAACTTTTATGAAACACTTATAGGCTAAAAACGCTTATAGGCTGAAAATTAACAAGAACAAACATACAGGCAAACTATTAACTATTTAAACGAAATAAATAGTCGCTTTCTAGTTCTTTCGTTTATTTATTTTAGTGTATTGGGAGATAAACAATTGGCAAGATTAATCAAAATAATATATATTACATAACCTGTAATTTTGCGTTGCTTTGTTTCGTAAAGGCAAAGGGTGAAAGGTATACAGGTTTGGCAAGCGAGTATAACACTGCAGTCTAATAAATATCGCTTCAGAATGACATTATTGATAAAATACATTCACTACAAATTTGTTAATTTATTGATAGAATTCGATAATCGCATAACATATAATAAAATAATAAATCGTTGCATTTGAAATCGAAGTAATAACGGCATCTCCTCTCTCCCCCTGGATTTTGTAATAGAAAATTACCTGACCAAAATTAAGCAGTGCGGTGACAAACTGCAGCATATGCAGTGTGAAATGTTTGGTGCTGCAATCACCAATCCACATGAACAAATCGCAAATCCTCGTAATCGTGAACACGTTAAACAAGAGACCTATCACGCTATTCCCAATACCATGGCAGTGGTAGAGCCACGCATCAGCTTTTGTTGTTGCATGTATGCGCCAGCTCGACCGGGGAAGTACCACGACCTCACAGAATACCGGCGTTAAGTAGAAGTTTAACAAACTTCTGCGTTTCGTATGGTGAGTGCAGGTAACCGGAGGCCCACACGTCCGGCAACGTATCTAAAAAAAACGTGATAGATGGACGTCCAGATAACTGAGTCATTTCCCCATTTCACCGAACACATTTTTTGGACAAATTTGGTGAGAGTTGGTGAGCCTGTCGCCGTCTTTTATGTTGGACATAAAAACATTATAAATCCTACAAGTTTTTGAAAAAACTCATTGGTACGAGCCTATTACCCATCACTCGGGTCAATTAAATCGAATTCTGTTTACCCACCACTCGGCTATCGTCACTTCAACTATGCTCTACAGACAATTTTTATAGGCCATTTAATAAGTAAGACAAAAAGTATATAATAAAATATAAAATAAGTATATAATAAGTAAGACAATAAGTAGATAATAATAATAAAAATGTAATATTCTGATACATACTATACCATTACTTACCCTATTCAACATATATCCTCTATAAAAGTTAAAAGAATATATACTCGAATATCTCAGAGAGTAAGGCTGCGTCCGCTACCCTACTTCAACGTTTTTGGCGGACTTTACACGAGCTCCAAATAGTATATTTATAATTATGCCTTAGAGGAGTAGGTTTCCGCATGTTATCACTATGATCAACTATTGAACAGAAAATCCCTAAATAAGTCGAACCGAATAAATCTAAACTTTGGTTAGTTTGAAATCCATGAATATTTTTATGAAATTTAAGTATATAAACCGTGTTAAGCTTTTTTATTAGAAACGTGAGATGAAACGGTAAACTGAAAACCAACCTCCTCCGAGGTATGAAAATCGCCGAACTGTATATACTGAAGGACGGGTCTAACCCCAGCCTACGTAAGTCGCTTTTTTAAATTTAAACTTGACTTAAATTGTGAATAAATTGTTTAATAGTTGTTAATTAAAAAAGAAATTCAATATAACTTCCGAAATAAGGGAAATATTTATTACGTTATTTATTCGTTACACTTCTTATTTCAAATTACCTTAATATTCTAATTATGTAACAAACTCATTATAATAATAACCTATATAAAATTCCAATGGATATTTCATAAAAGAATCTTTAATGGACAAAGACAAAATTCATAGTTAATTAAAGTTCTAGCGATTCATAGCAATTAAAAAATTCAAATAAAATCTTAAATTTCTAGCATAATTGGACAAGGAAACAACTACAGTAAACATTCGCTATAAAAGTAATAAATACATGCAAACATACATAACGGTCTGATAAATTCCACTGCAGGACATAGGCGTCTCCCAAAGGATTTGCTATAATCGCCACGCTTGGCGATTGCAGTACAAGACCTCTCACACCTTAGACGCTGCTACCCTTCTTTGGTCTCATTATTTTGGTCTGATATTTTTAGAGATGGTTATCTCGCCGTCTATCGGTTGCCAATACCGTGTGGTAAAGGCGTAAGAATATTGCCACTCCCTTTCTTCCCGTGGGTATCGTAAGAGGCGACTAAAGCAAACGGCCTTGAACGAATAAATAATATATAAACATGTTTATTGGTACACAAATTTAGAACGTAAAGCTATACAGAAACTAAACATCCCTTAATTAGGTATAGACCTGCGTTTCACAATAGCCGAGTGGTTGGGTGGTCGGAATTTCGAGTCAAGAGATCCGAGTTCGATCCCCAGGTGGCAGGCTCGTACCAACGGGGTTTTCAAAAAAATATGTACGAATTATATCGTTCGCTTGGACATAAAGGCGGCTCACCATTCGAAGGGACTCAATATTACTACTACTCAATACTAATACTCCTGGGAATTGCGTGGAGATATTAATTTTTTTAAATAAATGTCACATATAGACTACTTTTACATTTCACAAATACATAGTATAAACTAAAACTCAGTAGCACTATTTCACTTGTGTTTGCGTGTGATTGTTTAAGTAAAAAATTGAATATATGTATACTATTCAGAAGTTGTTTCTTACTGACAATCGGCGTGTACTTTAAATACACTTAGCAAATCACATAGAACCACGTTGATTATTCCTATAAATCCTACATAAAAAGTAAAGTAGTGAAAGTAAATTAAACTTTTGGTTTAGTACCCACAGTTGAGCAAAAGCTCTCAAATATTTGAGCGAGATTAGAGCAGATATATCCGCCACGCTGCTCCAATGCGTGCAGGCAGTCTTCACACGACCTCCTAATAATCCCAAATATAATGTTATAAATATGTAAGTTTATACATTTGTATGTTACATGCATACATACATGTCTTTGTATTACGCAATCGCACCTGAAGAACTAAATGAATTTAAATGGAAAATATAACACAGATAATTTATAAAAAAAATCTGTACGCCATTCCCAATACTGGGGTAGACAGAGGTCTCGAAATTTAAGTCCTTTCGATCCACCTTTCAACATAGACATTTTTAGGACAACGTGACAGGCTTTGAGTCAGTCGCCATCTACATGTCCAAGTCAAAGGTAAGTTTGAAATCCATGAATATTTTTATGAAATTTAAGTATATAAACCGTGCTTAGCTTTCTTATTAGAAAAGTGAGATGAAACGGTAAACTGAAAACCAACCTCCTCCGAGGTATGAAAATCGCCGAACTGTAGATACTGAAGGACGGGTCCAACCCCAGCCTACGTAAGTCGCTTTTTTAAATTTAAACTTGACTTAAATTATGAATAAATTGTTTAATAGTTGTTAATTAAAAAAGAAATTCAATATAACTTCCGAAATAAGGGAAATATTTATTACGTTATTTATTCGTTACACTTCTTATTTCAAATTACCTTAATATTCTAATTATGTAACAAACTCATTATAATAATAACCTATATAAAATTCCAATGGATATTTCATAAAAGAATCTTCAATTGACAAAGACAAAATTCATAGTTAATTAAAGTTCTAGCGATTCATAGCAATTAAAAAATTCAAATAAAATCTTAAATTTCTAGCATAATTGGACAAAGAAACAACTTCAGTAAACATTCGCTATAAAAGTAATAAATACATGCAAACATACATAACGGTCTGATAAATTCCACTGCAGGACATAGGCGTCTCCCAAAGGATTTGCTATAATCGCCACGCTTGGCGATTGCAGTACAAGACCTCTCACACCTTAGACGCTGCTACCCTTCTTTGGTCTCATTATTTTGGTCTGATATTTTTAGAGATGGTTATCTCGCCGTCTATCGGTTGCCAATACCGTGTGGTAAAGGCGTAAGAATATTGCCACTCCCTTTCTTCCCGTGGGTATCGTAAGAGGCGACTAAAGCAAACGGCCTTGAACGAATAAATAATGTATAAACATGTTTATTGGTACACAAATTTAGAACGTAAAGCTATACAGAAACTAAACATCCCTTAATTAGGTATAGACCTGCGTTTCACAATAGCCGAGTGGTTGGGTGGTCGGAATTTCGAGTCAAGAGATCCGAGTTCGATCCCCAGGTGGCAGGCTCGTACCAACGGGGTTTTCAAAAAAATATGTACGAATTATATCGTTCGCTTGGACATAAAGGCGGCTCACCATTCGAAGGGACTCAATACTACTACTACTCAATACTAATACTACTGGGAATTGCGGGGAGATATTAATTTTTTTAAATAAATGTCACATATAGACTACTTTTACATTTCACAAATACATAGTATAAACTAAAACTCAGTAGCACTATTTCACTTGTGTTTGCGTGTGATTGTTTAAGTAAAAAATTGAATATATGTATACTATTCAGAAGTTGTTTCTTACTGACAATCGGCGTGTACTTTAAATACACTTAGCAAATCACATAGAACCACGTTGATTATTCCTATAAATCCTACATAAAAAAAGTAAAGTAGTGAAAGTAAATTAATCTTTTGGTTTAGTACCCACAGTTGAGCAAAAGCTCTCAAATATTTGAGCGAGATTAGAGCAGATATATCCGCCACGCTGCTCCAATGCGTGCAGGCAGTCTTCACACGACCTCCTAATAATCCCAAATATAATGTTATAAATGTGTAAGTTTATACATTTGTATGTTACATGCATAAATACATGTCTTTGTATTACGCAATCGCACCTGAAGAACTAAATGAATTTAAATGGAAAATATTACACAGATAATTTATAAAAAAAATCTTTACGCCATTCCCAATACTGGGGTAGACAGAGGTCTAGAAATTTAAGTCCTTTCGATCCACCTTTCAACATAGACATTTTTAGGACAACGTGACAGGCTTTGAGTCAGTCGCCATCTACATGTCCAAGTCATAGGTAAGTTTTGAAAAAATTCATTGGTACGAGCCTGCCACCTGGGGATCAAACTCGGGTTTCTTGACTCAAAATTGCGACCTCCCAACCACTCGGCTATTTTGACTTAATTTTACGTTACGTTCTCACGTAACAAAGATAGCACGAAATTAGTTCACTGGAAAAAATAATCTCACAATTATTATATTACAGTACCTCTAAAAATAGTTAATTAAATATTGCTACTATGTAATTGCTTTTAAAGAGACTACCTTCTGTAAAAATGATGATACTAAAGCAACGAAGTTCTAGAATAATAACCGCTCAAACTTAGCCATTAATGATTTGCGAAACACTGCCGGACGAAGAAAATTACAAACTTAATTTTATATCAGTTTAAGAGAATAAAATATCATCCTATATTCCTTCGAAAGTCATTCAGCAGGAAAATTTTGTACACCAGAAAATATTCCTCATTGTAACAATTCCACATTTTCCTTTGTTGATGAGACCAGACTGCAGTCTACAATTTATCCGCTCTCCTTTTTTAAAGTAGCTACATCGCAATAATCAGTTTTGTCTGAGATTTGTTTGTTCAAGTGTATTAAATATGCAACTTTCGCAGACGCGCTCTTAATTCTTTCAATAGCGTTGAATATTTTTACAAAGAAAATAAAATGCAAATGTGGATCTTTATGCTCTCTCATATAGGTCTCGGTGTTCTATATACGCGCATATTTTAACGCATAATCTCAATAATGAAAGGTTTTATATCTTCATAATACATAACGAAGAATCTGATTACTTCCAAGTGTTATAATTTATTCTCAGGTTTATTAGTATTATTGTAAAGTTCTGTATGTGGACTAGGTCTACGTGTGAAGGAGATACAGAGGGAGAGAATAAGAGAGAGAGAGAGATCTCTCTCTCTCTCTTTCTCTCTCTCTGTCTCTTTTATATATATTATACTCTTTATTGATTACCAAATCATGGCAGATAGTGTATAAACGTAAGTACGAATTACATTTAATGGTAGCAATTTACGATTAAATAAAATCTACTCATAAGGCAAACTAAAAAACCAACTTACTCCGAGGTAAAACCATAGCATTCTGTTATTAAATTAAAGAGAAAAAGAAAATTCGAGAATGGGACAAAAATTTCAAATAATGAATCTGGGACATTGAATGAAGCCATTCAAGCTTATGGCCGTATTCTCTATATCGAAGTGATCAGTGATCTAGACATTTAAGTACTCTCATTCCAAGTTTCACTAGACTGTCATCATATTACAGTCAAAGCCAACGATAACGATCAAGCGTAGTTAATAGGAATACTATGTTATATGTAATTATGGTATTAAACTATTACTAGAAAAAATACATAAAGGTTCCCAAAGTTTCTAAAAACTCATTATCACCATTCTTCGAGCGATTTGTCAACATGGTCTTGGAAATTTAGTCTCGGCCTCTATCTTCTTCTCTCTTCATACCACTACATGTAAAACTCAAAATTGTTACATTCTATTAGCAATTTTATGTGCTAGCTAATATTATATGTTTATGATCGTCACCACCATCGCTAAGTTCTTCAACTTCTTTTATCCATTACATCCATATCCATTACTTATCCATCGTATGAGTTGTGAGTGGCGACTACAGGTTAAAGCTTTGAAAAACGCATACATAACAGGCATTCCGTCTTAGTCCTGAGTTTTGAAAAACTCATTGGTACGAGCCTGCCACCTGGGGATCAAACTCGGGTTTCTTGACTCAAAATTGCGACCTCCCCACCACTCGGCTATTTTGACTTAATTTTACGTTACGTTCTCACGTAACAAAGATAGCACGAAATTAGTTCACTGGAAAAAATAATCTCACAATTATTATATTACAGTACCTCTAAAAATAGTTAATTAAATATTGCTACTATGTAATTGCTTTTAAAGAGACTACCTTCTGTAAAAATGATGATACTAAAGCAACGAAGTTCTAGAATAATAACCGCTCAAACTTAGCCATTAATGATTTGCGAAACACTGCCGGACGAAGAAAATTACAAACTTAATTTTATATCAGTTTAAGAGAATAAAATATCATCCTATATTCCTTCGAAAGTCATTCAGCAGGAAAATTTTATACACTATAAAATATTCCTCATTGTAACAATTCCACATTTTCCTTTGTTGATGAGACCAGACTGCAGTCTACAATTTATCCGCTCTCCTTTTTTTTAAAGTAGCTACATCGCAATAATCAGTTTTGTCTGAGATTTGTTTGTTCAAGTGTATTAAATATGCAACTTTCGCAGACGCGCTCTTAATTCTTTCAATAGCGTTGAAATATTTTTTACAAAGAAAATAAAATGCAAATGTGGATCTTTATGCTCTCTCATATAGGTCTCGGTGCTCTATACGCGTGCATATTTTAACGCATAATCTCAAAATGAAAGGTTTTTATAATTTCATAATACATAACGAAGAAACTGATTACTTCCAAGTGTTATAATTTATTCTCAGGTTTATTAGTATTATTGTAAAGTTCTGTATGTGGACAAGGTCTACGTGTGAAGGAGATACAGAGGGAGAGAATAAGAGAGAGAGACATCTCTCTCTCTCTCTCTCTCTCTCTCTCTCTCTACCTCTCTCTTACTCTTTTATATATATTATACTCTTTATTGATTACCAAATCATGGCAGATAGTGTATAAACGTAAGTACAAATTACATTTAATGGTAGCAATTTACGATTAAATAATATCTACTCATAAGGCAAACTTAAAAACCAACTTACTCCGAGGTAAAACCATTGCATTCTGTTATTTAATTAAAGAGAAAAAGAAAATTCGAGAATGGGACAAAAATTTCAAATAATGAATCTGGGACTTTGAATGAAGCCATTCAAGCTTATGGCCGTATTCTCTATATCGAAGTGATCAGTGATCTAGACATTTAAGTACTCTCATTCCAAGTCTGACTAGAGCTTATTTCTGATAACACATAGCAGATAGGTATGTCATCATATAACAGTCAAAGACAACGAATGATCAAGGGTAGTTAATAGGAATACTATGTTATATTTAATTATGGTATTAAACTATTACTAGAAAAAATACATAAAGGTTCCCAAAGTTTCTAAAAACTCATTATTACGGGACATCGAACTCGAAGCTTTAGATTCGAATTCGGATCACCTAACATGGCTCGAAGATTCCTTCAGGTCGTGATATCTATCTTTTATCTCCACGCATAATCCCTAACGGGGTAGCCAGTGAAAAGTGATCTCCAACTGACATGATTCTTACATACCTGTTTCGCTTTCTTCAAACTCATAATTTATTTTATACACCTACGACTCGGCATCTGAGTACGCTTGAGTACTCCATTCTTCGAGCGATTTGTCAACATGGTCTTGGAAAGTTAGTCTCGGCTCTATCTCCTTCTCTCTTCATACCAGTAAATGTAAAGCTCAAAATTGTTACATTCTATTAGCAATTTTATGTGCTAGCTAATATTATATGTTTATGATCGTCACCACCATCGCCAAGTTCTTCAACCACTTTTATCCGTTACATCCATATCCATTACTTATCCATCGTATGAGTTGTGAGTGGCGACTAAAGGTTAAAGCTTTGAAAAAGCACAAGGCTGGGTCAGGCATTCCGTCTTAGTCCTGAGTTTTGAAAATTTGGTGCCAGGTGTCATGAGCTGCACTGGTTATATCTCTGGTGGACTATTGACCCACTACAATAAAAGGTTTATCATATTAAGTAAATAAATATGTTCCTGTTATTCTCAATACTGGGATAGACAGTGATCTAGACATTTAAGTACTCTCATTCCAAGTCTGACTAGAGCTTATTTCTGATAACACATAGCAGATAGGTATGTCATCATATAACAGTCAAAGACAACGAACGATCAAGTGTAGTTAATAGGAATACTATGTTATATTTAATTATGGTATTAAACTATTACTAGAAAAAATACATAAAGGTTCCCAAAGTTTCTAAAACTCATTATTACGGGACATCGAACTCGAAGCTTTAGATCTGAATTCGGATCACCTAACATGGCTCGGAAGATTCCTTCAGGTCGTGATATCTATCTTTTATCTCCACGCATAATCCCTAACGGACATGACTTTACATACCTCTTTTCGCTTTCTTCAAACTCATAATTTATTTTATACACCTACGACTCGGCATCTGAGTACGCTTGAGTACTCCATTCTTCGAGCGATTTGTCAACATGGTCTTGGAAAGTTAGTCTCGGCTCTATCTCCTTCTCTTCATACCAGTAAATGTAAAGCTCAAAATTGTTACATTCTATTAGCAATTTTATGTGCTAGCTAATATTATATGTTTATGATCGTCACCACCATCGCCAAGTTCTTCAACCACTTTTATCCATTACATCCATATCCATTACTTATCCATCGTATGAGTTGTGAGTGGCAACTAAAGGTTAAAGCTTTGAAAAAGCACAAGGCTGGGTCAGGCATTCCGTCTTAGTCCTGAGTTTTGAAAATTAGGTGCCAGGTGTCATAAGCTGCACTGGTTATATCTCTAGTGGACTATTGACCCACTACAATAAAAGGTTTATCATATTAAGTAAATAAATATGTTCCTGTTATTCTCAATACTGGGATAGACAGAGGTCTAGACAATAAAGACCTTTCGACCCGCCTTCCTCCGAAGACATTTTTTGGGACAAGGTGACAGGCAGTTAGTCCGTAAACGTCTTGAAGTTCAAGCAAATGCTATAATTCGTCTATGTACGATGTTTTGAAAAAAAACAAATTGTACCAAGCCTTGGGGATCGAACTCGGGTCTCTTGACTCGAGTTCCGATCACCCAACCCCTCGTGTATCTTGATTATCGTCATATTTAAAATGGCAAAATTAAGTAAACATGTACAATAGTTTACATAACTACATATTATTTTATATTCAAAATTTAACATTTTGGAATCGGTCATAAACACGTTTTAATTACCACATATCGTAAAGTGTTTATGACTTCATTACGGTTGAAAATAAAACATAAATTTCCATATAAAGTCTTACCTGCTTTGTGAATGAACTGTAACATAAAGGGATCCACAGTGATGCACGGCATTATCTACAGTTTCTTACATTAACATTGTCAAGTACTTTCTAACATTAACTCTTCTTCTCTTCGGACCAGGTAACATATACCTTTTTATATTAACATAATCTATAATATACGTTTTATATCGTTGGTTCCAACATCAAGAAGGCGACAGGAGTTTTTAACTTGTTGGAGTAATCAGTACCCTATATCCCTCTTAGGACTCCTTATATAATAATTAATTATTATAGTTATTAGAGTCACGATAGCCGAGTGGTTGGGTGGTCGGAATTTCGAGTCAAGAGACCCGAGTTCGATCCCCAGGTGGCAGGCTAGTAATAATGGGTTTTTCAAAAAAACATGTTTGAATTATATCGTTGGCTTGGACATAAAGACCGCGACGGGCTCACCACCTGTCACGTTGTCCCGAAAATATCTTCTGTGGAAGGAGGGTTAAAGGGACTTAATTGTCTAGACAAGACCTCTGTCTTCCTCTGTATTGGGAATTGCGGGAAGATATTTTTTTTTGCTTTATCAGGTCCAACAACACCCACAAGAAGATAGGGGTCGGTATATTCTTACGCTGATAAAGTACGTAAAATTTATGTACATACATAAATTTTACGTATTTATATGTACGTACTTATATGTACAATAATAATGAACAACTGTCCATCGTTAGCTCAAAGCAATATATTAGAATTATGTGGTTTATTTTCATGGTACACGGTGCATTTAAGATGCGAAAATACTTTCAGGTTGATACGCTAATACCAATGCGTCAATGATATGCTAATATGAATAAATTTATATTCATGTTACGATCATATTCTCATTAAATAAGAATGACATGTAGCGCGTATCACATACGCGTTAGATGGTTTTGGAATAGTTATGGCTGCTCTGAGTATTAATTGATGTAAAATCAAAGTTATTTTATTTGTTGTTTTTTTGTTACAAATTTGAAAATATTTTATTTATTCACGAATTTTCGTATAATAGGATAGGAATAGGTCAAGACAATAACGTCCCTTCAACTCTCATCTTTGTACAATCATATTAAACACACAAATTTTTGCAGGTTGAGTTTGTAGCAAATCGGCTATTCGGTTGCCTCGTATGAAATTATATCATCTAGAATTCAGAACAAGTTACTATTATTCCAAAGTAGCAAGTTTTCGCCTCTGTCTGGAAATCTCAACAGACCACCAACAAATTTAACAAGTAAAATTTCGTATAAAAAATATCACGCTTGCCGAGTGTTTGTGTGATTGGAATTCGAGTCGAGAGACCCGAGTTCGAACCCGCGGTGGCAGGTTCGATTCGACAACGATTCATATCGTTGGCATGTACATAAAGATGGCGACGGGCTAACCACCTGTCACGTTGTCCCAAAATATAATCTGTAGAAGGTGGGTCGAAGGGAATTATTTGTCCAGACTAGACCTCTGTCTACCGCTATATTGGGAATCGCGTGAAGATATTTATTTATTTTTATTCCATTTCCCAATACAGAGGCCATTCTCCTGTATTTTTTATTGTATTCCCCGTAAAGTTATTTTTTATTAAATAAATACGAACCACTTTGTATTCAAAATTTAAACTAGTTAAAGCTTTATATTTGTTTAGTTAGAAATCTGCTCATAGAATTGTAATAAATAATCCCACTGTTCGTTCGACTTCAATCTAAACTTAATTGGAAATCAAATTGTCATTGAGGACGGAACACTTAAGTTAAATTATTATTTCTTCAGTGGAATCAGTAAATTGGTTTTGCGAGGCGTCTCGATTCAGCCTCTTGTTTCTTGATCTTAATCAATTTATTAAGCAAATTACTTAGATGTGTTTCGAAAATGTACGTTGATATTAATTACTATGTGAATGATACTTCGTGTCATTTTTTTTATATGGCAGAACATATGTTTAAGTAACTACAGCCAAGTGGTTGGGTGATCGGAATTCGAGTCTAGAGACCCGAATTCGGTACCCAGATGACATGCGCGTACCAATAGGTTTAACAAAAAGCTTATGTAAGTTTTTATGTCCAAGCCTAGGTTATGGCTTGGACATAAATACCAAGACGGGCTCACCACCTATCACATTGTCCTGTATTATATTATATTATATAGGTGGAAGGAGGGTCAAAATTATTAAATTTTCTAGACCCCTGTCTTAAATAAATGGCGAGAAGATATTTTTTTTTATATTTATATTTATGTCTTTGCGGCTTTGATAAAAAGCGACTAAGCAAAGTCAACACCTAGCTGGCATTATGACTAGTAGTTAAAACGTATACACTAGCTGTCCCCTGCGAATTCACCTGTTACCGAAGAACATTTATATATGCATATAAATGTCCATGATTCAAGTACAAACAGGTTGATCCATGACTCAAGTACAAGGATATTGACCACTCAAATGTTTGTCCATAACGGGACTCGAAACCTCAACCCTTTACTTCGAAAGCAGAATCTCCAGCAATCAAGCTATCGGGTCATCTTCGGGTGTCTTAAATGATTATGTAATATTATTTAGAGCTGCTGTAAGAACAATATGTAAAGTAGTTTGAACTGACGTCTAATTTATGCATCGAAACCTTTACATTCTTAGTTCTATGACACATACATGTTAGATTAGATATTGCTCTCCTTTGAAGTCACATAAAAGTTCCGCGGTTTTTTCAGTTTTACTTTTAATGAAAATGTAAAGATTAAAGAGAGAAATTATGACAAAGGATGACTGGCGATATCATGAAAACTAGTGCGTGGCCTACACCACTACACTACTACACGTCCATCGATGTCGTCTAGTCGTTACTTAGTATGTAATCTTACATAAATTTCTCTATTTAATGTGGATTCGTACTTAGTGTCAATAAATATGAAGTCATTGCAGTAACTAATATTTCATTTGCTCTGAGCAATACCATTTCAAAATAACTTATCATAATCCATCAATGCATTGGGCTACTCAAAAGCTATAATTGATATATTCCCCTTGCTGAAACAATTCAGTGAGTGGGCGCGCCGATACATTTTTCAACGCATTTAGTAATTGAAAGCAGAAACTCGTCAATGCCAGCGGAGAGCTTTCATATTAAGCTTTCATTTTTAAATTAATTGTTCCTTCCCCAATGTTTACTTTGATTCATATAAATAGTCTCTTTAGCTAACACTTTGAAAATAAATTTAACTTGAAGTGAATTTATTTATTCTTATGTTCGCATTTTCTATTATATACGAGTAAAATGATAAAATAAAATAATGAAATATACAAAATATATAAAATCAAAAACAACATTTATTGCCTAGTTATAATTATTTTTAAATTTAATAATTTTTTATTATTAATATTTTCATATATCTTTAATCTCAAGTAATTTTTTTAACTTGTATAATTAGAATTAAATAAATAAATAAAAATTTAGATAGAAAAGAAAGCATTTTATTTTTTCTACTTAGATATTTAGTAAAGGACGTGATGTAACGTCGTTAATCTAAATTTTAAATTACTTAAAAATGATTTGGAGAAGTTAACTGAAGGACACAGGCCTATGAAATCGCAATTTTTACCGAGACCATGCTCGAAAAAAAATCGAGACAAGTGAAGAGAGACAAAAAAAGAAATTGTAGAGAGATGGGGGAGTCCCATCAACTGTATGTACTGGATTTTTACAGACCAATATCTGTTTATGGAGATCCACGAGTGGGGTTCGAAAATGCGCCTTCCGCGACTCTCTCTAAGTACAGATTTAACGCAAATTCACTCCAAAATAAACTTTCTTCCACTAATTTTTAATCATTTTTGAAGTTAATAGATTTCTGAACCGAAAGCTACATTTCGAAGTCTAAAGTTAACATTTAACTAGCTATATAGCGAGTTCAGAGTACTCAAGAACCTTGTGGGATTATGTTTAGTGGAGCCTCTTCCTTTTTTCCTCATTTAGCGTGTCGAAACGTTCACAGAAGGAATAGCAAATGTTTTTACTTCATAGAGAATGACAAGGAAGCCAAGGTAGGATTTATGTGTGTTTTACGGGCTTATTACGAGACAACTATTCTCAACCGACTACGCAAAGAGAAAGTGGTTTTTTTGGATGTATGTATAACATGTCTAAAATACGTTAAAATTCTCTTTTACTTATTCCGCTTTTTTATTATTTATAAATGTGGAATAAGTGAAAGTGAATTAACACACATTAAGTGTTTAAAGATGAAGTTCCACCAAGAGACAACAATCGTTACTATTGGTCAAATATTAAGCTAATAGTCCCATCCTGTGGGTCTTTGCATATAACCTAATTACAGTGGCTTAAATTTGCGAAATATTGATCAAGATATAGAAATGAAATTATTCTGCGTTTTAGATACGCGATGTCAGCTACAACAATCATCGAACGAGACGATTATGGCAAATCACAAATATAGGAAAGGCATATTGATTAATGGAAAAAATTTAAGAACCTAAGAAAATAAAAAAAAATGACTGTGAAACTCTGCTGCAGAACATAGGCCTCACATAGGCGAACGTAAGATCTCCTCATGGAGGATTTGCCTAAATCGCCACGCATTGCCAGCAGATTGGCAATCATAGCGCCAGATACTGCGACTTAGGTGCTTCTGTTCGTTACCGGCTAACCTTATTTTACCCTGATACTTATTTACATTATACTATTATCAAGATGATTATAACGCCATCTGTCGATTCCATGTTTTTCAAGGCTGTTTCCCTAAATCGTCTCTTAGGACACTCGCGAAAATAAAAATTTATACGCCAATACAACCATAAAATAATAAAAAGAAATATCTTAACGCATATTCCTAATACGGGATGGAGACAGAGATCTAAAAAATTAAGTCCCCACTTACCTTTCATCGAAGCCTATTGGGGACAAAGAGACGTGGTGAGTCTCTCGATGTCTTAGTGTCAAAGGCAAAATATAGTAATATATCTAGACAAATATTACTTGTTTCCATAAATATTCCATCGGTTTTAGAGCCTTATGGAATATTTAGGGAGGATGGTAAGAGACCCGACGGCTTGACTTTAGTCCCTTGGGACAGAGGCAAAGCTCTTGTGTGGGACGCAACTTGCGCCGATACATTAGCGGCCTCTCATATCAAGGGTACTTCGATAAGGGCCGGGGTGGCATCAGAGGCAGCTGAATCGGGTAAATGGCGGAAATATGAGTCTTTGAAACGAGAATATATATTTGTTCCATTTGCCGTAGAGACAATCGGTCCGTGGGGTCCCCGCGCGATGCAGTTTCTAAAGGAATTGTATCCACGACTTATAGTTGCCACTGGTGACAAGAAGGCTGGTTCTCTTCTCGCTCAACGGTTAAGTCTAGCCATTCAACGTGCAAATGCAGCCAGCGATCTTGGTGCCATGCCACGAGGAGTAGGGCTCTACGATTATAATAGTTTTTAGTTAATAAGTATTGTAAATATTACCATAATGTTTCTGTAAATAAAGTATTGTACAAAACATAGATAAATGTTCATTTATACATATAAATATCCATGACTTGTGTACAAACATTCATATTCATCACAAAAATATGGCAAATATTACCAGCAGGAACAAACTCGCATCCCATAGATTCAAAGGCAGATTTACTACCAACAGGGCTATCGGGTCGAGGCTTCACGCAATTCCCAATACCAGGGGTTGACAGAGGTCTAGTCTAAAAAATTAAGCCCTTTTGACCCACCTTCCACCGAAGGTATTTTCGGGACAACGTGACAGGTGGTGAGCCCGTCGCCGTCTTTATGTCCAAGCCAACGATATAATTCGTACTTGAAAAACTCATTGGTACTGCCACCTGGGGATCGAACTCGGGTCTATTGACTCGAAATCCCGACCACCCAACCACTCGGCTATCGTGACTGTTATCGGGTCGGGGCTAATTATTCAAATTATATTTACAAATTTAACATACACCAACACTTACTGTTCATACTGAAAAAGCCTTTCAAAAGAACCATAAGTTTATGCATGAGATAAACCTGATTGGCTGAACGCGTGCTTAATGAAAAGTCAGCGAACCACACATAGCGCGAGTGAAGGCCTTTGAAGTGTCGTCAAAAATTTAACAATTTTCCCATTTGGTCACAGACAGATTCACATTCTCTTATACTGGTTGTTTAACTGCATCGAGCGGGGACCCCACGGACCGATCGTCTCTGCGGCAAATAGAAGAAATAAAAAAGCTTAGTGACAAAATAGTGACCCTGCAACTAAAACAACAACTTTAATCCATGAAATGACTGTAGTTTTTTTCTATGTATGTTGAATAATATTAAATATAATATTATTCAACAAAATACCCTAAAGAATACTGAGCAATGTTTAAATTATATAAAAAATGTATTTACCAGAAGACGGGAAAAAATCATTTAGGTTTGCCAAAAGCAGACCTTTTACAGTCTGTCAAACATCAACATTATTGCCATACTATCATTTAAATTTTTTTTTTGAATAAAAATTAAACAGTTGTCGGGATTCTTCCGACTATACTCGATCTCTATACTAAATTTCATCCAGATCTGTTCTACATTTATTGAAAAACATTTACCAATCCAAACTTTCGTATTTATAATAGTAAGTAAAGTGCACACAGCATTAGAGAGAACTAACTGACTATGTGAATACACTGCCGATGATACCAACACATCAAATAAAACCAGTTTTGTCGCCAATCGACCCTCAGCACGAGTGCCTCAAAATCCACTCTTATTAGATTTGTGAAATCAATTCGTCTCGCTGGTAACCGGTAACTCAATATTTCCATTACTGTTCTGCCTGTTAAGGGTTCTTTTCGCGTTTCACTATAGCACTAATTCTGTTTCATATTTCCATTTCGATATTTCTACTTCTTTAATATGACAATGTTATCCCAGTGTCGAAGTAATATGATATTCTCGGTCTTTTATATTTTTATTATAATGATTAATGTACTTTCTTATGTATAATAAAATAGCTGCGTGTAAAGGTGCACCTTTCAGCAAATTTTTCAAGAGAGCCACTGGAAGGTGTGGCACCCTTATTCTAATACGGTTTTGCAAGTTTCACACGTTCTCCAAATAATTTATTTATGACCACAGATCAAAGTTATATACTTTGATCTGTGGTATTGAGTAAAAATGAATGTACGCTATATTATTTTTTATTATTTTTTTTATCTTCACGCACTATTCCTGAAGGGATAGCCAGAGAGAACAGATCGCCAATTGTCACGATCCTGACATGCTTGTAAGCTTTACGATATAGCATACACCTGTATGATATAAGCTGGATTTATCAAAAGTAAAGTTATAGACTAGCTGTTCTTATATTATTGCATTTGTGACCACACCTAGCGATAACGCTTCTTGGTCTAGTACAGTTGTATAAAAACATTTGTTATTATTTTGTACCAAAAATAATAAAATAAAAAACTGTTTCATTGGAGTGTAGAAAGAAAAGGAGAGAGTGGAGAAAGGAGTATCACATTCTTTCAATAGTCAATTGTTTTATTATATGTTGTTTTTTAAAGCTAATATCCGTTGACAAGTGACTGGAGTTATCTACGAAAATACTAGCTGAACTAGATAACGCTTAGCTATGGGTGTAAAATAAGTAAATAAAATAAATATCTTCACGCAATTCCCAATACAGGGGTAGACAGAGGTCAAGTCTAGACAATTAAGTCCCTACGACCCTCCTTCCAGCGAAGATATTTTTCGGGACAACGTGACAGGTGGTGAGCCCGTCGCCGCCTTTATGTCCAAGCCAACGATGAAATTCGTACATAAGTTTCATAATCACATTTACAAATTAAAAAAAAAAACCAATAAGCAATGTCAAACAACAAAACGAATGCTGGACCTAAACCTACGATGTAACATTTTGCAATCCACATTCAGAACTACTACGCTATTAACGCTTAGACAATACAATTCAATAACCTGAATGTGCATCCGGCTGAAAACAGGACAAGTAAACTTACAGTCGAGCAACTTTATTCGGCTCGGCAAGTTATTATATTTCATAACTTAGTTTTAAGAGCATGCCGGTGTCTCGTAACGCCCGCTTACGGTGTACGCCGTGTCATAAAATAATATAACGTGCGATGTATTGTTACGGTTCTTATACTGACATTTTAGCAGCGTTAAGAAAATACTGTGACAAAATATCACATTCTTTCAATAGTCAATTGTTTTATTATATGTTGTTTTTTAAAGCTAATATCCGTTGACAAGTGACTGGCGATATCATGAAAACTAGTGCGTGGCTTCACACTACTACACGTCCATCGAGGTCGTCTAGTCGTTATTTAGTATGTAATCTACATAAATTTCTATTTAATGTGGATTCGTACTTAGTGTCAATAAATATGAAGTCATTGCAGTAACTAATATTTCATTTGCTCTGAGCAATACCATTTCAAAATAACTTATCATAATCCATCAATGCATTGGGCTACTCAAAAGCTATAATTGATATATTCCCCTTGCTGAAACAATTCACTGAGTAGGCGCGCCGATACATTTTTCAACGCATTTAGTAATTGAAAGCAGAAACTCGTCAATGCCAGCGGAGAGCTTTCATATTAAGCTTTCATTTTTAAATTAATTGTTCCTTCCCCAATGTTTACTTTGATTCATATAAATAGTCTCTTTAGCTAACACTTTGAAAATAAATTTAACTTGAAGTGAATTTATTTATTCTTATGTTCGCATTTTCTGTTATATACGAGTAAAATGATAAAATAAAATAATGAAATATACAAAATATATAAAATAAAAACAACATTTATTGCCTAGTTATAATTATTTTTAAATTTAATAATTATTTATTATTAATATTTTCATATATCTTTAATCTCAAGTCATTTTTTAACTTGTATAATTAGAATTAAATAAATAAATATCTTCACGCAATTCCCAATACAGGGGTAGACAGAGGTCAAGTCTAGACAATTAAGTCCCTACGACCCTCCTTCCAGCGAAGATATTTTTCGGGACAACGTGACAGGTGGTGAGCCCGTCGCCGCCTTTATGTCCAAGCCAACGATGAAATTCGTACATAAGTTTCATAATCACATTTACAAATTAAAAAAAAAAACGAATAAGCAATGTCAAACAACAAAACGAATGCTGGACCTAAACCTACGATGTAACATTTTGCAATCCACATTCAGAACTACTACGCTATTAACGCTTACACAATACAATTCAATAACCTGAATGTGCATCCGGCTGAAAACAGGACAAGTAAACTTACAGTCGAGCAACTTTATTCGGCTCGGCAAGTTATTATATTTCATAACTTAGTTTTAAGAGCATGCCGGTGTCTCGTAACGCCCGCTTACGGTGTACGCCGTGTCATAAAATAATATAACGTGCGATGTATTGTTACGGTTCTTATACTGACATTTTAGCAGCGTTAAGAAAATACTGTGACAAAATATCACATTCTTTCAATAGTCAATTGTTTTATTATATGTTGTTTTTTTAAAGCTAATATCCGTTGACAAGTGACTGGAGTTATCTACGAAAATACTAGCTGAACTAGATTACGCTTAGCTATGGGTGTAAAATAAGTAAATAAAATAAATATCTTCACGCAATTCCCAATACAGGGGTTGACAGAGGTCTAGTCTAGACAATGAAGTCCCTTTGACCCACCTTCCGTCGAAGATATTTTTCGGGACAACGTGACAGGTGGTGAGCCTGTCGCCGTCTTTATGTCCAAGCCAACGATGAAATTCGTACATAAGTTTCATAATCACATTTACAAATTAAAACGAATAAGCAATGTCAAACAACAAAACGAATGCTGGACCTAAACCTACGATGTAACATTTTGCAATCCACATTCAGAACTACTACGCTATTAACGCTTACACAATACAATTCAATAACCTGAATGTGCATCCGGCTGAAAACAGGACAAGTAAACTTACAGTCGAGCAACTTTATTCGGCTCGGCAAGTTATTATATTTCATAACTTAGTTTTAAGAGCATGCCGGTGTCTCGTAACGCCCGCTTACGGTGTACGCCGTGTCATAAAATAATATAACGTGCGATGTATTGTTACGGTTCTTATACTGACATTTTAGCAGCGTTAAGAAAATACTGTGACAAAATATCACATTCTTTCAATAGTCAATTGTTTTATTATATGTTGTTTTTAAAGCTAATATCCGTTGACAAGTGACTGGAGTTATCTACGAAAATACTAGCTGAACTAGATAACGCTTAGCTATGGGTGTAAAATAAGTAAATAAAAATATTCTTTAGAATATAAATTAACTGAAAAAATACATTATTTAGTTTAAGATTGTGCTACTATGAAATTAGCTATTAGTAATCACGATAGTGTGTGGGTGATCAGAATTCGAGTCAAGACCCGAGTTCGATCCCCAGGTGGTAGGCTCGTACCAATGGATTTTTCAAAAACTTATGTGCGAATTACATCGTTGGTTTGGACATAAAGACGGCGGCGAGCTCACCACCTGTCATGTTGTCCCAAAAAAGTCTTCGGTTGAAGGTGGGTCCATAGAACTTAATTGTCTAGATTTGATTCCCCTGAATTGGGAATGGTGTGAAGATATGCTTTAAATTACTGTTCCTTTGATAACTTTTGTATAAAATTGTATAAAAACTGTTTCATTGGAGTGTAGAAAGAAAAGGAGAGAGTGGAGAAAGGGAGTGTCCCTTTCTTTCTGTAGGTATCGTTAAAAGCTACTTTTTTTAAAAAAAATAGGTATTGGATACCCCCTCATACTTTCAAACTATCTCGAAAAATACCAGACTGACCTCACCACCTGCCACGTTGCCCCAAATAAGATCGTTGAAATGTGGGTCGAGAGATCTTAATTGCCCTAGACCTTTGTCTATCCCAGTTCTGCGAAAATACGTGAAGGTTAAAAAAGCGAATGCCTGAAAACATTTCCAAATTTATAATATTCAAAGTAATCTTCATTATTTGAGTATAATGAAAATTAAGAGTTTAATAAATTTGAGTTCTACAGTAGCGAAATACGTTCATGATACTTGGAGATTTCGCTCTGAATACCCAGTCAGGGATGATGCGTGAAGATATAAATATATGATCAGCTATCACAGTAAACAAATCTGAAAGTTTTATTATTTTATTGTACGTAATAAAACTTTCAGATTTATTCAAAGTCATGTAACTAATTTGGTACCTCATTTACTTTTTTAACGACACCTGCTACCCAAAAGGTTTCTGCGATTGATAGGTAATTCTTTGGATAAATTGATAAAAAAATAAGGTAAAATTCAAATATGTTCTTTTGTATATTATATATGCTTATCTGACATAGCGACGTCACGTGAAGTGACGATTGCCGAGTGGTTGGGTGGTCGGAATTTCGAGTCAAGAGACCCGAGTTCGATCCCCAGGTGGTAGGCTCGTACCAATGGATTTTCAAAACTTATGTGCGAATTACATCGTTGGCTTGGACGTAAAGACGGTGACAGGCTCACCACCTGTCATGTTGTCCCAAAAAAGTCTTCGGTTGAAGGTGGGTCCATAGAACTTAATTGTCTAGATTTGATTCCCCTGAATTGGGAATGGTGTGAAGATATGCTTTAAATTACTGTTCCTTTGATAACTTTTGTATAAAATTGTATAAAAACTGTTTCATTGGAGTGTAGAAAGAAAAGGAGAGAGTGGAGAAAGGGAGTGTCTCTTTCTTTCTGTAGGTATCGTTAAAAGCTACTTTTTTTTTAAAAATAGGTATTGGATACCCCATCATACTTTCAAACTATCTCGAAAAATACCAGACTGACCTCACCACCTGCCACGTTGTCCCAAATAAGATCGTTGAAATGTGGGTCGAAAGATCTTAATTGCCCTAGACCTTTGTCTATCCCAGTTCTGCGAATATACGTGAAGGTTAAAAAAGCGAATGCCTGAAAACATTTCCAAATTTATAATATTCAAAGTAATCTTCATTATTTGAGTATAATGAAAATTAAGAGTTTAATAAATTTGAGTTCTACAGTAGCGAAATACGTTCATGATACTTGGAGATTTCGCTCTGAATACCCAGTCAGGGATGATGCGTGAAGATATAAATATATGATCAGCTATCACAGTAAACAAATCTGAAAGTTTTATTATTTTATTGTACGTAATAAAACTTTCAGATTTATTCAAAGTCATGTAACTAATTTGGTACCTCATTTACTTTTTTTTAACGACACCTGCTACCCAAAAGGTTTCTGCGATTGATAGGTAATTCTTTTGGATAAATTGATAAAAAAATAAGGTAAAATTCAAATATGTTCTTTTGTATATTATATATGCTTATCTGACATAGCGACGTCACGTTAAGTGACGATTGCCGAGTGGTTGGGTGGTCGGAATTTCGAGTCAAGAGACCCGAGTTCGATCCCCAGGTGGTAGGCTCGTACCAATGGATTTTTCAAAAACTTATGTGCGAATAACATCGTTGGCTTGGACGTAAAGACGGTGACAGGCTCACCACCTGTCACGTTGTCCCGAAAATATCTTCCGTGGAAGGTGGGTCGAAGGGACTTAATTGTCTAGACCAGACCTCTGTCTACCGATTTGTCAAAAGACGATAGCATTTTCTATGGCAACCCCAAATATTTAACAATGAAATAAAACCAACTTATGATAGATATAAAACCACTTATAATATAAAACCAACTTATAAAAGATATAATATTACTTGAATAATCACTTTAAATGCATAAATTACCTTATTTGATAATATTAGTCAAGTGTTAGATACTAATCATAGATACTTACTAAAATAAATGACATTGTCATTTATTTTAGTAAGTAAGTAAGACATTAATGTATTATGTCAATTAAAGTAAGACATTGACATGTCGTAATTATATTTTTATAAATGTCTAATATGTACGGATATTGATACAAACATTATAAATATGTGTAAATGTAGCAATAATGAATTAATTTTAAAGTGGTATAGCCACGCAGCAGCTTTTGTTGTTGCATGAATGGGCCGGCTCGACCGGGGAAGTACCACGAACTCACAGAATACCGGCGTAAAGTAGAAGTCTAACAAACTTCTGCGTTTCGTCTGGTGAGTGCAGGTAACCCGAGGAGAGGAGGAACCCAATTCTGGGCATCTAAGCGAGGCAACGCAGCTGCTATGCCTCTAGTATTGCGGGTGTTCATGGACGGCGGTAATCACTTACCATCACCTGCTCGTTTGCCTCCCTTTTCCATAAAAAAAAAAAATTAATTTGGGTCAAAGACTATGCTATATAGGTACTTATTCGCCTTATCGTGACGGCTGGGCTTAATAACATCGGCTTGGACACCTTCGGTGAACCAAAATGGAACCTACTTGTTCGGTCTAACCTTAAGTAGACTTGATCAGCGCAATTCGGAAGCAAGTTGGTGGACTGTGTTTACGTCGTTGCCTTTGCACCACCCTCTGTGATCTCCATAGTGTGTGTGTCCTGAGAGGCGAATGAGGGAGAAAACCTAAATGTTTAGATACATGGATAAACATCGGAGGGACAAAAACACCAGACCAGAATCTTATATTTCATGGTAACAAAAATTATACAAAATATTTATAGTAAGTTCGACTGTGTCTGTGACCTATGCGCTAAATACATACACTAAAAAATATATTTTATTTATTGCAATGCTATAATTTTATTTATTGTAAACAATAAATTAAATATTATTATACAATAATAAATAATTTCAACGGATGCTGGAAAGGCACTGTGGCTCAGAGGTAGGATAAATAAATAATAAATAAATACATGTATACATATGGACAACATCATTGCTCTGATCCCAATATAAGATGCTAAAGTACTTTTGGTATAGGAATCGGAAACAATGAATGCACCACACAAACCCAGACCCGACAAAATGTAGAAAAGTGGTTTTTCTACATTGATCTCATCTACATTGAGCATGGTTGTCTCGGTAAAAATGGCTATTTCCGAGATCTTTGTCCTCCAGTAGATCCTCCAAACCATTAAGTAGGTAATTTAATTTGAAGTATATTTGGATTAACGTTGTTATACTTACTACGTTAAACGACGCGAATTAAAAAAAAAAATAATAAACATCTAAGTAGACAAAATAAAAACACGCTTTTTAACATTTCGTAACCACCTTCTTTTCTGTCATCCATTTTTATTTATTTATTTAATCCTAATTGCAAATGTTGATTGATCGTTTTTTAAAGCGATTTGCTCTCCGCTAAATATTTGTTATTTAAAACACTTGTTAGGTGGAAAACAGACGAGAAATAAATACACACATACATGCTCCGATCCCAATTTAAGATGCTAAAGCACTTGTGATATGGGAATCGGAAACAAAGAAGGCACCACACAAACCCAGACCCGACAAAATGTAGAAAAAGTGGTTTTCTACATTCCGGGAATCGAACCGACGGGGAATCGAACCCGGGACCTCCTGATAGCGACACCTTGAGAACTAGTAGAACTGGTAGTACTAAAATGCTAGCTAAAGTCGATGTTGAAACCTACCCTTTATACGTTATAACGATGCAGTGATTCCATTTCGGGCTCTGTTAAAATCTTGGGCTACATATCGATAACACCTTGAACTGGGAAAACACATAACTGAAGTTAGCCGTAAAGTAACCGCCACGCTACGAGTGCTCTATCGCCTCAAAATCTTCTTCCATGGGAAACTAAGCTTATGCTTGTCCAGACGCTCATTTTACCAATCTTTGATTATGCAGATGTGTCCTACTGTGATTTGAGAACCGGTGTTGACGCCACTCGTCCACAGAGGTGGACATAGATATCGCCAAAGAAAGATAAGGTTAGAATTTCCGCCAGTCTTTGTTAATGATTTTATAAAAAAAAAAGCTATTATTATTATTTTTATCTATCTTCTAGTACAATCTCTGACGGGGTTGCCAGATTCGTCAAGTATCCCCCCGATCTTTGGAAACCTCTGTCACTTCTTGCGAATTCGTCATTTTCTTCATTTACACATGTCTAAGTAACTGAATGGTATTGACCTCTTTAAGCAATTTGCTCACATGGTCTAGTTAGTCATAGCCTCGACCCTTTTCTGTTAACTTTCGCGCTGTATATATATTCTTCAACATTTATTCTTCACTCATTCGCTCATCGCTTCCAAACCACCGAGGCATGCCCTTATCCATTTTGGTGATAAGACAATCTTCGAAACCTTTTTATTGCTGGTATACAATATTTGCAGTACTGGCAATTAAATCCAGGGCCGTGGGATGCGATGAGGTTAGTAGGTTATGATAGCCAACATCCTTGAATTTATACTTCCTGCTATCACTCACATTATTAATTTCTCCCTAGACTCTGGACAATATCCTCTCTTTGGAGAAAGGCTTTCGTGCGACCTCTCCCCAAAGTACCTGATCCTACACTTCCTCATCATTTCCGTCCTATTTCAATATTGCCATTTCTCTCTAAAATTTTGGAAGCCTGTGTACATAAGCAAATTTCCAAATTTGTATATGAACATAACCTACTGAGTAACTTTCAGTCTGGGTTTCGTCCTGGCCACAGCACCACAACTGCACTACTTAAAATCACTGATGATATTCGTGAGGGTATGGAGAAGAAGAAAGTTACAGTTATGGTGCTTGTGGACTTTTCGAATGCTTTAACACACAGTCGACCATGATATCCTTCTTGCAATTTTTTCTAACTTTAAATTCGCTTCCACGGTATTGGAGTGGTTCTCTTCTTATCTTTGCGGACGTCAGCAATCGGTCTATATGGGACAAAAGACCTCTCAATGGGCGGGATTAGGTTGTGGCGTTCCGCAAGGCGGTATACTTTCTCCCATTATCTTCTCCATTTTTATTTATTTATTTAATTCTAATTGCAAATGTTGATTGATCGTTTTAAAGCGATTTGCTCTCCGCTAAATATTTGTTATTTAAAACACTTGTTAGGTGGAAAACAGACGAGAAATAAATACACACATACATGCTCCGATCCCAATTTAAGATGCTAAAGCACTTGTGATATGGGAATCGGAAACAATGAATGCACCACTAACACCCAGATCCGAGAAAATGTGGTTTTTCTACATTGATCTCATCTACATTGAGCATGGTTGTCTCGGTAAAATGGCTATTTCCGAGATCTTTGTCCTCCAGTAGATCCTCCAAACCATTAAGTAGGTAATTTAATTTGAAGTATATTTGGATTAACGTTGTTATACTTACTACGTTAAACGACGCGAATTTAAAAAAAAATAATTTGTGTCAAAGACTATGCTATATAGGTACTTATTCGCCTTATCGTGACGGCTGGGCTTAATAACATCGGCTTAGACACCTTCGGTGAACCAAAATGGAACCTACTTGTTCGGTCTAAACTTAAGTAGACTTGTTCAGCGCAATTCGGAAGCAAGTTGGTGGACTGTGTTTACGTCGTTGCCTTTGCACCACCCTCTGTGATCTCCATAGTGTGTGTGTCCTGAGAGGCGAATGAGGGAGAAAACCTAAATGTTTAGATACATGGATAAACATCGGAGGGACAAAAACACCAGACCAGAATCTTATATTTCATGGTAACAAAAATTATACAAAATATTTATAGTAAGTTCGACTGTGTCTGTGACCTATGCGCTAAATACATACACTAAAAAATATATTTTATTTATTTATTTAATTCTAATTGCAAATGTTGATTGATCGTTTTTAAAGCGATTTGCTCTCCGCTAAATATTTGTTATTTAAAACACTTGTTAGGTGGAAAACAGACGAGAAATAAATACACACATACATGCTCTGATCCCAATATAAGATGCTAAAGTACTTTTGGTATAGGAATCGGAAACAATGAATGCACCACTAACACCCAGATCCGAGAAAATGTGGAAAAAGTGGTTTTTCTACATTGATCTCATCTACATTGAGCATGGTTGTCTCGGTAAAAATGGCTATTTCCGAGATCTTTGTCCTCCAGTAGATCCTCCAAACCATTAAGTAGGTAATTTAATTTGAAGTATATTTGGATTAACGTTGTTATACTTACTACGTTAAACGACGCGAATTAAAAAAAAAAATAATAAACATCTAAGTAGACAAAATAAAAACACGCTTTTTAACATTTCGTAACCACCTTCTTTTCTGTCATCCATTTTTATTTATTTATTTAATCCTAATTGCAAATGTTGATTGATCGTTTTTTAAAGCGATTTGCTCTCCGCTAAATATTTGTTATTTAAAACACTTGTTAGGTGGAAAACAGACGAGAAATAAATACACACATACATGCTCTGATCCCAATATAAGATGCTAAAGTACTTTTGGTATAGGAATCGGAAACAATGAATGCACCACTAACACTCAGATCCGAGAAAATGTGGTTTTTCTACATTGATCTCATCTACATTGAGCATGGTTGTCTCGGTAAAAATGGCTATTTCCGAGATCTTTGTCCTCCAGTAGATCCTCCAAACCATTAAGTAGGTAATTTAATTTGAAGTATATTTGGATTAACGTTGTTATACTTACTACGTTAAACGACGCGAATTTAAAAAAAAATAATAAACATCTAAGTAGACAAAATAAAAACACGCTTTTTAACATTTCGTAACCACCTTCTTTTCTGTCATCCATTTTATTTATTGTAAACAATAAATTAAATATTATTATACAATAATAAATAATAAATAAATACATGTATACATACGGACAACATCATTGCTCTGATCCCAATATAAGATGCTAAAGTACTTTTGGTATAGGAATCGGAAACAATGAATGCACCACTAACACCCAGATCCGAGAAAATGTGGTTTTTCTACATTCCGGGAATCGAACCCGGGACCTCCTGATAGCGACACCTTGAGAACTAGTAGAACTGGTAGTACTAAAATGCTAGCTAAAGTCGATGTTGGAAACCTACCCTTTATACGTTATAACGATGCAGTGATTCCATTTTCGGGCTCTGTTAAAAATCTTGGGCTACATATCGATAACACCTTGAACTGGGGAAAACACATAACTGAAGTTAGCCGTAAAGTAACCGCCACGCTACGAGTGCTCTATCGCCTCAAAAATCTTCTTCCATGGGAAACTAAGCTTATGCTTGTCCAGACGCTCATTTTACCAATCTTTGATTATGCAGATGTGTCCTACTGTGATTTGAGAACCGGTGTTGACGCCACTCGTCCACAGAGGTGGACATAGATATCGCCAAAGAAAGATAAGGTTAGAATTTCCGCCAGTCTTTGTTAATGATTTTATAAAAAAAAGCTATTATTATTATTTTTATCTATCTTCTAGTACAATCTCTGACGGGGTTGCCAGATTCGTCAAGTATCCCCCCGATCTTTGGAAACCTCTGTCACTTCTTGCGAATTCGTCATTTTCTTCATTTACACATGTCTAAGTAACCGAATGGTATTGACCCTCTTTAAGCAATTTGCACACATGGTCTACGAGAGTTAGTCATAGCCTCGACCCTTTTTCTGTTAACTTTCGCGCTGTATATATATTCTTCAACATTTATTCTTCACTCATTCGCTCATCGCTTCCAAACCACCGAGGCATGCCCTTATCCATTTTGGTGATAAGACAATCTTCGAAACCTTTTTTATTGCTAGTATACAATATTTGCAGTACTGGCAATTAAATCCAGGGCCGTGGGATGCGATGAGGTTAGTAGGGTTATGATAGCCAACATCCTTGAATTTATACTTCCTGCTATCACTCACATTATTAATTTCTCCCTAGACTCTGGACAATATCCCTCTCTTTGGAGAAAGGCTTTCGTGCGACCTCTCCCCAAAGTACCTGATCCTACACTTCCTCATCATTTCCGTCCTATTTCAATATTGCCATTTCTCTCTAAAATTTTGGAAGCCTGTGTACATAAGCAAATTTCCAAATTTGTATATGGACATAACCTACTGAGTAACTTTCAGTCTGGGTTTCGTCCTGGCCACAGCACCACAACTGCACTACTTAAAATCACTGATGATATTCGTGAGGGTATGGAGAAGAAGAAAGTTACAGTTATGGTGCTTGTGGACTTTTCGAATGCTTTTAACACAGTCGACCATGATATCCTTCTTGCAATTTTTTCTAACATTAAATTCGCTTCCACGGTATTGGAGTGGTTCTCTTCTTATCTTCGCGGACATCAGCAATCGGTCTATATGGGACAAAAGACCTCTCAATGGGCGGGATTAGGTTGTGGCGTTCCGCAAGGCGTACTTTCTCCCATTATCTTCTCAATTTTTATAAATTTTATCACTTCTAATATTAATTGTTCGTACCATCTGTATGCAGACGACCTGCAGATTTATGTACAGTCTGATATTGAAGAACTCCACGATGCAATTAATAAATTAAATGACTGTCTGAAAGCAGTATCAGACTGGTCCTTACGCTTTGGAGTATCTGTGAATGCAACAAAATGCCAATCTTTGCTGGTTGGTAGTACTAAAATGCTAGCTAAAGTCGATGTTGGAAACCTACCCTTTATACGTTATAACGATGCAGTGATTCCATTTTCGGGCTCTGTTAAAAATCTTGGGCTACATATCGATAACACCTTGAACTGGGGAAAACACATAACTGAAGTTAGCCGTAAAGTAACCGCCACGCTACGAGTGCTCTATCGCCTCAAAAATCTTCTTCCATGGGAAACTAAGCTTATGCTTGTCCAGACGCTCATTTTACCAATCATTGATTATGCAGATGTGTCCTACTGTGATTTGAACAAAGCTCTTCTAAACAAGCTAGAGCGCCTTGTTAATAATTGTATAAGATATATTTTCAACCTTCGTAAGTATGACCATATTTCACAATACCGTTCTCGTCTTAAATGGCTTACTATTCAACAAAAGCGAAACTCTAGAATTCTGCTTGTTCTTTTCTTAATCAAAAATGATACTACTTACCCTTCGTATCTTAAGGATAAATTTCAGTTTCAATGCTCAATTCATGATCGGTGCCTGCGGTCTTCATCTAATTACAAGATGAGTATCCCGCAACACTTTACCAATTTTGTTGGTCACTCCTTTACCATTCAGGCTACACTGCTCTGGAATTCTATGCCCGAAGACATCAGAAAAGTTACCAATAAGTCGATATTTAAAAGACTTGTACGTGAACACCTTTTAACTGTCAGTTAGAATTAGTGATTGGTCATTACAGTCATAATAATGTTTTTTAAGTTTTATATATGTATGTATGTATATGTATATTTATGTATATATGTGTGTATGTATGTATATGTATATATATGTATATATGTGTGTATGTATGTATATGTATATTTATGTATATATGTGTGTATGTATGTATATGTATATATATTATATTTATTATTTGTATTAGTATTTTATATTGCATCTTTATTTTGCACCTATATTGATTTTCTTTTTCTGTAACCCAGTTTAAAGCACCTTAACAATATTTCTCCACGCCTCGGGTTGACTGGCAGAGAATGCCCAATGGCATTAAGTCCGCCCTTTGTATAACTTTCTTTGTGAGGTTTGCAATAAAGTGTAAATAAATAAATAAATAAATAAATATTTCGAATTATTAGTTGATAAATAAAGTTAAATACTATCTACGAACTTTATACATATTTCCTGAATCGAGTTTGTTTCGAAAGGCGGATAAAATTTTTCAATATTCATAGTGGAAAGCAAACATCGTTAGGTTCACGGACAAACTGTCAAACTCTTACGGAAGTGTATGGTGACCACGCGTACAATAACAGAAAATAGCGAATTTTTAGTTTTTTTTTTTAATGTGTTATTGTTTTTATTTGTATAAATAATGAAACATACATAACAGCCTTCTAAATTTCATTGCAGGACCTAGGCTCTTCCTTAGGTAAGATTTGCCATAATCGCTACACCATTTTGCCATAATGGCCAGCGGATTGGCGATCGCAGTAGCAGACCACTCGCACCTCAGACGCTTCTTCCTATTCCCGTCAGATTATTTTGGTTTGACATGTTTAGAGATGGTTATTCCGCCCTCTATAGGTTGTCATAACATTATTCATGGCTATTTCCTTTAGTCGCCTCTTACGACACCGACAGGAAGAAAGGGAGTGGCAATATTCTTACACCGTTAGCACGCGGTCTATATAAATAATGAAAAGAGATTATTAAATATTAATAGCTTTTATGAATAAATTAAACATGTGGATAGATTGGAACAACATCATATGCATTGCTCTGATCGTAAAGTAACTAGCTAAAGCACACACTTATGGGTTCCGAAACATCGAAGGTATCTAACAATGACGTCCACCGTATACAATGTAGACAAAAATGGCTTTTTACTTTGACCTCTCCGAAAATTAAATAAAAGAAAAAGTCTGCCTGGCAACACTACGAAAACCCGTGTAAGCGGATTTTGTATACGGAGGTCATTTTATAAAGTTCTATTTAGTCAATTATTTTTGTGGCAGTAGTTGTAATAATATTAGCTAAAATTGCTATAATAATTAAAAAATGCAGTTTAATTGTAGTCGAATAAACTGAGTTATTAGATTTTTCATTGTGTACTTTATGTTTTTACGACACTAAATCACGATAGGCGAGTGGTTGGGTAATCGGATCATTATTTCGAGTCAGGAGATCCGAGTTCGATCCCCAGGTGGCCGGCTCGTACCTATGGGTTTTTCATAAACTTATGTACGATAACATCGATGACTTGGACAAGAAGACCGCGACGGGCTCACCATCTGTCATGTTGTCCCGAAAACTATCTTCGGTGGGTCGAAAACAGTTATTCTTTAGACTAGACCTCAGTCTACCCCTGTATTGGGAATGGCGTGAAGATATTTTTTTTGTTCTTTGTTTCGCTGAGTCGTATTGAAATAAAGACATTCCTTTCTAAAATGCACGAGGTCTCAGTGACTTTATTATACATACATTATGATGTGCTTTGTACTAATGTCGGCTAAATATTTGAAATTTGAACTGAATCTCGAACGAAACTTATACTACTTGTATAATAACTCTGTGGTATATATATTCTTATATAATACAGCTGGCCCGAAAATATTTTCGGTGGAAGGTAGGTCGAAGGGACTTAATTGTCTAGACTAGTCCTCTATCGACCCCTGTATTGGGAACGGTGTGAAGATATTTATTTTATTTTATTTTTATTTATATAATACAAAAAGTTTGGAAATCACTGTACAGAGAATATTTGTCCTATAACATTTACTAAGATAGTCACACTAAACGAACTGGCATACTCTCGAATTGAATTCTGCGAGATCAGCTTTTAGTTTTCTCTATCAAAGACTAAAAAATATCCAACAGCCCGTGACAGCTGACAAGGTTGAAAATATATTTAATTTTTCTCACTGCAGTAGACTGAAAGCGTTGTGTGACGTTGCCTCATTAGGTTTTATGGAATAGTAGAACAATGGTTAGTTCTTGCTTAAAAGTTAAGCAAGTTGCAAGTTATAACATAATTAATAATTTATAGAGTAAAACACTTTATAGCATAAATGCATAGTATACTATGCTTTGAGTGCGGAATAAAATTTGTAACTAGTTTAGAGTTTATAAATTAAAGTATTAAAAACTAAAGTATTGGAAAAAATTATCAATTTAAATAAAAGCATTTAAAATAAAATTTTAGAAATAATATGATAGGTATTAAATTCATTAAAAGGATTATTATTCCTATTACTTTTTTATAAACTATTAATCCATACTTAAAGGTTTTAATTTACGTATAAGAGGGAATGTCGAAGAACTCGGATAATGAAACACTTGTATATTAGGAAAATTATTTATTTATTTATTGTATACACCTTATAAAATGATGTTTTCCTTCTTTCTTTTGATGAAAAAGTGTGACATAATGCACCGGTCTACATGAGTTTTTTTTCTATTTTGCATAACATGAATGAGACACAAGACCGAATGGTGAAGAAAATATATAGCGCGAAAGTTAATATTAAAAGGTGTCGAGGTAGACCGAGATTAACTTTCGAAGACCATGTGAGCAAATTGCTCGAAGAGAGGAGGGTCAAGAGTACTCGGATACCTAGACGTGCATGTATGAAGAAGATGATGAATCTGAAAGAAGCGAAAGAAGTATGTAGGGATCGTGACACTTGGCGATCTGTTCTCTCTGGCTACCCCGTCAGGGATTGTGCGTGAAGATAAATAAAATAACATAGGAGCTACATTTAGTACAATAATTAATAGTAGTGAAATGGTTAATTAGATTTGAAATATGTATGTATTTTTCTTATACAATAAGGGACATACGAGCAGGTCGCTCTCGTGATGGTAAGTGATTACCGCCGCCCATGAACACCTACAATACCAGAGCAATACAGCAGACCCAGAGCAATACAGATGCGTTGCTGGCTAAATTTTTGCCAAATTTGCATTCTGTTGTCGTTTATTGACAGGCAACAGCGTCATTAGTGCGAGTTGTCTGGTGTTGTGATCGCCAATATCCTTGCCAATGCGTGGATAATAGCATATTATCTCTTAGGAGTGAGTCCTATATCTTGCAGTGGACTTTTCCGGGCTGTTATGTATGTATGTAATAAATATAAATTTCTTCACGCCATTCACAATACAGGGAGGGGTACACAGAGGTCTAGACAGTTAAGTTATTACCACTAGGCTATCGTGACTTCGTTATGTATGTATGTATGTACGTATTATTTCAAAATTATAGTGCGCATGTGTGATAATCTGCCAGACCGCTAAGTCAGTCCGTTGGCAAGTAGCCCTTGGTAAGGCGGTCTCTATCTTCAGCTCCCATAATCGCTTTTCAATCTGTTCAGTACATAACTTATATGACAAGCATTAAGCGTATTATAAAAGTTATACATAAAAATGCATTTTCAATAAAAACAATAGCTATGTAACCGAGCTTCGTGTCAAGTAATATATTTAAAATATTTAGACATGAAACTTATATATTTTTAGAGATTACATCTCGTTTAAATTATTATATAACATAAATTATAAACAACTGGTTAACTATATAAGCAATGTGATAATTGCCACTGAAGAAAATTTATTCTTAAACTTTTTTGGGACAAATTGAGCAAAATTTCAATAGATTGTATAAAAATCTTACATAACAACCAATCCTATTCCTAATACAGAATACGTTCTGATATTAAAAATCGTCATCGACTCACATAAGTCGATATAACTCGGTTTACATTCAGCATTAATTAATAGTGCACTATTACGAAGTCAATTTCATAGCTAATGATGTTTAGTGAGTTGGTTTGTTTCAAACAGGCATCATTAACACTGTCATTTGCTTAATGTAATGTCATTTAATATTTACGTTACAGCTGTTTACATCTTACTGTTTTATGTTAGGTATTTAGATATTTCTGTTTTTATTTATATGTAGATATAGTTTATATATACGTAGGTCTTATTAAAATTCCTTAGAAAATAAAACAAATAGTTGAATGAAGAAAGTTACCAAAACTTTTATCGGGTTTCGAAGTAGTCTCTATTCCTCTATATTCACATTCGCCTTCAATGGAAACACTGAGGAAAGCAGTGGACCCATTCTTTCTTACTTTGGGATACTCACCGCATCTTCAGGGTTCGTAAAGTGTAAACCTCGAAATTTTTCTTTGGCTGCTGAAAATAAATTACAGTCGCAGGGCGCCTGGTTGGGACTACACTGCGGATGACTTATTATCATACCCGGCTTAGTCAAATATTAAGTTATTCCATTTTCGGAGTTTGCTGAAGCGTTGTCGTGGAGAAAGAGGATTTTGCTTCATGGACACAGCTATCGAACATTTTTTATGACAACAGTACATGCACATCCTGGACACCAGTCTATACGAAAGCGTTTCAAGTCTTCGATCAAAGTATGGGAAATCCATCTAGATTGCAAGGCTCTTGAGACCCTTATTTTATTTGTAAAATTTGTACTTGACTCATACCAATACCTAAGCTTGTCTGCATCTTCTGCTAGGTCAGCTGCTCTTATCTTCCTCTGTACGTACTACATACGTTGCACTCACATTATCTTCAGATGTTGCT
Source organism: Sericinus montela (assembly GCA_029286605.1). Taxonomy (NCBI): domain Eukaryota; kingdom Metazoa; phylum Arthropoda; class Insecta; order Lepidoptera; family Papilionidae; genus Sericinus; species Sericinus montela. The sequence goes on along the minus strand of JAGSMR010000035.1, from coordinate 3,438,376 downwards.
GTTAAACAAAATTCTTCACGCAGGTCTTCAATGAGATTGCTAAGTTCACGCATAAACTCACTCAACCAATTGCAAACAGATGCGGTTGGTGGGGCTTCATTATTAAATTGTTGATTAAAACCACACCGAACGACTTAAATATATTCATTTTGAGATGCAACAAAACTTATGGAATTGTCGCCGATTCACAAAAACAAATGCCGATTGGATTCAATATCTCAAGTTAGAATATCAAAGATTTCTACAATTAAAATTTTAAAAAGTTTACAATGGCAATATTATTCACCGGCCAGTTCTAAAAACTTTCACAATGACCTACGTACATTTCGCACGGCATCATCCGGGTGGTTTAATTAAAGTATAAATTATTAAGTAAATGTGTACTTGTGTGGGACAATTAATTACAGCAACATGCAATTTCATCAAGAGACAACTATCGCAAGTACATATTATGTAATTCTGTGAAAGAAATTTAAGGCATTATTCCAATTAAAAGATAATGTATAGGGGTTCTGTGATAAGCGTCATGTCCTGATAATATACGCTCCGGTCCCGTTATGTAGGGCTATGAATCTCTCCCCGTTTTCAACGGTAACTTTAAGGGGCTGCCGGAGATCCAAGAGGAGATGAGTTGGCTCAAATAATCTTACACATTCCGGCCCACAAGCGCAATACACGAGTGTTGTAGAGAAAACCAGTCCATCTAATGCAATCTAATCTATACAATGTGGAGTGGTACAATACGCCTGGAGACGGTTATAGGCGGTTTTTTTTACTAATTAATGATGAGTACTCATATAGTAATTGAACGTTTTTTGTGGAAATATTTGGGGGAGACCTAGGTTCAACAGTAGATATGGGATAGTCTAGATAGGCTGTAAAGAGGAAGGAGAATTTTAAATTACATAACATCAATTGTTCTTTATTCCTTCACAGTAAGAATTTAGAACAATTCAAATACGACTAAGTACAGTCACAAGATAAATACTAATACTACTGATAAATACTATAACTACATCACTGATTTGTGTTTCACAGTTAAGAATTATTTCCAAGTAAGTGTTGTACAAAGCTAGATTACTTGGTCAAGCATATGGTATATACATTTTCATTGCTTCGAGTAAATAATATTCAACAAGCCATTATGAGAATTTTATGTTATTATTACTTATATAATATAGTCGAAATTATTTGATATTATTTGTGTTTACCGTGTGGTAACGGTGTCAGAATATTGCCACTCTCTTTCTTCCCGTGGATGTCGTAAGAGGCGACTAAGAGAAACAACCTTGAATATCAGACCAAAATAATAAGACTGAAAATGAGCAGCAGCGTCTGAGGTGCAAGTGGTCTGGTACTGCGAAGGCTAACAAGCGGATTAGCGAAAGCTCGACCTGCAGTAGACAGTAAATTTGCCAATATATATGTGTATGTATGTATTTGTGATTTACTTCAACAACAATCAAAGGCCGTTTTTAATTAGCGCCAGGAGTACTTGATCAATCTCCAGCCCAACGTGTTAAAGATTTAGAAATACTTTGGCTATGGAGTTTAAGTAAACGAATTGCTTGATCGAGCATTAGCCCAGTCGGCACTGCGCAGTGGACATTATCTTATATTTAACACACTAACGCCGCAGAAGGTAGGAAAGCATTACGCAAAGTAATTAAAAAGAAGATAATCTCCAAAAAAGGTGTATCTCTTTCGAAACTATATGAATTAAATGAAGTGAATATGAAATAACTTACGTAGTGCACGTTTTATATAAAATGATGCCCCTACTGGCAAAAAGCCACATGGCTAAGCTACTTTAGTACATAAATTTCACTTCACTTCTCTCATAAATAATTTTGAGATTGATTTGTGCTTAGGAATTCTTTTTGCGCTTTTGAATGCAGTAACTTTAAAATGCCAATTAAACAAATAAAATCAATTATTACATTCTCTGTTATTATAATAACTAATGGAACCAAGTCCCGGTACTTTGAAACTATAAGGCGTAACAAATTTTTTGTACACAATGTTTTAAAAAGTCACGATAGCCGAGTGGTTGGGTGGTCGGAATTTCGAGTCAAGAGATCCGAGTTCGATCCCCAAGTGGCAGGCTCGTACCAATGGGTTTTTTAAAAAAAATTATGTACGAATATCGTTGGCTTGGACATAAAGGCGGCGACGGGCTCACCACCTGTCACGTTGTCCCGAAAATATCTTCGGTGAAAGGTGGGTCGAAGGGACATAATTGTCTAAACTAGACCTCTGTCTACCCCTGTATTGGAAATTGCGTGAAGATATTTTTTACAATGTTTTATTTATTAATTGTGCCACCTATTTTCTTATAAATAACATCTTTTCAGATTGAAATCAAACAAAACGAATAAATCAGATATTGATATGTTAAACACTGTCAAAAAACAAAAAATAAGCCTAATTGTAGAGCAGTTTAAGAGAAAGTGTATACACATATAAACGTAGTTTTTACTTTATAATAACTATGAATTCATTAAAAGTAAACATCTAACATAACAGCTACCTTGTTTATTTAAATAAAGAGGACTAACACTTCGTCGAACAAAAAAATAATTAAAATGTAACAATAGAAAGATTGTAAAAAAAATTGTTATACATAATTCGCTTAAGGTTGCTAAGACCAGTATTAAAAAGATGAATTTCAACATGAAGTGAAATTTAATTGAAACATTTACTAGCTCTGATTAAGAATGAGTTTTGTCTATGTTTAGGCATACCTAACTAGTGTAATATGCAATTGCTTTGGTCTTCTCTGAAATATTTTTGGTATGCGAAAGTTCATTTTGCTAATATACAATAAAGCAATAAGTCTAAGACTGTTATTAGTCTCCTTTGTGTATCAATATACACCTAAAATATTATACTGATGCAGTTTTTTGCACCTTCACGCATTTCCCAATAGTCAGATAATAAGACTGACGGAGAGCCATGCCCAAGTAAAGTCCCTGGTACTTAGATGGCCAATCCGCCACCTAAGCGTGGCGATCTATGTCCTGAAATGGTCAGGACGTCATAACAATATGTCTAAAATTAAATATGTCAGTTCTCTACTGATTCTGATTACATCATAAAATTAGAAATACAATGTGGCAAACCTACCCTAGATTATATAATAATAAAAAAGCTATAATTGATACCCCGGCATTGCAAAACGTAACCGCGTTCTGTGCGTACTGCATTTCATTAAATTAGTAACGTTATCGGAAACCTATTGTTTTTTATCTCTTCCTCTTTTTCTCTCCATAAGTCCTTTCTTGTTGGCGAGTTACCGGCAGAACTGCTGATGTTTTAACACCAATTTAATGTAATAATTCATCACAATTTGAGCCGTCGGCTAGTTTACTAGTCTTTGCCAAAAAAGGTAACGTTTACCGCTAAATAGGCTTTCTATCCGTCACTTAATTCTTCTAGTGTCATTTATGTCTTCCCAGAAATGAGATTTCTAAATATAAGGTTTTTGTTTAGAAAATCAATAGAAACTGATAATTTCGCGTTTGTTCTTCATCAAAGATTAAATGCCAAATGCGATTAGAATTATAAAAAGTTCTAAAAATCACACACACACACAATAATAATAAAAAAAAGTACCTAGATAAAGACAACAAATACATTGTTCTTATTCAAAAGAAAGCAGATAAAGCACTAGTGTTATATAATAATAATGCTTTATTCTTTAATCAAAAATACAAATACAAAATGAACAGGGCAGAGATCTTCTTTTTAGCAAAAAACTTGTGTCAGAATATCTCGCTCTTCCATACCATGGTTACAAACTTGTTTTATAACAATTGTTTCTTTTACAAAAATAAAATCTTACTGCCCAATTTTCTCTCATTCATCTAAATAAGTTACACATGATTATTAAAAAAAATATATAAAAAAAACTAGTCTATTTGCCTAAGCTGCACATCTGAAAGTATGTGTATGTGTGTTTGTGATAAAGAGGGAGATAGAGAGAGAGAGAGAGAGAGAAAGAGAGCGAGTTAAAATACCAGGGTGTACTTTTGTATACTTTTTAAAGTTGTGTGCAGTATGTATAATGTTATGACACCGGAATCAATGAAAATACCATAAAAACTCAAACCCGAGACAATACAGAAAAAGTGGTCTATAATGGACCCGTCTGGGAATTTAACCCGGGACCTCCGAGCTAGTCCTAACTTCAATGATAGGATTATAAAAATAATCTATTAGAACAACGCCAAGAAAAGGTTGGAAATGTGATAGCATGGTTGCTTCCTGGTTGCTAGTGAATTTCGAAGCCAAGGTTTGCGGGTCCGGATCCCACGAGGAGTAAGCATTTGTGTGATAAATGTGAAGATTACTCAAGTTTTGAATGTTTTTATGTGTATATAAAATCTACGGTGGAAAATATCTTCGGTAGAAGGTGAGTCAAAGGAACTTAATTGTCTGGACTAGACTTCTGTCTACCCCTGTATTGGGAATTTTTGTATATGATCATTTATCTTTTTCTTTTTTCTTTCTGTCACTTCATCAACAGTCTGCTGCTAAACATAGGCCTCCCCTACAATTCGCCACTAAGTTCGGTCCCAATGGATATTAAGACAGAGATCTCACCACTTGAATTAACTTAATAATCTAAACCTCCACCAATTGCAGTATTGTACAAATTTCTTGAAGAAGATGGGAATGTAAAAATTATAATCTATTAGTACAATACCAAGAAAATAAACGTTTAATGTCCTCCAATACCCTAATAAACTATCAACAACGTGACAATGATAGACAACGAGCGTTACCAGTTTAATGTACAGATCATTAACCAACACATAAAACAGTTGATAAAGAGAGCGGGCGCAGAAAAATTCAGTTTGAGAAATGGTTATGCGCGTTAAAAGTTATTATACCTTAAAATTTTATAACCTGCTGGTGAGCGAAGAATACATGAATTATATTCTAAATGGGTATTTTATTCATAAGTTTCAAAAATGGAAAATTACAAGTGTCCTTTTGAAATTGTTGTGGTATTTTTCTTTTTAAAATTTGCAACGCTTTATAACCAAAGGTTCAATAGCCCGTCGATCCGAGCCCTTTCTATCGAATGCTTTTAAATTCTCTCCGCGACTGGTATTTAAACAAATAAATAATGTACGGGTCAAAGGAAAATTGGAAGGACCTATTGTAAATTTTTGTACTTTGATTCTTGGTGTTCTTTTTTATTTTGAAGGAATACAAAGGAAGGAAAAAAACCCTTTCTTTTACCCCTTTCACCCTTTTCAAACAAAGTAGATCTCATGAAACTTGAAAGTATAATCATCATCAACAATATCGTAATATATATATCCTAAATTCATACCCAATACAGGGATGTACAGGGGTATAATAGTTACACAATATTTCAAAAATATATTAAGCAAAGGGTTGACAGAGTTCTAAACTCTCCTTCCACCGAAGACATTTTTGGGACAACGTGACAGGTGGTGAACCTTTTTGTCCTAGCCAACGATATATATCGCATATAACTTATTTTAAAAACCCATTAGTACGAGTACGATTTTTTTTTCATTAGTACGAGCCTGCCACCTGGGATCTAACTAGGGTCTCTTAACTCCGTATACCGGTCACCCAGTCCATCGCTATCGCGACTTATTTATATGTAATAGTTTATCTAAAGCCCACAGGTGAACATATTCCCCAAAGATTACCCTATAAAACACTTATGTGCCATTTGCATCCATTCACTATAACACTCAGTGTTGCATTCACTGCAATATTTTGCAGGTCGTGTCTTCTGGGTTTCGTTCTTGGCTGCTTATACCACAGCAGCTGTAGACATGGACGAATGGCAGATGCGCCGGTTTTTTATGCTCTCGCCAGTTGTGAGATTCGATTCCCATACGAAATATAAAAAAATCACTTTTTCTACTTTTTCTCGAGCCTGGGTTTTTGTGATTTCCATAACACAATTGAAATTTAGATACTTTGAGATCAAAAAAATTCTATATTCTTCCTAAATTTTCTTTTTATTTTTTTTTTAATATCTACTTAAGAAGGTTTTAAGATACTAACTTTACTAAATAATTCATAAAAGTCCACTACAGTCTCTGACTCACTGACTCATTGTTCCGTAAGAGAGTGTTTGCCATAATCGCCACGAATGGCAAGCTTTTGCAATCGCAGATTCAGGCCTTTACATTTTATACGCTGCTAACTGACTGAAAATACCGGAACAAATTATAGACCGATAAAGGCCCCGGTCTATAATTTGGTCTGGTATTTTTCGCAACCGCAAACTCTTTTTTACCTTGGCGTGGCTTTTACGACATACAAAGAAAATGGATCCAGTAATATTTTTACGTCGATGCTTCATGGCGGATTTTTCTGTAACAAAAAAAGTTTGACACGATTATTTTGATTATATTTACTTAGAACACATTACAAGGATTTCTAATCGTCAGAAAAGCCCTAACAGGCCTTATCTTAGTGAAGCTTGGCCGTTCACATATATTGTTGCGCTACCCAGCAGTAGCAGTGGCTGAAACTTATAGGGCTGTTAAAAGGCTAACCCATGTAGTGGTTAAGGCTTTATGGATAAAAAATTAAATTCAACTTATAATACAAAGATTTTGGGCGAGGACAATATATAGGCCATAGGCCCGATCAGTGAGGACGAGGCTGTATAAAAGCATTGAAGCTCACGGGATTAGACATCTTGCTCCTTAGACGTTGATGACATTTTTCCATCAGCTGTCGGTAACCATTGCTATTTTCAAAGTCTATCCTATCAGTCGCCCCTTAAAATACTCACGGGATGAATGATTATTATCATCGCATCATCCCTGACGGTGTATCCAGGTTTTTTTTTATTATGACGGTGAGAGTGTTATAAAATAGCCTATATATATTATTTATGTTTTATTATGTTTTTATATGTTTTATCTTCTCGCAAAGACCCAAAAGTGAGGTAGGCAGAGGTCTAGACGATGAGCTCTTTCCGAAATAAATTTCACCGTATCCTATTTGGGACAACGTGACAGGTAGAAAGCCCATCATCGTCTTAATGTTCAAGCTAACGATGCAACATACTTGCATTTTTATTTACGTAGATAAATATCATTTATATCCACATATAAGCATACATATGAGTACAAACATTCATATCCATCACACGAATGTTAATCCCTAGCGGGATTTGAACCTACAGCCTTTAGCTTCTCAACTAATAAAACTAACGGGTGATCCTATTCATGATTTCGTTCAATGACTTCAAGTTAAAAAAAACTGAACATTATTTTTTCACGTAAAGAACATCATGTATCGCAGATATAGTGGTATCTGGCGTTATGCCAAAAGCGGTAGGCTCCATTGCCAATTTTATACAAATTGCGAATCCGATCTAGATTTCAGTTTAAAATAAGAATACTCATTTGCAAGAAAATCCTTGTATCTTTTAAAGGAAATCTATATAGGATTTGGTCGTTTTGTTGTGAAAATTACGCGTACTTGTTTACATTAAAATATCTATTGTATTTTAAGATAAAATAAAAAGTAAGTTTTAAAAATGGGTCAAGAAAATTATAAAGGTATGTAAGGATCGTGACACTTGGCGATCTATTCTCTCTGACTACCCCTTCAGAGACTGTGCATGAAGATAAAATAAAATGAATAAATGAAATATCTGTGTATTACATAACATTTATGGATGTCATAAATGTAAATTTATTTATTTTTTACATAATGTGTATTTATTTTTATATACAGTAAGTACAGGTATGTTCTTGCATGTATATTTATATTTGATGGTTTATTTGCGTTTTTTATATCTTTATATTTCTTAAAATTAATTGATAACACCTACCTTATTTAAATATAGTCTATATAAATAAGTTATATATATAGTATAATCCACTTAGCTATAGTAGTCACGATAGCCGAGTGGATGGGTGGTCGGAATTTCGAGTCAAGAGACCCGAGTTCGATACTCAAGTGGCATTCTCGTACCAATGGGTTTTTTCAAAAACCTATGTACGATTCATATCGTTGGCTTAGACAAAAAGACGGCGAAAGGTTCACCACCTGTCACGTTGTCCTGAAAATATCTTCGGTGGAAGGTGGGTCAAAGGGACATAATTGTCTAGACTAGACCTCTGTCTACCCCTGTATTGGGAATTGCGTGAAGATATTTATTTTATTTATTTTACCTACCTTGTCTCATCTCTGCCCCACCTAAAGGTTGACTAGTAAAGAATACCTCTGGCATTGAGGTCCGCCTATTTACACTTTGATTTACGAGTACATGAAGTTTAATGTTTACAATAATTATTTTTAAAAATAATTTAATGTCACGATAGCCGAGTGGTTGGGTAATCGTTGAGACCCAAGTTCGATCCCCAGGTTGTAGGATCGTACTTATTAGTTTTTCGAAGTAACGAGTTATGTACGATTTATATCGTTTTCTCGGGCATGGAAACGGCGATAGGCTCATTACCTGTCACGTTGACCCAAAAATATCTTCGGTAAAATGTGGATCGAAAGTAATTAATTGTCTTGACCTCTTTCAGCCCCAGATATTGGGAATGGCGTGACGATATTTGTTTTAATTATTTAAAGCACTGTTAAAATATATATGAATATCTAATAGTCTACGATTCAACATGATAAAGCTATCAAACAAAAGAGAAATATGAGGCTCAGGTGTATGAAATTGCCGAAAGGGGAAGACGAACGTGCCTCAACCTAGTTCAGGACTTCCTGAACAAAAGTCCTTACGTTCTCTTAACGGAAGTGCAAATATCAAAAGACTGACGGAAGTAAACGAAGAGAGAAGTATGTCAGGATCTTACCAAGGGGAAGGATGTGGTCTCTGCTTACTCTGCTCCTACAAAGGGAAGGAGGCGTAATGTGTTTTTCCAGGTTATTTTGCACTTTGTAACTTTTCATTGACTTAAAATATGTGCAAATGGTACACTGGGCAAATATTTTACTCAAGTATTTTTCTATGCGTCTGTTTCGCTATTTTACGTTATCCATAGCAATTCCAATAAATTGAAAAGCACATTTGTTCAAGTTCTAATTAGAATAGATACAAAACATAACAAAACGGATTACACAGAAAATATAATATTGCTTGATATTATAGTGATGTCACGATAGCCGAGTAGTTTGGTGGTCTTTCCATGACGGTGGTGATGGTGGAATTTCGAATCAAGGGACCCGAGTTTGATCCCCAGGTGGCAGGTTCGTAACAATGGGTTTTTCCAAAATTTATGTACGAATCATATCGTTGGCTTGGACATAAAGACGGCGACGGGCTCACCACCTGTCACGTAGTCCCAAAAATATCTTCGGTGGAAGGTGAGTCGAAGAGACCTTACTGTCTAGACTAGACCTCTGTCTACCCCTGTATTGGGAATTGCGTGAAGATATTTATTTTATTTATTTTACCTACCTTGTCTCATCTCTGCCCCACCTAAAGGTTGACTAGTAAAGAATACCTCTGGCATTGAGGTCCGCCTATTTACACTTTGATTTACGAGTACATGAAGTTTAATGTTTACAATAATTATTTTTAAAATAATTTAATGTCACGATAGCCGAGTGGTTGGGTAATCGTTGAGACCCAAGTTCGATCCCCAGGTGGCAGGTTCGTAACAATGGGTTTTTCCAAAATTTATGTACGAATCATATCGTTGGCTTGGACATAAAGACGGCGACGGGCTCACCACCTGTCACGTTGACCCAAAAATATCTTCGGTAAAATGTGGATCGAAAGTAATTAATTGTCTTGACCTCTTTCAGCCCCAGATATTGGGAATGGCGTGACGATATTTGTTTTAATTATTTAAAGCACTGTTAAAATATATATGAATATCTAATAGTCTACGATTCAACATGATAAAGCTATCAAACAAAAGAGAAATATGAGGCTCAGGTGTATGAAATTGCCGAAAGGGGAAGACGATCGTGCCTCAACCGAGTGCAGGACTTCCTGAACAAAAGTCCTTACGTTCTCTTAACGGAAGTGCAAATATCAAAAGACTGACGGAAGTAAACGAAGAGAGAAGTATGTCAGGATCTTACCAAGGGGAAGGATGTGGTCTCTGCTTACTCTGCTCCTACAAAGGGAAGGAGGCGTAATGTGTTTTTCCAGGTTATTTTGCACTTTGTAACTTTTCATTGACTTAAAATATGTGCAAATGGTACACTGGGCAAATATTTTACTCAAGTATTTTTCTATGCGTCTGTTTCGCTATTTTACGTTATCCATAGCAATTCCAATAAATTGAAAAGCACATTTGTTCAAGTTCTAATTAGAATAGATACAAAACATAACAAAACGGATTACACAGAAAATATAATATTGCTTGATATTATAGTGATGTCACGATAGCCGAGTAGTTTGGTGGTCTTTCCATGACGGTGGTGATGGTGGAATTTCGAATCAAGGGACCCGAGTTTGATCCCCAGGTGGCAGGTTCGTAACAATGGGTTTTTCCAAAATTTATGTACGAATCATATCGTTGGCTTGGACATAAAGACGGCGACGGGCTCACCACCTGTCACGTAGTCCCGAAAATTTCTTCGGTGGAAGGTGAGTCGAAGAGACCTTACTGTCTAGACTAGACCTGTTACTACCCCTATATTAAGAGCTGCGTGAAGACATTTTATTTTTATAATATTGCTCAAATTTAACAGAAATGAAAAAACAAATAAAAGTGACCCTGTGTAGCAGCTTGAGATCGTGGAATGGGCTGGAATCAGTAAAATTCGAGATATAGGAACTTAAATTATTCAGATAAGATTAAAGAATCCCCTTAACATTTGCCTTTTTTATAGTCTTGTAAGAATGTATGTATCTTACGATATCGGTTACGATATGCGGTATAAGAAACTCAGCACCTTAAAAGATGGACAGAATCAATAGACAAATAGACGCTTTGTTAATCGATTTTATACGAAATTTAAAAATGACCTTTATGAAGAGTGATTATAACTCAAATCGATTTTACTGTAAATTGCAGAATTTAATGAAAATATATACAAAAGATAATATAATTCTGCGAAATAGACTCAATAAATTTAAAACACGGTTATATTTCACTTAAGCGGACAGGCTGAAATTTGAACCACCGATTAATTTATAAAATTAAACTTGATACTGTAGGAATGGAATTTAAGCTATTTGTATTACTATTCGAAAAATAAATATGATTCACGCAAATGTTACCTACTTGAGTTCAGTAAATTACTGCTTTATTTTAAATATATGCTATCCATTAGGAATAAGTCACGGGAGCCTTGTCATTGGGTGATCGGAATTCAAGTCGAGAGACCCGAGTTCGATCACCAGGAAGGCTCTTAGTTTTTTTTTTAAATATGTACATTTTGTATCGTTTTTTTGTATATTAAGACGGCGACGGGCTCACCACCTTATGGACTTAATATTCTAGACCTCTGTCTAGCCCAGTATTGGGATTTGCATAAAGATATTTTTCTATTATGAATTACACTGTTTAAATATTTTAAACCAAAAAAATAAAATTAATTCAATGATTTACTTAGTTATATTTAACCCAAGGCAGTTTTAAAACATCAATCTTTAGCTTCAAAGCGAGTATATCTGTGTACACCATGATTTGAAATTAGTCTGAAATACATGTACGTTTTCGTTTCTTTCTTATATAAATTAATATTTTTAACGTTTAAACTTAGTCTCTATACAACAACAGCGCAAATCTTTATGCTTTTACTCCCGAACGCTAAAGTTCCTGAAATGTTTTGAAGTTCCGACAACGCTTACGTACACTGGGAACACAAAATTTTCATAAATTGTTTAGCGACATAATAGAGACGTTCTTAACAAATTATATTAACCCCATCTAGTATGTTGGCAAGCTTTCAAGCGTTGAAAATTTTTGGGTTAAGCAAAATCAACAGAATTTTAGAAACTCATATACAGGAGTTCATTTATAATAAAACAAATTTTAAAGTGTACCACGAAGTCGTTTATGAATATGCCTTCATGAAAAGGCACTGTTGCGACGTAAAATTAAAGTAGTTCTCTTACAAAATTGTTCTTGTGCATAAATTTTATACGCCAGTATTCTCAGTTTGGATTTTTACAATTATGACAAAGTTAGCGTCACCTATTATTCTGTATGAAAATTATTTAGTTTTATTATAGTTTTCAGTTAATATTATTTTTATGTATACACATATTTATTTCTGTAAGTAAAATATTGGAAAAAAAGTTTTCTTAACTATTTCTGTAATAATTAAAGTACAAATATACGCATTGTGTTAACGGCAATAGTGGATGCCACCCCTTTTATTTTCCAATCTCTTGAATTATCAATCAATCAATCAATCTTAACATTGGTAGAGCTACGCATCAGCTTTTGTTGTTGCATGAATGGTCCGGCTCGACCGAGGAAGTACCACGACCTCACAGAATACCGGCGTGAAGTAGAAGTCTAACAAACTTCTGCGTTTCGTCTGGTGAGTGCAGGTAACCGGTGCCCCCTCCCCCAATTCTGAGGGGGAGGGCACTCTTAGGGAGGCAACGCATCTGCTATGCCTCCGGTATTGCGGGTGTTCATGGGCGGCGGCAATCACTTACCATCCCGTGAGCCATCTGCTCGTTTGCCTCCCTTTCATATAAAAAATAATTAAACGAAACCGCCGTTTAACATTGGAATGACTGTTGAGAGGTGGTGGGGTATTTGAAATATATCAAATCAATATAGCAGACTGTTTTCTGCCAGTAGCGTCCAAGGTACGAGTACAGCGATCGCTAATGAGCTTGAATAGTGTGACGATTACTGTTATTCCTGGTTATTGGATATACCTACATCCTATAGTAGACTTTTAGAAGAATAATAGCAATAAAGTAAAACCTTTTGCATAATTGATCTCGCAATTATTGCTTGCTTAAAAATTTTTACCGTAGAAGAGAGCTACAACAAACAAAATGATAAGGTATACGCACACAGTAGTGAAGAAGCGAGCAACCGTATTCTGCGTGTCCAACGAGGTCATTTTCCATCCTCGCTCATGGTATGGTTGGGAGTTTCTTATTAGGGCTTACATTTTTGCGAGAAAGGTGTAAAAACGAATGCAGTTGTGTATCAAAATACAGTCCTGACGAACCTTGTGGAACCTGTTGCTCATACCATGTTCAATAACAGGCACTGGGTATTCCAACAAGATTCGGCGCCAGCTCTTAGAGCGAAGAGCACACTAGACTGGCTGGCGGCGCGTGATATCGACTTCATCGGGCACGAAGACTGGCCCTTCTCCAGTCCAGATTTGAATCCGTTAGATTACAAGATATGGCAACACTTGGAGGAAAAGGCGTGCTCAAAGCCTCATCCCAATTTGGAGTCACTCAAGACATCCTTGATTAAGGCAGCCGCCGATATTGACATGGATCTCGTTCGTGCTGCGATAGACGACTGGCCGCACAGATTGAAGGCCTGTATTCAAAATCACGGAGGTCATTATGAACTTTAGTGTCATAAGAATCTATGTTTTTTAGGTTCATTTTGGTATATAAATAGTTTCATAATGAATAAAGTTGTTTTAATTATTTAAGGTTAAACATGTGACAGAATTTATGACCTGACCAGGTATATATATTTTAATTTCACACGTAGTACGGCAAAGGTCGCGGGTTCGATCGCCGCCCGTGTAGTATTTAATAATACATTGCAGATAGATGGAAGTAAAAATAAATAATAAATAAATATCTTCACACAATTCCCAATACAGGGGTAGACAGAGGTCTAGTCTAGATAATTAAGTCCCCTTGACCCACCTTCCACCGAAGATATTTTCGGGACAACGTGACAAGTGGTGAGCCCGTTGCCGTCTTTATGCCCAAGCCAACGATATAATTCGTGCATAAATTTTTTTTTATTTTTTGAAAAACTTATTGGTACTGCCACCTGGGAATCGAACTCGGGTCTCTTGACTCGAAATTCCGACCACCCAACCACTCGGCTGACGTGAAAGTAAATTCTATTAAAACTTTGAAGACTCGAAAACCCTTCTTAATTTACGAGATTCTCGCTCGCCAGCAATTTAAATAACATACCATTTCCATTTTTAAATAATCATATTAATTAACACAGTATTAGAAAAATATGTGTGCGCATCACACGCAAATCATTCTGAACACTATAATTTTATGTATTTTATATTATTTCTCCCAAACTTAAACATAGATGCATGCATTTTTCAGTATTTCTTTTTATCTATCAAATCAGAACGGTTCTATAGAAGTTTTCACTCCAAAAACAAGAATTGAATCTTTGTAGTACAGAAATAATAAAAGGGGACGAAATATAAAGTAAAAAAAAATACGTAAACAAATCTTGAGCGGTTCCATAACACCTGTAGCAAAAGCGAATAATAAATGTTAATAATATTCTGTGTAAGTCATTAAAGAGCTCATAAAACTGATGATAAAGGGAGAGAGTATGTAAATGGGCTTAACTTTTTCAAATCTCAAAATATTATGCTTTTAAAATTTAAATTCTAATAGTGACGGAATAAATTATTAATAATAACATTTTCACCCCACTCCCAATACAAAGGTAGACAGAGGTCTGGTCTAGACAACTAAGTCCCTTAGACCCACCTTCCAGAGAAGGCATATTCAGGACAACGTGACAGGTGGTGAGCCCGTCGCTTTCATTAAGTCCTAGCCACCGATATATAAATCATAACGTAAGTTTTAAAAAAAAAACTATTGGTACGAGCTTGCCAACTGATGATGGAACTCGGTTATCTGGGCTTTGGTAGCATAGTGAGCAGGACCTTTCTTTATCACCTAAGCGATTCAGATTCGATCCCAATATAATAAAAATATTTCGAAAACGTGTGAAATAGGCCAACCCACAGGACAGCAGCATGTTAGACGTTCTCCTGCTCTAATCACTGCTAAATATCTGAGAGAAAGCCTTTGTCAGGCCCAAAGCTGGTAGCATTTATATGCTATCACTTTACAACTTTACTTTTTCCCTAGAAGGCAATAAACGATGTTCAAATTTAACTCAATTTAATTTAACGTCAATCACTTGATTAATGAAACATTCGCGAACTTTCCACACGTATCGACTCCCTTACAAAGTTTTTCCGATGCCTTCGTGCCATATACATGAGTTTCCTATTAAACCTTTAGCGATCGCGTCGAAAAGTTTCACATAGCGAATGTCAGAAAGCGAGAGATCTTTCATTGCTTTGAAACTTTTACAATTTAATAATGTATATTAATACCTATTACCTACCCAGCCTGTGCTTAATATATTTTTGAAATATTGCCTATGGATTATTTTTTGTTTCTTATTTTTACTTTTACTAGTTTTAAACAAAAAAAAAACAGATTCTTCATTCGGTTATTTTTTTCTATTTTTGTGTTTACGTTTGTCTACAATAAAATTTGGGATTTTTTCTAACTGAACCATCTTTAAAAAGAATACAAAAAAGCAAAGAATATTTTTTTTTAGCCAAACCTACCTTGCCCGACTTGCTGAAATAAATAACAGCAAGAAAAAATAAGAATAAGTCGAAGTTAAAATGCGTAGAGAGTAAAGAAGTAAAAAAAAAAAAAAAAAAACAAATAAAGAAGTTACAAACAAAATCCGGCATCACATCAAATAAATGCCGTACGGCATTGATTTGATGTCATAATCGAAATGTATATTTTTATTAAGAGTTAGTCTGGTTTTATTGTTGACTTAAAAAAAATTGTAAGATTCTTATAAAAAAGAAAACAAATTGTAGGTGTATAATAAAGCATTTGTTCTACCCACATTGTACACAATCTCGTCGATTTAAATCTTACAGTGCATTATTAATACCAAGAATTCCGCGAATGTAAGCACGCTTTCACAGAACATGAACCTCGCTTGAGAACATAAGACGAAATACAACTTTCTTACCAGGAACTAAGTTCCAATTTTATTTGGCAGCTATGAAATTAAAATGAAGGCATTATTCGGAAAAAATTGCTGTTTTTTCGATTTCAATAAAACATCTGAAAACATGACACCATTTCAAAGAGTACAAGTGGCTTAGACTTTATATTTTTTGTAGATAGTTAAATCCTTCGACTCACCTTGTCAAGTCAAAACATGTCTTCGGTCTACCACTTTCTAAGGGGGATCAAAGTATTTAATTGTCTAGACTTCTGTCTACACCTGTATTGGCGATAAAGTATTTTATAATCTAAGTAGAAATATTATTTTTCCCCGTTATATTGGCTTACATAATTCCTGGGAATTACGATAGCCCAGAGGTTGGGTGGCCGTAATTTCGAGTCAAGAGAACCGAGTTCGATCCCCAGGTGGCAGGATCGTACCAATGGTTTTTTTTAAAAAACTTATGTGCGAATTATATCGTTGGCTTGGACATGCTTGGGGCCTTGGAGTCTTTGGGCTCTACGATTAATATAGTTTTCGGTTAATAAGTATTTTTAATATAACTTTGTTTTTGTAAATAAAGTAATGAAAAAAAATTCACGATAGCCGAGTGAATGGGTGGTCGGAATTTCGAGTCGAGAGACCCGAGTTCAATCCCCAAGTGGCAGGCTCGAACCAATGGGTTTTTCAAAACAAACTAATGCACGAATTTTATCGTTGGCTTGGACATAAAGACGGCAACGGGTTCGCCAGCTGTCACCTTGTCCCGACAATATCTTCGGTGGAAGGTGTGTTCAAGAGACTTACTTGTCTAGACTAGACCTCTGTCTACCCCTGTATTTGGAATTGCGTGAAGAAGTAATGGAAAAAAAACATGAAGACGGCATCATGATCATCGTCGGTTAGGTTGTCCCAAAAAATGTCTTGTGTGAAAGATAAGTCGTAAAGACATAATTGAGTAGACTACCTCAGTTTTGTGAATGGCGTGAAGATATTTTTTTTAAATACAGCATTATTAGGTATAGCAGTTTTGTTAAATCTTAATAATGGTAGATTTTGTTAGCGAAGTTCTCACAGGATTAAAATGTCAACTCTCTTAACAAAAATGCAATATTATGTAAAAGTTTGGACACAAATATACGGAACTTCAGTTTTGACATGTAACGATAAGTTTAACGCTCGCTCAATAATTGAAACAGAAGTTCATTTCACTTCCAATATCGGAAGAAATAATTCTCGGCGATTGCCTTTCGCCGGACATCCATTATATTTATTGCTTCTACAGAAAGTAGACCCTGGATAACAATATAAGAAAATAAATGATATTTTGAGCATGTAGACGAATCTTATTGAAAATAGAATTACAGAATCAAATTTTATGTAAAGCGTCAATAGCCTAGAGGTTTAGGTTGTGGACTACGAAACAAAGCCCCGCAGGTTCGGGTCCGCCATCCGACTATTATATAGATAGACTATCGCGAATTTGATATTACTAATATCAGACTTTTGCTTAAAACCACTGAACAAAAATTATCAATGTGCGAATACTTTTTCGTATCAAATATATCTTTGAAACTCCGTACAATGTTATTTCTAGATAAAACTACAATGTGTTATTTTTTAATATCCAAAACAAATTTTAGATTATCTGAGACACCTCCAAAAACACAAAGGAATGTATTTTTTTTTTGTGAAATATTCTATATCTTATGGGATAAGCCCTAGTAAAACAAATAGCGACCGCCCATCAAAAAAAAACTCAAAAGACTTTCTTCTGCACTACTACAGAATAGTCTCTTGGATTTTTTGTGTATAAAAAATAGTAATAACTAACATATTAAATTTTATTAAAAAAAAAGCCTGTAAACACGTTTCGTCTATTATTTAAATAAAAAAGACAAAAATAAAATAAAATATCTTCACGCATTTCCCAATACAGGGGTAGACAGAGGTCGAGTCTAGGCAATTAAGTCCCTTCGACTCACCTTCCACCGAAGATATTTTCGGGACAACGTGACAGATGGTAAGCCCGTCGCCGTCTTTATGTCCAAGCCAACGATATTCGTACATAAGTTTTTGAAAAACCCATTGGTACGAGCCTACCAAATGAGGATCGAACTCGGGTCTATTGACTCGAAATTCCGACCACCCAAACACTCGGCTATCGTGACTTTTTGACCTCTGTATTATGATTTGCATATATACTTAATATGTGTAAATGTCTTTTACTTTTTAATCGTAAAATATTGCAATTATATGAGCAAATAACCAGTATATAGCGCGAAAGTTAATATTAAAAAGGGGTCGAGGTAGGCCGAGACTAACCTTCGAAGACGTGTTTTCGTTTTCGGACATGTGAGCAAATTGATATGCATGTATTGTACTTTACGTACATGTATTGTACTTAGATACCTAGATGTGCATGTATGAAGAAAATGATGAATCTGAAATAGCGAATAAATAAAAGAGCTATGTAAGGATCGTGTCACTTGGCGATCCTTTCTCTCTAGCTACCCCGTGCATGAAGATAAATAAATAAATAATTCAACACAAACCATAGGTGTGAGGTACCACGTACTGTGATCACCAAATTACCAGCCAACAATCCTTACTTACAAATTCAGAAGAATTTGTAAGTAAGGATACTTGAATTCTACAGGCCGTTAAAAAGGAAAATTTAAATTTTATACAATCACGATAGCACAAAATATATCTGAAATTTAATCTCAAAATAAAAATAAAACCCGCGTAACGTATAACTGAAAATTGTTTTGCAGAGAGGAGAGGTCAATCAGCATCGCTTTAACAGAAAACCACGTATTCAATATCTGTTCCAATAACCAAGTGAACGTTCCGATAGTTGAAAACAAAATTGTTATTTCGAACGCACTTCCTGACCGGACAATTGAAACATGGAGCCAGAATTTATAGAATTCTCATTTATGTGTTAAAGGTCATGATATAATATTAAAAATTAAGTTTTTAATTGCAATATTTATCGAATTTTAAAGCTTAGTTATGTTCGACTTTTTGGTACTAAATTAATAAGAAATTTAAAAAATCAGCACGGGCTGAATTGAACCCATTACTTCTGCCGTACGATGACAGCAATACGGTTTTATAATATTCAAATAAAATCGTATCATAAAGGTGTAGATGGCATTAACGTATTCATTTTTCATTGCTATAGATTTGCCTTTAGTAGTAGCGTCCGTACTGCCAACTGCCGACTGGTCGTAGCCGCTGATAATAAGAGGGCGGGTTCTTTTCTCGCTTCTCGGCTAAGTCTAGCCATTCAACGTGGAAATGTAGCCAGCGATCTTGGTGCCATGCAAAGAGGAGTAGGGATGTACGATTATGGTAATTTTTAGTTAATAAGTAGTCTAAACGTAAACATTATTTTGTTTCTATAAAAAAATTATTAACAGAAAAAAACTGTAAAATTAGCTGAAAGAGCTCCATTTAGTTGAAAGCCTTAGTTGACACCTTTCGGCAGTTGTCGCCCACACCCATGAGAGGCGTAAATAAAATGAGAGATTTGTAATTTCAACTGATACATGTAGGACACGGTGGCTCGGAGGTAAGAATACTGCCACGATACGTTAGAGATCGTAAGTTTGAACCCTACCCCTGTTAGTTGATTTTTTGAATTTCTCAATAATTTACGTTTTCATTTTTAAATAAAAGCTTCTTTAGAAACCCAACGTTTCTCGGCCTAACTAAATATGCACTTGAAGTAAAGTCATTTTGACCTTGTGCTTTTTGTTGGCGTTTTTACTGTAACAGTGTTTGAAAAAAAAATTACTGAAAAGTGCTACATGCTTTTACATATTTCTCGTTCCCAAGTAAACTTTGGGGTAAAAGTATGTACAAAACTTCTTGAGAAAAAATGCAACGACCTATGAAACCTTCATCTCAATCCATCAACAACTTTATGAGTTTTGAGGATAAATGTGCTTTACGTACACAAATGCGAACATAAATTATCTCATTCGCTATTGTTTATCACACACAAGTAGCAATATTCCTGCTTCGTCTATCCAAAACTTTATAAAAGAGCTATTCAGCACAGTGTTCTCAAAGTTTGGATAAACTATTTAGCAACATCGTCGCTCACAGCATATTGTTTTACGTAATCAGCGTCTCTCAAGCTTACTCTACTGTTCTTAGAAACGGCACAAAATTTTCAATATTAGTGTTTAAATTTTAAGCCAACCATTTATTAACCATTTTGATATCACTGTAGCAACTTGTTTCAATGTACGGTTACTGGTATTACTTAGGTTGTCTGTCGTAAGAGGTGAATAACTAATACGCCTTGAAAATGCAATAATTTACCGACAAATACCAGAACAAATTTAGTAAGTTGGTGACGGACAGCAGCGTCTATGTCAAGGTCAAGTCACTTCGAGGTAAATAGTACTACAATCGCTGTATTTATACTAGCTACTTGTTAAAGTAACCGAACCCATATATCTTACGTACCACAAAACTCCTCGGCTAGTTTGTTCTTATATTAATCAGGATCTTTGATTTTTTATAGAAAAGGGAGGCAAACGAGCAGGTGGCTCACGTGATGGTAAGCGATTACCGCTGCCCATGAAAACCCGCAATACCAGAGGCATAGCGAATGCGTTGCCGTCCTTTGAGAATGGTGTGGGCCTCCGGTTACCTGCACTCACCAGATGAAACGCAGAAGTTTGTTAAACTTCTAATTCACGCCGGTACTTCCCCGATCGAGTCGGCCCATTCATGCAACAACAAAAGCTGGTGCGTGGCTCTACCACTGTCATTAATACTGTCATCAAATGTTTAGAACACGACCAGTTGGCATCCAATCAGATAATTTACATCACGATAGATATTTTAGATCACGGTTGGGTTATTGGAATTCGAATCAAAAGACCCGAATTCGATCTCCAGTTAGAAGGCTCGTACTAATGTTTTTTTTTTTCTAAAACTTATATACGATTTATATCGTTGGCTTGGCTTAGACATAAATTCAAGAAGAGCTCACCACCTGTCACGTTGTCCCAAAACTAGTGAAGGTGGATCGAAAGGAAATATTTGTCTAGATCTCTTTCTACTCCTATATTGGGAAAGCCGTGAAAATGTTTTTGGATATTATAGTTAGTATAGAAGCTTTAAAAAATTAGTCGAAAGTAATACTAGTAGTAGAAAGTTTGTATGTTTGGATGTTTGTGATTCAATCACGTAAATTTTTTTGGAACTTTTTCTACACTTGAATAATATGCAAATGAACAGTACATATAAATACAGTACAGTAAATATAAATAAATGGAATAGCGTAAATAATGTCCCGAGTCTTCGAGGAACGTTTCGTCAAATATTCATCTTCAGATGAGACAGGTATTGACATTTTAATCGTCTTAAAAAAAGAATGTTAACAATATGACACGTCTGTAATAATAATATTATTGAAATAACAATATCCCATAACATTGCTCAAAGTAAGCAGCTGTAGCACTTGCACTAACACCCAGACTCGAGACAACATAGAAAAACGTTTTTCTACATAGACCCGTCCGGGAATCGAGCCCGGAACCTCAGAGCTGGCAATACCATTAAAGCTGATGTGTATGCCATTTGTTCATGGAGGTGGTAATTATATAATTTTATTATAATCTATTAAAGCTTCATAACGAAATAAATGAAAAAAATTATAAATGTTATATACATGACGAACCGACAACCTGGTTGGTGAGGAAAAATATTTGCTTGCTGGATATGAATGTTTGTACTCGAGTCGCGGATGTTTAGATGTTAATATAAATATTTATCTAAGTAATTATATTAAATTAAAGAGGAAATTAAAAAAAAATCAACTTAAACGAGCAGGAATATATGGGTTAGAGGTCTAAACAATTTAGTTCTTTCGACCCACATTTTTCCAAAGCGTATTTTTAGACAACGTGACAGGTATTGAGCCTACTAACGACATAAATCATAAGTTTAGAAAAAAAAACTCAATGGTAGCCTAGCCATAATCCATTCCAATCACCCTACCATTTGCCAATGGTGATTTTACCTGTTATAATGTAATATAATTGTTTTAAAACGGTTGGAAAACCCCACACGTAAACCTAACTTGTATATACTAAGTAAGACTACGCTTGAGAGGACTGAAAAAATATTTAGCATAGTATTCATTTTCTACCGAACATGATTTCTGTACTTGATTTTATCTACTATTTTAGATAGAATTTTCTGTTGAACATTTTACTACACTCTCACCAAAAATAACACATAAATTTAAATTATGTTTACTAGTGAACTAACGAATGATGAGGAAGTACAATGCGAAAGTGAACAGCGAAAGACCACGGTCAGGTATCCAGTTGTCAACTTTTGAATTATATGAGTAAATTTCTCGAATATGGAAAAGTTAATAATACTCTGATATATCGGGATTCGTCTATAGAGGAAATGATGTATTTAAAGGGCTGAATATATAACGAACAGTTCTAATTGTGTATGTGTGCATGTCTACGCCTGGCACCTCTGTTGTGTTCGAATAAACAGTGTTAAGCTAGCCAGCGATCGTATCACTTGTCCCCCTCTGTCCTTATATCTAACAGTTCTCTTTACTTACCTCTATTGAGATGATGGCCTAAGATATAAGTTAAATAATATTAAAAAAAATATCTTCACGCAATTGCCAATACAAGGGTAGACAGAGGTCTAGTCTAGACAATTAAGTCCCTTCGACCCACCTTCCAGGGAAGGTATTTTTGGGACAACGTGACAGGCTATCGCCGTCTTTATGTCCAAATCAACAAAATAATTCGTACATAAGTTTTTGAAAAGCCCATTGGTACGAGTCTGCCACTTGGGGATCGAACTCGGGTCTCTTGACTCGAAATTCCGACCACTCGGCTATCGTGAGTCTCAAAGAATAGTAGTGAAAATTTTAAAACAATTTTATTAACAAAATTATTTTCAGATCTTTCGCGAATTTAATTTTAAATTACTTGCAGCTAGACCACTTCACAGAACTTCGCAAAGTTCACTCGAATGCATAATTGCTATTGCCATAGCAACAAACGCAACGAAATTGTAATTTTTTTTAATCCATATTACTTACTTTCTTATCGTCACGCACAATACTTGACAGTGAAGTCAGGGAGTACAGATCGCCAAGTGTGTAAGGATCAATCCTTACATACCTCGTTCGCTTCTTTCAAATTTATCATTTTCTTCATACACATACGTCAAGGTATCCGAGTACTCTTGACCCTCGCTTCTTCGAGCAATTTGCTCACATGGCCGAAAGTCAGTCTCGGCCTACCTCGTCACCTTTTAATGTTAACTTTTACGTTATATATATTTTTTCAACAATCGGTCTTCACTCATTCGCTCAACGTGCAAAACCAAGATGTATATAAAAGCCACTTTTTGAAATGGAAGATTCCCCTAATCTAGGAGTTGTCGGTGCCAGTATTTCACGCCTAGGTATTTCTGTTGCTAAGCAGCAAACAAAGAATGTAGTATACAAGTTCAAAAAAAACAGACGACATATTTTATTGAATTAAAGCGAGTTTTTGACGACCTGCGTGAACGAGTGGCTTACAAAACTATTTTCATAGTGTCGCCAGCTAAGTTTCGGGTTCGATTCCCGGACAGATCAATGTAGAAAACCACTTTTCTACAATTTCTCGAGTCTGTGTGTTTCTGGCACCTTCGTTGTTTCTAATTTCATAACACAAGTGCTTTAACTACTTTCTTTGGGATCAAAACAGTGTATGCGATTTTGTTTCTATCTGTGCATGTATTTATACATTTAAATAAATAATAAATAAAAAAATTAATAAAAGTGTGGTACTGAACCACACGACAAATCTCCTAAGAGTATACCGCCATTCAAAATTCAATGTGTTATATTCTTTCAATTTTAAACCAAACTGTATTTGATTTACTACAAGCAACATGGACTCTCTAAACGTTAACCTCTAAATTATCAGCCAATAAACTTTAATATTGGCTTTGCAGTAGTCAGAGCCATTTTTCAAAGCGACTCAACCGCCACACCATACGTGACAAAAATACCAATATTATAATCCTCTTACGTGAGCTTCACTGCAAGTTCCCACATATGCTTTTAGATTTACTGAATAAAACACGTTTATTAAATGTTTAACATGTTGGTGATAAATGTACATGCATCTTAATAATTTATTACACTTAATTTTCCATCATTAAATATGGTCTTCAAATAAAAATTATAATGTTGGCTTGGACATAAAGACCGCGACGGGCTCACCACCTGTCACGTTGTCCCGAAATTATCTTCGGTGGAAGGTGGTGAAAGTCCACTTTAAGATAAAGAATATCCCGGACGAGAGCTTGTCTCATAACCACCCCTCTTTGCAAGCGGTTTGGTGATTGATGTATTAAAACATTGTATAATTCTAATGTTGTGTAATATGAGTAACAACGTGTGTTAGTATATTTTCAGTTATTGATACTTCTTCTTCTTCTTCTTTACCCCCTATCATGGGGCCTAAACATAGGCCTCCCTCAAAGCTTTCCACATAGAACGGTCCCCAGCCACTTGCGTCCAACTTACCGCAATGTTCTGCATGTCGTCACTCCATCTCGTGGGTCGTCCTACACTGCGTTTTTCTATTACGACTTTAAATTATATATTATATTGATTTTTTTTTATAGAAAAGGGAGGCAAACGAGCACGTGGCTCACGTGATGGTAAGTGTTTACCCCCGCCCATGAACACCCGCAATACCAGAGGCATAGCAGATGCGTTGCCGTCCTTAGAGTGCCCCCCCCCCCTCCCCAGAATTTGGGAAGGGGGATGTGTGGGGGTATGTGGGTCCTTGATACTATGTTACTTAAAATTTTATTTTAAGAAAAATTTTATATAAAAATTTTCATATGAAATTTCCAATACAACATTCTGTCAATTCGCTGAAGAATCGAATCTTCATAGCAACCTAATGTACATTCGAGAATTGAAAGAACAAAAGGAAAGTAGGTTGGTCGGGTTTCTAAGCGAACAATAATCACATTGAAATCCCTGAAGCTTTAGCAATTGACATTCTCGCTTCGAGTACAAATGTACTTATTATCATACGTTTGCCTCTATAATTGGTTGCTGTTCGTTACCCCTCTTAAACAAACTCTATTGAGTGTTTCATCTAATTATTGAAAAACAGACTACAATTTACAAATCCATACATCTAAAACCATGTTTGTTGACAATGATATATAACACTACGAGTATCGGCTTAAGAATATGTCACCCTCTTTCTTCTTATGGGTGTCGTACGAGGTGACTTAGAGAAAAGCCTTAACAATATCAAAGGCAATCGACAGGCGGCAGGATAACCGTTTAGAAAAAAAAAATAACCAAATATGCAGACCAATTGCGGGCAGCATTGTCTAAAGTGCAAGATGTCTGTTACTGCGATCGCCAATCCGCTTGCCAAGCGTCATGATCGGGAGAGGCCTGTGTCTATCAGAGTACAATTACTGGTCGTTATGTATATAATAGCCTAATAACAGATTTTCGACAAATCATAGTTTCTACAAAGGAATCCAGTTACATGCATGCTTCACTACTTGACAAAATTCGAAAATCGTTTAATTTTAGATGCGTAGTGTAGATATCGTTATAGATGTATGAAGTCGATTGGGAGCATCGATTTGTCAACTACATAGATGTCCTTGTGGCAGCGACGTCGTCAAGTTAGGCCTCCACGGGCTTACATGCAAAAAAAAGTGCTGAAAGACTGTCTCGTCATGGCCCCTTGTATGAAATCCAAAAGGCACTGTTTCCGTAAATACTCCCTCAGTTTTAGAGCCTTGACGACGGCTTGACAGTAGTCTTTTGGGAGAGCGGCAAAGCTCTAGGGTGTCGCACTCTACTTGCGTCGATACATTAGCGGCCTCTCACATCAAGAGTACTTCGATGAGGGCCGGAGTGGTATCAGAGGCAGCTGAATCGGGTAAGTGGCGTAAATATGTGGCGTATTGAAAGGAGATTACATATTTTTTTTCCATTTGCAGTAAAGACGATTGGTCCGTGGCTCTTCGCGCGATGCAGTTTGTAAAGGAATTGAATCCGGGTCTGTTCGTATCCGCTAATGACGAGAGGAGTGGTTCTTTTCTTGCTCAACGGTTAATTCTAGCCATTCAACGTGGAAATGCAGCCATTGTTCTTGGTACCATGTCACGAGAAGTAGGTCTCTACAATTATTGTAGGTTTTAGTTAACAAGTATTGTAAATGCCAACATATTTTTTTAATGACAGATTCGAATCTGTCATTAAAAAAATACTCAGGAGAGCCGAATAGTGGGATGGTCGGAATTTCGAGTCAAGACATCCGAGACCCCAGGTGGTAGGCTCGTACCAATGGGTTTTAAAAAAAAACTTATATACGAATGATATCATTGGCTTGGATATAAAGACGACAACGGGCTTACCACCTGTCTCACACTTGTTTCGTTAGTTTCAAAATATCTTCAAAGCAATTTTTGTATTCGATTCGCCTATGAAGAAAATTATTAATTTTACAGAGGCGGGAGAGGAAAGTAAAAAAACATGGGACTTGGCGATCTTTCTATCAGCCTACTCATACGTAAAATAAAATTTGTTTGTGATGATTTTCTTATTTTATATATCGTATAAAGCATAGAAGCGGATTTAAATTAAAGATATTGTTGATATTTATCTAAAGAAGTTAAGAAAATACCACTCACTTTCTCCCCGTGGGTGGCGTTTAACACGACTAAGGAAAAATTCTTGAATACTATTGACTGCCGACAGGTGGACTGTAGGACAGCCATCTCGAAAATACTTGACCAGAACTCAGCAGACCAGTAACGAACAGCAGAAAGGTCTGTGCATACAAACGTAGGGATTACGACAAACCTCCTCTTAGGGTAGGTTTACGTAATGCAGTGAACTTTTACAGGCCGGTATGTATGAGTGTAGGAAAGCTAGGTATTTGACTGGTAAATTAAGTAGAATGTGTGTTTAATACATTCTACTTTAGTTTCAGTAAATAAAAGAAGAAGCAAATATAAAATTTAATACATAAATTTCAATTTATTGAATATCAGTCTTCAATTATCGTTTGTTTTTTCAGTAAACGCTATCGCACAATACCCTTATAATATGATTTGAAATTGTACGCTTGTTTAGAATAACCCGCATTGTTAACGAAGTTGCGGGGCTTACCTCGTTCAGAACTTTTAACTAGCCAGATGCGTTTCGAGATGATGAGAAACTAACTTTTTGTACATATAATATTTACAATATTGTTTGTAACAATAAAATAGACAAGATTGTTTACATATACTTTTTAACAATTTCGATATGCATGACAATTAAAAGAACAAGCAGCATTGACGTAAATTCTTCCGAAAATTACGAGTCACCTGCAACTGCTGTCAATCACCAGTCTGCTTATTGTGCTCTAGTATTTTTCGATTGATTATCGCCTCTTACGACACCTACGAAACGAAAGGGGGTAGTATATTCTTAAGCTAATTCTAACGACTACTAATACACCACTTTTTAATGGGATACCTGGGTATTTTAGGCGGTATACTATATGAAGGTCACTCGAGGAGATCTCAGTCTTTCATCACTATTGAAAACTAAATAATTTGTCATATAGCTCTTATAAACTTCTTCTTCTATTTGGACCAAGTTATATGTAGCCAACCACTAAACAAGTAATAAGTGTTATTCCTCTTTTAGCATGTGAAGTGGTGCAAAGTAATTTTATGCCAACATCATTATAACACCTAAGATATTAAGATTGCTGTTTTTACCACTAATGCGCTTAATCGGATCTTAAATCCATTGTTAACTTAATAAAAGGTTAATTTAGTATTAATGTTATACTAAAGTATATAACAACGATATCAAATAATGAATCAGTGAAAAAGTTTAGGCAATAAATTTGAACGAAGTTACAAAACTCCGAAGGAACGACACGTTAAATTTTATTACATCTCGGTGCCCGAAAAGCCAAACGTGGTTATTAAACTTTGACTATTATCAAAATTATGTTGGATTTAGGTTATTGTATGAATTAGACGGGAGAGAACCTTTAAATGCCTAATTAGATTTATAGATGATGACTACTAAATGAAATTCAAAGCTATATAACATGCATATTCTTTGTTAAATCAACACAATCCCAAAGGGATTTTTCGTGATCAGTGGGCTACATATTTTTAAATATAAATAAATAAGATAGTTAATTGACTCAGGCGTTACTTTGCGGAAATTCATTGTAAAGTTGTTATTGAAAAAATTTTACTTCGCAACCCTCCAAATGCAAATATAAAAAGGCATATGTCACCTGGTCCGAAGAGAAGAAGAGCACCACTCTCCCTCCCACAGATGCATGCACTAATTCCACTGTATGCACCACCACCACCACTACACTCAAACCAGGTAACATAACACCGAAGAGTGACTCTGTGGTCGCTCATCGTAGAGTCTACTCGCTTGAGAATGCCTTGTTTTGAGGCGAAACACGTGTCGCGTTTTCGGTGGTGGTATATGTTCTCTTCGGACCAGGTGACATATACCTTTTTATATTTGCGTGCGTCATTTTTTCAATAACAACTTTATAAATAAATAAATATATTCACGCCTTTCCCAATTCTGGGGTAGATAATGGTCAAGACAAGTAAGTCCTTTTGACGCACCTTCCGCCGAAAATATTTTTGGGACAACGTGACAGCGGTTGACCCCGTCGCCGTCTTTATATCCAAGCCAACGATATAATCGTACATAAGTTTTTAAAAACCTATTGGTACGAGCCTTGGGGCCCGAACTCGGGTCTCATGACTCGAATTCTGGCCACCCAACCACTCGGCTGTCATGTCTTATTACAAGTAAACTCAAATTTTTATATCGACACAATACTAAAAGAATTTTATTAAGGTCAATAGAGATCATTTTTAGTGGCTACATATTTTTAATATTCTTTTATATTATTTCATAAAATATAAAATTTGGAAACTAACGCCGTATGCCATATATTAAGAATATAATGTCCTCTTTCTTCTCATGCGTTTCGTAAGAGAAAGCTTATGTAACAGTCTTGGATATGTTATTTGCTTACCGACTTATGAAGAAGTAACTATCGATAATTACAGCCCCAAAATTCGGTGATGAAAAAATCTTTAGTGATTGGCAGCAGCATCTAAAGTACAAGGTATCCGATTCTCTGATTTTCAATCGGATTGCCAAACGTGAAGATTTTACAAAATCTTACGTGAATGATATATGTGTGATATATTCTGTAGTGGAATTTTGCAGACTATTATGTTATAGGACTGACGACCTCCGTGGACGAGTGGCGTAAACACCGGTCTCCTAAGTCTCGCCAGCTCAGAGGCGTTCGATTTCCGGTCGGTTTAATGTAGAAAAACACTTTTCTACATTTTCTCGGGTCTGGGTGTTTGTGTTACCTTCGTTGTTTCTGATTCCATATCACAAGTGCTTAGCTGCTTACTTTGGGATCAGATCAGTGTATGTTATGTTGTCTCTGTCTATGTGTATATCTATTTACTTGTTTATACATAAAGTAACACATTCTTTGATTTATTAATTATTTAGTTACTAAGTTATTCTTCAGTAAGTAACCAAATTTTATATAAGTTAAGAGTGGACATAACAAAGTTGTCTTTATGTGTTGAAATATTAGTTCATTTGATAGAACCAGCTAAGTATGGTTTCTGTATTAACTAAACAACATTAAAATGGCCACCCAAATAATATAACTACCCAAACGAGGTTAGTCCGCACGATTAACACGAGCTGTCAGCTTTGTTTTCACATTAGTATAATGAAACTCCCTGTTCAGTATGCAATGTTGACAGCGATTAATTACTCCCCCAATGCTTTGTTTGCGGTATTTGATTGCCTCGATTTTCTATAGTTAACAATTGGCCAAAATCCACACTGTTATTGATATACTATCCATACGTATATTTCAAATATCAAAGATCATTTGTCGGTACAGTTTTTTGGTAGCGAAATATGGAATCAATTTTGTTGATGATAATGTTTTATGTACTTTGCTTTTGGGCGAGAATATAAGCGAAAACCTTGAGAATTTTATTGGCTGCTGAGAGATGGCGGAATGATAATCTCTAAAAATACTTGAGCAAAATTGAGGAAACCGGTGACCCATCACCGGTTTCCTCAATTTTGCGTTAAAGGTGCAAGGTATAAGGTGAGGTAAAAGGTTGAGGTCGGCAATCAGCTTACCTAGCGTGTTAATTATGATAAACTCTACCTTATGGGAAAAAGTCTGTGTCCCGCTGTGGGCATGTTTCTTGTCTACTTCTCTTTCCTGCCCTTTTCCCAATTATTTGGGGTCGGACCGCCTTATGCGTCTGCACCAGGATAACCTATCCTGAGTTGTCGATTTTGATAAGTTTTGCTCTTTGATGTTTTTCTCGACAATGGTCCACCAAGAAGCTGGATCGGCATCTTGTTCGAGGGCTGGTGATGCATTCACGAAAAATGTGCGAGCGGCAGATTAGAGTGAGATATGAAAGAAAGAAAAGAAAGATACATACATACATAGATAAGGACAACACCACATATACGCTGCTCTGGAATCAGAAACAATGAAGGTATCACAAACACCCAGACTCGAGAAAATGTAGAAAAAATATTTTCTACATTGACATACCTGACCGGGATTCGAACCCGTGACCTCTGAGATGGCGACACAATGAAAACCGGTGTGTATACCACTCGTCCATGGAGGTCGTCAACATATGATAGAAAGAAAGAGCTACGTTTCGTATATAACTGTAAAGGAGAGAGAGAGAGAGAGATGTACATGCACTCATTATTTTTCTGTCTTTTTGTCAAGATATTAATTAATGATTGAAATATATATTTAAATTTTTGAAGGTCACGATAGCCGAGTTGTTGAGTGGTTGGAATTTTGAGTCGAGAGACCCGAGTTCGATCCCCAGTGGCAGTACCAAAAAGTTTTTCAAAAACTTATGTACGAATTTCATCGTTGTCCCGAAAAATATCTTCGGTGGAAAGTGGGTCAAAGGGACTTAATTGTCCAGACTTGACCTCTGTCTACCCCTATATATATATAGGAATATATATATATATATATATATATATATATATATATATATATATATATATATATATATATATATATATATATATATATATATATATATATATATATATATATATATATATATATATATATATATATATATATAACTTTTCATGAAAACAAATATATTTATACATTACATACATAACCTAATAAAGATGCAGCTAAAGAGTCAGTTAGCAGTCTAATAGTCAATCTTCTATAGCACTTTGAATTTCTAAATCTTGTAGGTGTTAGTTAGAATCACTGTTTAAGAGCATTTGAATTATGGTTAACTTTCTACTTTAAATAAATACGGAAAAGGCGTTGAGTACAAAATATATGTAACTAAACTGATTCCCAATTTCGAAACATGAAGCTACACCAATTGTTCCGTCGTATAGCCATTATAGTATTTATTGCTTTTATAGAAAAGTGGACTCTGGATAACGATATTACGAGATGAATAGATATTGGCTTTAGACGTAACAAAGTTATGTATAATCCATAAAATTTATATTTATCTCTCACATGATCCGATAGGCTAGTTGGTAGCGACCTTGCCTTTGAAGCTAAGGGTTGTAGGCATGAGTCCCGCTAGAGACTTACATTTGTATGATAAATTTTAATGTTTTTATTCGAGTCGTGTCTGTTTATATGTATATTCAAATATTTATCTTTCTAAATATGTAAGTAAATAAATAGAACCGAGAGCATGGACACTAAGACGGTGATAGGCTCACCACCTATCCCGTTGTTCCAAATAGATTTTGGTTAAAACAGGGCTGAAAGGGATTAATTTTCTAGACCTCTTTCTAACCCACTGTAGGGAAAATACATGAAGAAAATATATGAACATTTTAATATTAACTCTATTCATCAATACAGAGCATATCAAATTATTATTAATCAAACCCGATGAAAAATTAAAAGTAACATAAATTCGATGGCTATTATACAATCCACGATTTACGAGTATTGGTCAAGCAGGCAATGTCGCGGGAAAAAGCTTTATAAAAATAAACGTTTAAATATTTAGGCACAATTTAAATATTTAGGAAAAGTAATTATTAAAACTTAACTCTCCATCTGTACAGTCGGGTGAAAAAGAATCATTAAAATTAGACAAGAATTGGCAAATGTAAACGCCAGCCTGCCAAAAAAAATACAAACAAATTATCTTCGTTCTTTTTTCCTCTTTAAATTTCGATTTAAACTTTCAATTAAGTTTTTGATTTAAATGATGTCCAAAAATACTACATTTAATACGGGCAACATATAAATACGTCAAGCTTAATGTAAATTCAGCACTTAAAATGACTGTTTGCTATTAAAATAATAAAAAAAGTGTCGATAGCCGAGTGGTAGGATGGTCGGAATTTCGAGTCAAGGGACCCGAGTTCGATCGGTGGCAGGCCCGTACCAATTGGGTCAAAAACTTATGTAAGAATTACTGGGTGCGTTCGATTCCCAGTCGGGTCAATGTAGAAAAAACACTTTTTCTTCATTTTCTCGGGAATGGGTGTTTATGGTGCCTTTGTCGTTTCTGATTCCCATACCACAAGTACCACATAGCTCTAGCATCTTACATTGGGATCGGAGCAATGTATGTGATGTTGGTCCTATCTATACATAATTATATCGTTGGCTTGGACATAAAGACGACGACGGGCTCACCACCTGTCACGTTGTCCCAAAAATATCTTCGGTGGAAGGTGGGTCGAAGGGACTTAACTATCTAGACTAGATTTCTGTCTACCCCTGTATTGGGAATTGGGTGAAGATATTTATTTTAGTAAATTATTTTTCTGAAAATTTATACATCGCTTAGCTCGACATTGCAATACCGCATAAAATCACTTTCAGAAACTACAGTTTTCTATATCCTTCAATAACCATTCGCTACGAGAAGAAACATAGATTACTCGAAATTGATATTTCTGCGACCCCAGGCCAGGCCTTTATTGTTCGAACTTACACAATTTTTCTTCAACTGAAGTAGTTTTTGAATGTACTATTATTAAGATTCGTGATAACTTTTATACTGGGATCGTTTAACTGTTAATAATCTTATTACTTTAAATACTTTAACAAGCTATTCTCGTGTATATTTACATTTATAGATATACATTTAGGGTAGTATGGAGGAGGATGGAGTGATATGGAGTAAATAACTGATTAAAAAGTATAAAGTAAAGAAAAACACTTTGTAAAAAAAGTAATATAAAACAATTTGTAACTTTCAATAAGTATTTCTTCTTCTTCAGTAATATTCTTGTCCAATATAGCAACTGTAATGATCATCCTGCCAAAGTCTTGACACAGTTTTCTATAATTCAATGTCACTACAAATTAACAAATTATAATAGTCATTCAAATTTTAACTTGTGAGAATTCTTGAAAAAATCTGTGATTATATATTCTCTTATATTATTTATATTATTGTTGTATATACAGAGACTGATGTTTGGCAGAGAATGCCTGAAGGCATTATGTTGGCCCTTTGTATAACTTTTAAGGTATAAAATAAAGTGTAAATAAATAAGAATAAATAAATACATAAACCTCTTGGAGTATTTGATTATCGAGTGCAAATAATTAAAGATCGTCATTTTTCAATATGTCTTATTACACTGGCTGACGTGTGTAGTAATTACCATCATGTGTACCCAAATGTGCGGAGATAACCCTCTTTTATTCTACAATATCATAGCTACAGGCAGGTAGGCGGTAACCATCTGGAAAAATATCAGGCAAACATTTACCAAAAAATACAGACCGAAGACGGGCTGCAGCATCAGAGATAAAAGATATCTGGTATTGCAATCGCCAATCCGAAGCGTGACGATTATGGCAAAATCTGACTTATGGGAGAGGCCAATTTCCCGCAGTGGGTCCCTATGTATGCATGCATTACTAGTACGGCCGTTAAGTATGTATGCATTACCTATTTAATATAAAATAATTAAAGTAATATGATGACGCGATAGCCGAGTTGGTAGTGACCCTGCCTGCAAAGCTAATTAATAAGGATGCGGGTTCGAATCCCGCCAGAGGCAAACATTTGTGTCGTGAATATGAATGTTTGTACTCGCGTCATGGACATTTATTTAAAAAAATAAATAAATATCTTCATGCAATTCCCAATACAGGGGTAGACAGAGGTCTAGTCTAGACAATTAAGTCCCTTCGACCCACCTTCCACCGAAGATATTTTCGGGACAACGTGACAGGTGGTGAGCCCGTCGCCGTCTTTTATTTGTATTAAAAAAAATTATAAATATATATACTAACTTACTTAACTTTACGCACAATCCCTGACGGGGTAGCCTGAGAACAAATATCGCCAAATGTTCGCTTATTTCAGATTAATTATCTTCTTCATACATGCACGTCTAGGTATCAGAGTACTATTGACCCAAAAACTTATGTACTAATTATATCGATGGCTTGGACAAAAAGACGGTTACGGGCTCACCACCTGTCGCATTGTCCCAAAAAATGTCTTCGGTAGAAGGTTGGGTCCAAAATACTTCATTGCCGCGACCTCTGACTATGTATTGGGAATAGCGTGAAGATATATATATGTTACAAATAGTTTTTTAAAAGCCAATTAAAAAAGTTATTTAATAAAATCCCCATCAAAATTTTTCCAAATCTCCCGAAAAGTTATTTTTACCGCCAAATAATGCATTAATATTATTAGCTTAATTCAGATTTAAATCCTTGTTTGTTAAGACTGTGTTGTTAAGAAAGTTCGAAGCGTTCCGTATTCAGTTCCTTCATAACTTTTAACTAGACGCTTGTATCTTAAATTAAGGAAGAATTTGAAATATATTTTTAACATTTGTCTGCTATATTTAGATATTATTATTATCATTAATTACTTTTAAACACTTTATCAATCTAAACCAATCTAACACTAACATTTTTAATTCCTGTAAGTACAATATGCTCGAAGTTAAAAAAGAATGAACATTACATAATGGAGACTTGAGAGGTGCTTCTCAAATTATTTTTCTAATGCCACAATGAAAAATTATTTACGACACGCATTGATTTCTAATGGACGAAAGTAGACCCCTCATGTGTGCTAGATGCTCTCGATACTTACACTGGGGCCAAATGGTTTCATATCTCAACATCTAAAAGATCTTCTGCTGGATTATACTAGTCGCATCCTTCTTTGCGCTTTAAAGCGGCTTGTAAACCTGTCACAGTCTGGAAAAGTATTTCAGATACAAAATTTACTATCTATGGTGAAAACCTATGTTAACTTAAAGAAAGTGAGGAGAGAATACGGCCCATAGAAAAAGCTGTAGAATGAGTTCGACTTCTAGCAACTGCGGAGGAGGAGTCGGGCCACTGACTGAACGCATTGCGTCCAGATCATACAGTAACCCTGCTAGTAAGTTTCAGACTCGAGACGAAAACTAAACTATATCGCTGTTGTTTTAATAAAGAAATTGATCAACTGAATCATCACGATCCCTTATGTCATCGTAGCTCGGGCCGTATCACTCATACATACATAACAGCCTCTTAAAGTCGACTGTAGGACATAGGCCTCACCCATAGGGAGGATTTTCCATAATACCCTCGTTTGGCAGCTGATTGACGATCACAGTACCAGACCACTTGCACCTTATATGCTGCTGCCCATCTTCGGTATGATTATTTTGGTCAGATATTTTTAGAGATGGATATCCTGTCATCTATCGATTGCCATTATGATGTTCAAGGCTGTTTCCGTTAGTCTTCTTACGACACACAGGGGAAGAAAGGAAGTGGCAATATTCTTACGCCGTTACCACATAGCTAATATCACTATATCCCTCATCATCCCGCTATAATTGATACCCTAATCGACGTGCTATTTTAAAACCAAATGAAATAGTACAGAATATGGGAATAAACCCTATGGTACATTAAAAAAACTGAAATATCAAATGTTATCTACTGGTTTGTTTATACATGCAGTTTTTGTATGGGTTTGCTTAAAAATAATACATATATTACATAAATTCAACTTTACTTGTACTCATTCTACAATTTATTTGCAATCAAATACCTGAAGGATTCGCCCTTATGGTATTATCAAAGACTTATTAAAAATATAAGACACGATAGCCAAGTGGTTGGGTGGTGGAATTTTGAGTCAAGGGATCCGAGTTCGACCCCCAGGGGGCAAGCTCGTACCAATGGGTTTTTCAAAAACTTATGTACGAATTATATCGTTGGCTTGGACATAAAGACGGTACGGGCTCACCACCTGTCACGTTGTCCCGAAAATATCTTCGATGGAAGGTGGTTCAAACGGACTTAATTGTCTGGACTAGACCTCTGATTACCCCCGTATTGGGAATTGCGTGAAGGCATTTTTTTTATTAAAAATATTATAGTGTACTGAGATCGAAAACTAATCACCTATTTTTTTTTTCTTTAAAATACTATATTTTTACATATACATATAATATATTAACTAACTTATAAGAGCTTACTACAGACCACGGTTTACCGCAATTCAAGATTTTAGAGAATTAATTTTTGGTTTGTTATCTTTATGAAAAACAGGAAAACAATTACGTAACGTCGTCTCCATCTTTTAACACTACAAAGAATTTTACATTACCAAATCTAATCTCGCTTCTGTCGTGCTAAGATATGCTTTAATTTCGTGCTCAGTTAACGTAAACTATTAAAAATACCCGCCAGACGCCGTGACGTTATCTTACAAAGGGGTTTGGATAAAGAATGCGGTCTCAAAAACATTCCCCCTGAAAACTTTTGTTTTTAGATGTATTCTGTAAAAAGGCGTTTAACATAGATAATTAAATTCCTGTTTTAACACGGTTTTTATTTTTAACGAAAAGAGTAAATGGATCAACAAAACATCAGCCAGATTTTGGTAAACTTTTATTTATTTCTAGCGTTAATAAGTTATTAATTGAGAGACACGCTATGATGAGTGGTTGGACGATCAGATTGCATTGAGGAGACCTGAGGTCGATCCCCCGGGGGCCTGCGAATACGATTATATCGGCTTGGACATAAAGACGATGACGGTCTCACCACCGGTCATATTGTCCCGAAAAATTTCTTCGGTGGACGGGTGGTCGAAGGCACTTAATTATCTAGACTAAACCACTGTCTGCCACTGTATTGGGAATGGCGTGAAGGTGTACATATATATATATATATATATATATATATATATATATATATATGTATATATATATATATATATATATATATATATATATATATATATATATATATATATATATATGACCCTTTGACCCACCTTCCACCGAAAATATTTTCGGGACAACGTGACAGGTGGTGAGCCCGTCGCCGCCTTTATGTCCAAGCCAACGACGAAATTCGTACATAAGTTTTTGAAAAACTCATTGGTACTGCCACCTGGGGATCGAACTCGGGTCTCTCGACTCGAAATTCCGACCACCCAACAACTCGGCTATCGTGACTTTTTACTTTTTAGTTTTTTTTATCAAATTAGTATATTGTCATCGGTCCTCGTTAATCTACAAGGTTTGAACGAAATCTGGACGTTGAAAGGGGGTCAAAATCGCGCCCAAAGAAGTTGGTTACAAACATACATACATACAAGTGAAGCTTACAGAAACATACATACATACTTGTAAATTTGTGAAAAAAATATAAATTATTTTTAAGGATATCAGTAATGCTGGTCCGCGGAATTGAATTGTATCATTCGACCTTAAAGCATGCTATCTGTAGTAATTTAAAAATTTTAACTCTTTATACTACTCAAGAAAAATCGTAATCTCTGTAAACTTACGAGACTCTATTCAATGGACACTTGACACAATTTGAACAAATCACACTTGACTCGTTTGTTAGTAGTAAGGTACAAGTAAAATTTAAAGATAATAATAGCTAGTAGTCACATAGATAATAATTTGTCATAAGGCTATAGTAGGCATAGTTAATTAAATGAAATGAATGAAAAATTAACACATTTTAATGAAGCTTGACTACGTGACTGGTGGTGAGCCTATCGCTGTCTTAGTATCCAAGACAACGGTGTAATAAACTTACTTAGAAAATGTATATAAAGAAGATATAATAAAAGAAATATTCACAATTGTTTTTAATAATAACAAGTACTAGCAACATCATAATAAAGTAAATCGAATAATTCCGACTCCGAATACTCTGATATGTAAAGTGACACACTTATGCCGAAGTAAAATTTCATAAAAGAAATTTGCTACACTAAGCTTTCGTATACTAAACATTTCGGAGCTCAGTTACGTTTGAGATATAATCGATTCCAGGCAATATGAAAAGGCCATTCTTTGGTAACGTATCTTTGTATGCCGGCACGTTCTAAAGGCTCTCTTTATCATAATTTTCGTCAATACAACGCCTCTGTCAAACAATACACAATATTATTGGGTTCACAGCCCCACATGTTTTATGTATGAGGTTTCTGAACGCAGCTGTGAGATTTCTAACGCGTAATTTAAGGGCGACTGTGTGAAATAAAATGTTTCCTTGT
This sequence comes from Sericinus montela, assembly GCA_029286605.1. Lineage (NCBI taxonomy): Eukaryota > Metazoa > Arthropoda > Insecta > Lepidoptera > Papilionidae > Sericinus > Sericinus montela. The sequence goes on along the minus strand of JAGSMR010000035.1, from coordinate 3,399,779 downwards.
AATTTTTCGTACACTGATCAGTCAATCTTTCAAATATTTCTTATAATTATATTCGTCATCGACATCATAACAGTCTTTGTAAAGTCCACTGCTGAATATAGGCCTCACCCAAAGATTACCACATAGAACGGTCTTGCACTACCAGCAATATTGTGCAGATCCCTGCTTCATCTCCTAAGGGGACGTTCTACTGCGTTTGCCTATAGCTTGAAGACGGCATTTAAATGAGCGGTGACGAGTTCGAGTGATACATCACCCCGTCTTACAACTTTTTGCTGTTAGATGGATTCCGTTATCAATTTCTATACTCGAATACACATCGTACCGTCATGTTATAAACATAAATATACTTACCGCGCGAAACGAGACGTGCTAATTGATCGATCACCTGCAGCCATCACCTACAAATACGTCGGAGAAGTGCTGACTTACGCTCAATGTGCTCTCACGTTGGGCGCAAAAATCGGTTAACTCAGTCACCTGCGAGCAAACGAGCAACACTCGCAATATGGATTATTGCGAGTGTTGCTGTCTGGCAGTCGCTGTGGCCAGTGGAACGGTTGGAATATATAATATTAATATTATTAATTAATGGCGCAGGCTCGTACCAATGGGTTTATCAAAAACTTATGTACGAATAATATCGTTGGCTTGGACATAAAGAAGGCGACGGGCTCACCACCTGTCACGTTGTCCCGAAAATATCTTCGAAAGGTACAGCCTTGATATTCTAATTAACCTGTATTCGTACCCTGCGTTTTATTTTACGCCAAACGTTCATACTTCGCATGTAAAGTCGAGTTCTAGGTAGATTGCATAGACGTTATTTTTGCTTCGCGAACATTGTTCCGAATTTTAAATTTAAAGAGAAAAAACTTTTGGGTTTTTCATAAACTTGTATACGAATTATATCGTTGGCCTAGACATAAAGAAGGCGACGGACTCACCACCTGTCACGTTGTCCAGAAAATATCTTCGGTGGAAGGTGGGCCGAAAGGACTTAATTGTCTAGACTAGACCTCTGTCTACCCCTGTATTGGGAATTGCGTGAAGATATTTATTTATTTATTAATTTCCGGATATACTGGAAGACTATCTGGCACCGCTGAATAGGCTTAAGCGAATAATAATATTAAATCTATTACCTCCAATAATTCAAAACCCATTTTTAGATGCCTAAGCCAAGCGATAAATTTAATTTTTGATTTCAGCGATAGGCTCACCACCTATCATATTGTGTATTTCTGTCCACCTCAGTCCACGTGAAGAGATAATTAAAAAATAGACACAATTGCAACTAGGATTCTATACTTATAGCATAATATCAGGAAGTATGGTAAACATTAAAGCATTATAATCACTTTAAGGGTAAACTAGGAAATTGATTCTTAAAAGAATCAATTTCCTCGTTTACCCTTACATAATTATGTACAGATGGGACTAGATGGTGAGGTTAGGATGTCAAAGTAAGACAGAAGATTAAAAGAACTTGTTTATTATCTTGTAGGAAACTCGGCCGCTGTTACGAAGAAAGTTTTCGACTGAAAGGTAATGATATGATATTCAAAAAGTTTGAGGTTCTCTTACTGTGATGAACCAAAGTATGAAAATCGTTAGATTTATATTTATATCGACTTGTGTCAGGTGATAGATATTCCTGTTTGTAAATAAGTATTAATTATTGTAAAATTATTAAATATTATTAGTATATAAAATTATTAATTATAATAAAAAATTGGTAATAGTCATAAAGTTTCTTAGTTACTTGATTCTTTTATTTATACAAAACTAAATATAAACTCATAGAAAAAAAGCAAAATGAAAATTGTAAAGTGAATAAAAAAAAAATTGGTAGATCGTGAGTAACTTTCGAAGATCACGTGAGCATGCTCGAACAGGGAAGGCTCAAAGTACTCGGATACCTAGACGTGCATGTACGAAGAAGATAATGAATCTGAAAGAAGCGAAAGAGGTATGTAAGGATCGTGACACTTGGCGATCTGTTCTCTCTGGCTACCCCGTCAGGGACTGTGCGTGAAGATAAGTACAGAAATTTAAAAAAATACTAAATAAGTTTTTAAATATAAATTCAATCGTTCATGATTAAAATTAATTAGTTAAGCGCATAATCATTTTAATCGTTTTATAATGCAAAGTTTTTATTAAATAATTACCCTTTCACGTCCATTTGCATAAAGTTCGTTCCATTTAAAACTACTAATTCTGAAATGACCGAGGCTACCGCATGCTGTCAATTTTAATTTAATATATGATACGGTATTTGATTATAACTTTCATAACATAAACAGAAATATTATTTCGTATATTTTGATTAAGTTCGAGTATTTTAAATTAAAATGTTACACGAAGCTTTTACGGAGAAACAGGAAAACAATTACGTGCCCTCGTCCCTAACTTTTTTTGCACTTTACAGAGAACATTGTGATACCGCGTCTTATCTCGCTTCTAGCGTCTTAAGATAAGCTTTAATTTCGTGCACAGTTAAAGTAAAAATATTAAAAATTCCCAATACCTCGGTAAAGCTTAACATAAATATTTACAAATATTGTGACCTTTTTTCTAATTAACTTTCTAGGTCTAAATACTTTATAAATAAATAAATATCCTATGACGAGGAGATAATCGCCAAACTAGGCAGGTGGGTTGCCTATGGTAGTACCCTCGCATGTCAGACGCTGCTGCCCATTTGCAGTCTAACTATTTTGGTCTGGTATTTTTAGAGCTGGTGATACCGCTACTTGTTGGATGCTATAATGATATTCAAGGCTTTTCCTTATGACACACGTGGTCACCTCTTATGAAACACGTGGAAAAGAACATATTCTTACGCCATTACCACACGCCCAAAATTCCTTACTTCTTTGATTCTTTCATAAACCTTGAAAGGTTAGGACGCTTACGCTTACGCTACGCTTAGGAGTCGTTCGGGTACCTAACTCTCTGCCATTTCTATCACCAAAATGCAGTATAAAAGTTGTAGCGTGTGGAGTTTCAATTTCATAGAGAGCTACTACAATTACGTTCCATCGTATTCCTCGAGGAGGCCATGATAGGCATGTCTGCCGTACCATTAATAGCTTAATTAAAGAGTATTTAAAAATAAACTTATAATATTACACTTTTCTGTTTTAGTTATTTTATGCAATCGTAGTTTTAATCGAACAATTCGTAAAGTTTGGGTATTTCAATTTTGAGTTTCTAATGCATTTAAAATTAGGTATGTGGTGTGTCTGTAGACGTACAGTCTCCACGACGTAGGGTTTCTAAGTGTGAAATCGTCGCTGAGCTTGCAAGCTGTTAAGGAGAACTTAAGGATAGCTTTTAGCCGGAACATTGGATTTCTTTCGAAATTTTGATGAGACTGCGTTTTTCAAGGCGTTCCGTCAGAAATACGAGATTGTTATGAATCTCGCAGACGACGTCACAATGCACATCTACATGAAACTTCGTTAGGATCAAACAGTGCGCTCAGTTTAATTAAAATTAAAAAATATATATATTTATTTATCAGCAAAAACACTATTTAAAAATACCCAGTACACTAATTAACACATGTATCGTTATGAGGCCACATAGGAATTGTAACATAGGTATTTATGAGGCAAGCTATTGCCTGTGTTAACCAGTATAATCATCATTTGTTAATGATGACTATACTGGTTAACGCGTCTTAATAACGGCTCTCGGATCTTTCAAATGTCATGGATAACACAGTAATAAAAAAATATCTTCACGCCACTCCCAATACTGAAAGTGGTCTAGACAATTGAGTCCATTCGACCCATCTTTCACCGAAGACGTTTATTCGGAGAAAGTGACAATAGTATAAACAAGCCAATGATGTAAATCGTATATAAGTTTTGAAAATAACCCATTGGTAAAAAAAACCATTTTCTTCTATTACTATCAAAAGGTAGTAGAATTGTACTAATACTCAGACATAATATACCTGATTAGGTGGACGCGGTTAATTATTTGATAAAAAAAGGAAAAAGTGTATGCGGTTCATTTAAAAAACAATACGTAAGTATGTCTGTGCATGCAACTAAGAACTCGCCTTTTGACCTCTTTTTTATTTACACCAAAATGGAATTATAGTGTTTAAATATGCGCATAAATAGATAGCGGAATTGCATTTCAAGATTCTGACCCAGAATAGGACATTCGCATACAGTGAATTTATAATTCACAGTTCAAAACGTAGTGTGCTTTCCGCAATGCAGATTTTAGAATACGGTAGCCGGCCTTAAATATAGAATTATTTTATAATTCATTCATTATTTCGCGAGGCAGTATCGCTAAATATTTATATTTTTTTTTATATTTCATATTTTGGCTTCGTACAGTTACCCTATAGTCCATTCGGCCCACCTTTTACGGAAGGCTATTAGGGACAACGAGTCAAGCAGTCAACCTACCGCCGTCTTAGTGCTTAAGGCAACGATATAATGTATTTTTTTTATTTTATTTATCTTCAGGCACAGTCCCAAACGGGGCAGCCAGAGAGAACAGATCGCCAAGTGTCACGATCCTTACACACCTCTTTCGCTTCTTTCACGGTACAATATACTTACTTATATTTTTATATTTAAAAATAGATGTTTATGTATACATATAAATATCCATGACTCAAGTAGAAACTTTTTTATTAATCGAACAAATGTTTGTGAACTAGCAGGATCTGAATCTGTAACCATTACCTTTGATATTGTATTTAAATTTGAAAACACTTTGTTAACTTTATAACTTTTTGTCATTATAGCCGAGGGGTTGGGTGGTGGGAATTTCGATTATATATATCGTTGGCTTAGACATAAAGACGGCGACGGGCTTGCCACTGGTCACCTTGTACCGAAAATATCTTCTGTGGAAGGTGGGTCAAAGGGACTTAATTGTCTAGACTAGACCTCTGTCTACCCCTGTATAGGCAATTGCGTGAAGATATTTATTTATTTTTATATTTCGTATTTTGGCTTAATACAGTTTCCCTATATGTAGAAATATGTAGGTCTAAAAATTTAAGTCCTTTCGACCCACCTTTTACGGAAGGCTGTTTGGAACAACGTGACAGGTGGTCAACGTATCACCGTCTTAGTGCTCAAAACAACGGTACATTATACTTATTTAAAGTGGTTTTTCTACATTGAACCGACCGGAAATACATCAAGTAAATAAAAGCACTCAAAATGTTAGTCACATTTTACCTGCAGTAAATGGATTTTTGTAATGCAATTTACGGGCTATCAAACGATACAACGTGATACCAAATGCAATAATATCGCAGCGGGTATCGTACCAGAATCAAAGTAATTCGGTTAAGCTCTAGCGTCGGACGAGGCTGGTAATAGTGCGCTTCCTTTGCAGATAGATGCTGTCTATTTCACGTGAATGATATTTTCTCTCAACTTTTTATATTTTACGTGGATTCATCAGTAAATTTAAATCTACCGTTCATTTGAGTCTTTCTTTTAAATTTGCAGATAGGAGATTAATAATAATAAATACATGCATAGATAAGAACAACGTCACATACATTTGCTCTAATCCCGAAGCAAGCAGCTTAAACACTTGTAATATTAACAGCGAAGGTACCACAAATACCCAGATCCGAGAAAATGTAGAAAAAGCGTTTTCTACATTGACCCGACTGGGCATCGAACCTGGAACCTCGGATCTGGTTACAACATGAAAACTACGTATGCTACTCGTCTATGGAGGTCGTCATATGTAGCATTAAGTAGTATACGTCGTAGTAATTATAAACGCAATATTCTTAGTAATATTCTTACACCGTGTGGTAATGTTGTAAGAATAATACCACTCCCTTTCATCCCGAGGATATTGTAAGAGGCGACTAAGGGAAACAGCCTAAAATATCGTTATGGCAACCGGTAGATGGCGGGATAAACATCTCTAAAAATATCAGACCAAAATAATCAGACCGAAGATGGGCAGAAGCGTCTGAGGTGCGAGTGGTCTGGCACTACGATGGCCAATCCGCTTGCCAAGCGGGGTGATTAGGGCAAAACCTACCTAGGGGAGAGGCATATGTCCTGCAGTGGACTTTAATAGGCCGATATGTACGTATGTATATACTGCATCCATCGTTTGTTTGTACATTACCAAGTTTTAGTTTTGTTACCTAATTATTTTAATAATTCTGTTTGCAAAGTTCACTTTAATAAAAAGTATTGTCGTATTATCTAGATTTAATATTCGTAACAAAAATAAAACTTTCCCCTATTTTAAATACGTCATGAGTTTTGTAGAATTTCTGCTTCTATGCGATGTATTACCATAAAATTTGAATATTTAACATGAGCATACATTACTCATTCAGGAGTTAAATTAACTAAGCTACTTGAAATGTCATATATTAAATGAAAGACAATTTCTAAGAGTACCGAGATATCATGAAGAATATAATATGTTTTTTTTTTAAATAACTGTAATCTAGATAATCTTTAATCACATAAATGTATACATGAATGCCTGCATACATTTAATGTTTAAGGTATAACTACCACTAAAAAGCCACGATAGGCGAGGGGTTGGGTGGTCGGAATTTCGACTCAAGAGACCCGAGTTCAATCCCCAGATGGCAGGCTCGTACCAATGGTTTATTCAAAACTTTATGTACGAATTACATCATTGGATTGGACATAAAGACCGTGACGGGCTCACCACCTGTCACGTTGTCCCAAAATATCTTTGGTGGAAAATGGGTCGAAGGGACTTAATTGTCTAGACTAGACCTCTATCTACCACTGTATTGGGAATTGTGAAGATATTTATTTATTTATTTTATTACTAAACTATATAGTAAGACAAGTTTCAAAGATTATAAAAGAAGATATGACCAGTTCACAGAATTTAGCACTGCCCATTTTCCCGCAGAATATTGTAAAAGGCAACTGTAGAAAAAGCTTCGAAACTGGTAATGGCTGCTCACAGATATTTCGACAGGTATAAAATAAAAATAAAATGTCTTCTTGCACAATCAAGTCCTTTCGACCCATCTTTCGCCAAACTAATTTGAAGGGCAATGTGTAGTAACTCAAATTCCAATGACCCAACCACTCGGCTACAGGCGATAGCCATCTCGAAAAAGTCTGATAATAACTAAGCAAACCATTACAAGGTGAGAGTTGTTTGATACTGCGATCGTCACAAGTGTATATATATATATATATATATATATATATATATATATATATATATATATATATATATATATATATATATATATATATATATATATATATATATATATATATATATATCGAACTCTTGTGTACCTTTTCACTTAACACTATTCACGCAGTTTTAATATCTGAAACATGGCTCAAGCCCGCATTGCATTCTACATTATATTCTTTACCTGGTTATGTATTACTATGTATTACTGCGTAACGATAGGGTAGATGGTCGTGGTGGTGGTGTAGCTATTTACCTTCGCAGCGCTATTCCTTATAAAATCGTAGCTTCATCTCCTTCCATTTCAACTGGATCCCTTGAATATCTTTTCATTGAAATTTTATCGGGGGGACAAAAATTGTTCTTGGTGTTGTTTATTCTCCTCCATCAATTTATTACTTTCACGACCATGAGTCCGTTCTCTCCGACATTGCATCTGAGTACTCACATCACATAATAATGGGTGATTTTAATACTGATCTCCTACAAGACACATTTAGGTCGCGAGAGCTACGGATTATCATGAATTCAGTTAATTTCTCTATTCTTCCGCTTAGAGCGACGCACACTAATCAAAAATCTGCTGATTCATGGTTAGACCTAATTCTAGTTTCTTCTCTGAATCACGTTGTTAAACATGGACAGTTTCCTGCTTCAGGCTTCTCGCGACATGACTTGCTGTTTATTACATACAAGATTAAGTCACCCAAGTCTTCTTCTCCAGTAATGCACCTGCGCAGCTTTGCCAGTTTGGATATTAAGTTATTAGAACTGAAGGCTTCTTCGATTGATTTGTCTGATACCCTGAAAGCCACAAATATTGATGATATGGTCGATTCATTTAATATTAATATAGTTTTGCTTTACGATACACTAGTGCCAGTTCGCGCTGTTAAGATCAAACGAACGCCAGCGCCGTGGATTACTATGGATATACGGAAGGCTATGGCGAAACGCGATCCAGCCTTTGTGAGGTTTAAAAACAATCGCTGCGATGCTTCTTGGGTTATATATAAAATTGCACGAAATAAGTGTAATCAGATGATACGAGCTGATAAACGCCGATTTATCCATAAAACATTATTGTTTCTTCGCCTAGTACAACTTGAAAGTTTCTCCATTCGCTTGGATTTGAAAAACCGAAGTGTAGCCTGAACTTGGGTTTTATCTCTCCCAATGATCTCAATAATCATTTTTCTACTATATCCTTACTCGATAGTACCTTTAAAGATAGGACTATTTCACAAATTTTATCCTTAACCAAAAACCACTTCAATTGTTTTTCTTTTTCTCCAATTACTGATGAAGAGATCCGTAAAATCGTATTTTCAATTAAATCTAAAGCTATCGGCTGCGATGATGTGAGTGAGAACTATGGTCCTTCTCATACTTGACTACATTTTACCAGTTATCACTCACATCATCAATTTTTCTTTAACTAATAATGTTTTTCCTTCTCTATGGGGTAAAGCTTTAATTATTCCACTTCCCAAAGTATCAAATCGAAGTTTAGTAAATCATTTTAGGCCAATTTCTATTCTTCCCTTTCTTTCGAAGGTCTTAGAATCTGATGCTCACAAACAAATCTCAGGATATATTTTTAGCAATGCCTTATTAAGTCCTCTGCAGTCAGGTTTTCGTCCTGGTCACAGTACGACTACAGCGCTCCTTAAAGTTCTCGATGACGTGCGTGAAGGCATGGAACAGTCAAAAGTTACTGTTCTCGTGTTAATCGACTTTTCCAACGCTTTCAACACTGTTTACCTTGACATCTTGCTTGCTATTTGTAAACATAAGGGGTTCTCGTTATCAGTTTTGGATTGATTCTTATCATATCTTCGTAGTCACCAGCAGCAGGTCAAAGTTAATAACCAATTATTTTCAGACTGGTGTAATGTTGCTACTGGCGTTCCACAAGGCGGAATAATATCTCCCTTACTTTTTTCGATTTTTATTAATCACATTACTACCCAACTTCAAAGCTGATACGCATCTGTATGATCGGATGATTTGCAGTTATATGCCCAAGCTGAGACTTAAATGAATTATCGGAATCTACTGTAGAATAAAGAGAACTATCATTAGACATATTTGGTATTTTTAAATTCGTTAATACTGTGTAAATATACAAAATAGTCTATTACAAAATAGAATATTTTTATAGACATATATATATATATATATATATATATATATATATATATATATATATATTTATATATATATATATATATATATATATATATATATATATATATATATATTTATATATATATATATATATATATATATATATATATATATATATATATATATATATATATATATATATATATATATATATATATATATATATATATATATATATATATATATATATATATATATATATATATATATATATATATATATATATATATATATATATATATATATATATATATATATATATATATATATATATATATATATATATATATATATATATATATAAAGTGCGGAATATAACCTACCGGTCGACTGTTTACAGTAATGAAATAAAGATAAACAATACATCAAACAATAATAAAAAAAAATATAAATGGAAACCACATAAATATGAACTAAACAATTATCGCTTTAGTATAGTAAAACTGACATTCCAAAAATGTAAGCAAGTACTCATTACACTCGGTACACATAAGCAAGAACTCTAATTTCAGTTTGATTGTCATGGAAAGAAGAAAATTATACAAATTTTATTTATAATAAAACATGAACACACCATAAAAAACTAAGGAACAAATGTTGACTAAATATTTATAAAATTATAAATTATAAGTTACATAATATGTTAATAGAACTAAAAAATGCATTTATGAATGAAATTAAATTTTAACGAAACTTGTGCTAACTTACTGTGCATTATAACAACTTGTAATAAAAAAAAAATACAAACATAAGGAAAACAGTAGCAAATCTAATAATTAACATGAAACATTTAAAAGATAATATTATTGTAAACCAAAACAGACATATAAAGAAAAAAGAATGTATCTTGTGGCCAAGCATATTAATTACTTATTATTTAAAAATACAAACAACGAAGAGAAGAAAAAACACTAATTTCAGTTATAATACAATGTTGAAAGGGACACAAAACAAAAACATAATGCTTAGCAAAATTTTTATACAGTAAAAAGTTATAAACTTCAAAATATTATGCAATTTTATTGATTTTTAAAGCATATTTATGCTGAACTATACTATTTCTCTTTAATTTAATAACTTCAAAATACATAATAGTATAACAAATATAGATTTATGTGTATAGTATAGTATATCAATCTCTATTATGCCATAAAGTACTCTGTTATTATAACTAATTTATAAAACAAATTTTCTAAATAATCTCTATGATAAATTGGTATAGCTATCTGGAAATTTAGATGGATTCTCTGTACAAAAAAAATCATACATACTCTGTGTTCAATGCTTATACTGATTTTGATAACATTCATGGTAGCTACACTATAAACGGTTATAATACTACTAGTTCACATATTGCATTTTGTCTAATAAGGGATTGTAAAGGTAGTATATGTATATGTAAGTCAATGTAATTATAAAAGTAATCTAATAATACAAGATAATTAGCATTAAACTTTAACTATTTTAGGTAATATTTATTATAAATAAAAAAAAAAAAAAGTTACAATACATACACATGATCAATATCAATGTATTACATTATGTGCTATGCACAAATTATAACTAAACTGAAATAACCAACTACACATTTAATTTTGAATTACCTGAGTTTACCAGTATGTCTACTACGTGACTGTTCAACCTTTTCAGGTTTATTTGATGATGTTGCTGATTGGTCGACGACATTCAATTTACAGTGCTCGGTTACCAGCTTATCCAGATCTTCGGAGGTCTGCACCCTTTGCCGGCTATCATTAGGTAGTTTTACTGTGATATTTCCTTCCAGAGTTCAAACATTGCGCATGCCAAAAAGTTTACGAGCTCTCATAAACACAGCTTGACGTTGTTTAGTTAAAAATTCAGACATTACATATGAAGTACCTTTAAGCGCGGGTTTTTTATTCCACACAGCGGAACGGAGTAATGAATCGGCGAACTTGAACAGGATAGGCCGATTATGGCCGGCAGATGCAGATCCAATTCTATGTGCCACAATTAATGAGGAGGTTGTAATGTCGTTGAGAGAAAAGTTCTTTTGCAATATGCAGACCAAAGTTTCTGCAACATCCTCATGACACTTTTCTGGCATACCACTAAGAATTAAATATTTCTTTCCTATGTCTCATCTCGATTGAATCAGTCACTTGGCTCACCTCATTGATTTGTTGTCGCAGGAGTTAGAAGATGTCCTGAACATATTCACGGAATGCACTAAATTCCTTATAAATTTGACTTATATTATCTGGCTTAGAAGATGCTAAATAATTTATAAATCGGAAACAATGGAGGCACCACAAACACCCAGACCCGAAAAAATATTGAAAAAGTGTTTTCTGCATTGATGCGACCGGGAATCGAACCAGGAACCTCAAGATGACGACACTTTGAAAACCAGTTTTTACGCCACTCGTCCACGGATGTCGGATAAATTATCCTATGTCATTCCCCAGGATTCAAATGACTTTCATATCAAATTACATCATCAAAATCAGTTTAACGGCATAGCTATGGAGAAGTAACTAAAATTATTATCTGTATAAGTAAAAATAAAAAATAATTATCTTCACTCAATTCCCAATACAGGGGTAGACAGAGGTCTAGCCCTGGCAATTAAGTCCCTTTGACCCACCTTCCACCGAAGATATTTTCGGGACATGTATAAGTAAGAAGTAATAAATAATCTATATGTCTATCTCATAGACTATATCAAAATCATATACTAAATAATTTATAAGTTTTAAATAAACTAACAACTTTATCTTTTAGAACCTTGTTAAAAGCTCATCCTTATTTATTTCGTCTATAATTCATAAATAAAACATGGTTCTGTAACTAATGAGACGAAGTCAGCACCTTGACGGGAACCCGTAATATTATGATAAATAGCTCATACCCTTGTCTGAGAAAAATCAAGCGCGGTAGCGAAAAACTTGCCGGCTTAAACTTACTAATAGATACAATACAAATTTAAAGGCATTTCACTTTACCTGCATATTAGAATATTGAATATAAACTTTTACTGTTTTCGAAGTTATAAAATATAGCTCTAAAACTTAAATAAGAAAAACTACTTTCTTAGTAACTTCGGAGGCATAAACATATCTTAGAACCAAATAGTCACAATAGCCGAGTGGTTAGGTGATCGGAATTCGACTCAAGAGATCGAATTCGATACCCTGGTGGTAGGCTCATTCCGTGGTAGGCTCGTATCAATAAAATGTTTCAAAAACTTATATACAAGTTTACTTTGACATTTTTTTGAAGATAAGGACTGGTATTTTCTTACGTCGATACTTCGCGGCTGTGTTCGTAACAAGCTCTTATGAAATCTGAGATTACTTGAAACTATAAATTTTACCACAGTTTTATTTCATTGCACACCTAAGCTTTTCAATTACATCGATTATATAAAACACAATCTTCACGTCATTTCAATACTGGAGAAGACAGAGGTCTAGACAATAATGTATTTTTGACCCACTTTCAAGACATTTTCTCGTTGGTATTGAACTCTCAGCTATCGTGACTCATATAGGTGATTATATTATCTGCCAAAGAAAACTCGAGACGTATATAATATTACTTCCAATATCTTTAACTTCACCATCCTTTAGAATAATATTAAAAAGTCAGCCGCAAATATCGGCCCGAGATTATATTACGTTTAGACGAAAACGTCTAAACGTAATAGAAATCTACCTGTAGCTCTACTTCTGAAAACCTTTTGACGCTGTACAATGGTACGAAAGTGCAACACTCGGTAATGTTGATTTCATCACTAGGTACATTTAACAGATAAACAGACTAAAGGAGCCTCAACGATGTCTCAATCATTATATTACTTTTATAAATGTTTAGTTTAGATGGTACTTAGTCACAGCAGATCGATTGAACAGATCTGCTTGAAATTTGGCGCACAGATTATATAAATATCTCACGCCACTTCCAAGGCAGGGGCACACAGAGGTCCACTTTCCACTTTCCACTTTTCACTTTCCACCGAAGATATTTTGGTACATCGTGACAGGTGATGATATCGATATCCAGCAACGTTCCGGTTCGCGGTCATTTGGAAGGGAAGGCCAAATTAGCCTCTAAAACAGTTTAGCGTGCTCAGAAGAGCATGACATTACTTCATGCCGGCCCACCGCTTGCAACTTTATAAGGCGCAGTTTCGGCCGCTCATGGAGTACTGTTCTCATCTCTGGGCGGGGGCACCCCAGTGTCAGCTCCTTCCATTTGACCGTATCCAAAGAAGAGCAGCTCGAATTGTCGACGACCATACTCTATCCGATCGGCTAGATTCCCTGGCTTTGCGAAGAGACGTTGCATCTCTTTGCATTTTCTACAAGGTCTACTACGGGGAGTGCTCCGAGAAATTGTTCGGATTAATCCCAGCCGCTGTATTTCACCATCGTACCTTACGGCATAGTCAAAAATTTCATCAACACCACCTTGATGCTTGGCATTCCACCACAGTGCGCTTTTCGCGGAATTTTCTGCCACGCACTTGCACTTTATGGAATGAGCTGCCGTCAGCGGTTTTTCCGGACCGATACGACTTAGGGACCTTCAAAAAAAGATGCCTATACCTTTCTCAAAGGCCGGCAAAGCATCTGCTATTCCTCCGGTATTGCAGATGTTCATGGGCGGCGGTAACCACTGGGAATGAGGTGATCGCTCCCAAGCTATTTCTAGAAAATATCACATTATATTTGTATAATGAATTATATTGTTAAAAATATTGACCAAAAAGAGGATAGCTACGGAGTTTCTTTCGCCTGTTTCTTCTCCGTTAGAGGAACCTCATTACGAAACGCTGGTAGATTGAAAATGACGATCGATAAATAAATGTATGTTCTTATGTCGATGAATAAATGATTTGATTTGATTTGATATGGAGTCTAATAACCGGTGTTACAAGCTTGTGTTTGTTCCTAGTATTTATATTATGTACATCAGAAGTCTTGCTAAAAGTATTAATGTTTTTATGCACATACATTAAATTTTCGTATATGTATTGAGAGGCCAGTGTTAAAATATTAATTTCTTTAAATTTCTATCTAAGAGTTGCTCGGGAATTTAGACAATATACAGCTCGTATGGCCCCCTTTTGTAAAACAAATACTGTTTCTACGTCAGCTGTATGACCTAATAGCAGAATACCATATGACATTATGCTATGGAAGTAACTAAAATAAAAAAGTCTAGCCGTTTGTACACCAGTTAAGAGCCATTTTTCTTACAGCATATGCTGCAGAGCTTAACTTACTCGCAAGTTGGGATATATGGCGGCCCCATTGAAGCCTCGCATCAAGTGTTATTCTGAGAAAAACAGCTGTATCCACAAAGCTCAACTCTTCCCCATTTATTAGTATCTACTCTAGTAATGGGAAATGTGTAAAACTTATGTGTAAAGTATTAAAGCATGTGAACAGACTTCACTCATTTCATTTGACATTCTATTCATGATACTTCAACATTTTATTAACGTAGCTGATATAGCTTTATATTAATTCGTCATTATAACCAGTGGTCACGGTAAGTCACGATAGCCGATTGGTTGGGTGGTCGGACTTTCGACTCGAGAGACCTGAGTTCGATCCCCAGGTGGCAGGCTCGTACCAATGGGTTTTTCAAAAACTTATGTACGAATTACATCGTTGGCTTGGACATAAAGGCGGCGACGGGCTCACCACCTGTCACGTTGTCCCGAAAATATCTTTGGTGGAAGGTGGGTCGAAGGAACTTAATTGTTTAGACAAGACATCTGTCTACCCCTGTATTGGGAATTGCGTGAAGATATTTATTTCATTTATTTATTTTATTACAACCAAAAGTGGTCAAAAATAAAGCTCCAGTAAGCTAACTCCTTATTGTAGGAAGCTTAAGTAAGGTTAATTTATTACAACACAAATATACAGAACCCGGGATGAACTATTAGTCATACTTACTTACTTAATGCCCTGTAAAAGTCCGCCGCGGACGTTGACCTCTCACGAAAGGATGATTTGTCATGCTGGACTTTGTCTTTATAAATTAAAGATAAATTTTAAAATCGACTAACACGGGTGGTCTGCTGTGGAAGTGGGAAGGCGACCGTAGCGAAGCTCTTATAAGCGTGTCTCACACGCAACAGTTAACATTTTAATTCTATCTTTTTCTCACGTAAGTCACGATAGCCGAGTTGTTGGGTGGTCGGAATTTCGAGTCGAGAGACCCGAGTTCGATCCCAAGGTGGCAGTACCAATGAGTTTTTCAAAAACTTATGTACGAATTTCATCGTTGGCTTGGACATAAAGGCGGTGACGGGCTCACCACCTGTCACGTTGTCCCGAAAATATCTTCGGTGGAAGGTGGGTCAAAGGGACTTAATTGTCTAGACTTGACCTCTGTCTACCCCTGTATTGGGAATTGCGTGAAGATCTTTTTCTAACGCCTTTGAGATGTTGACGACACATGTTCAAAATTATATAGACTTAATGTACATAACTTTACAAAAAAAAAATTCAGACATACAGAGGTCTTGACAATTAAGTCGTTTCCACCGAAGATATTTTTGAGACAACGTGACAGGTGGTGAGCCCATCGCCGTCTTAATATCCAGGTCAACGATATAATTCGTACATAAGTTTTTTGGAAACCCATTGTTACGAACCTGTGAACTGGGGATCGAACTCGAGTCTCTTGACTTTAATTACAATCATCACACCACTCGGCCTCCGTGACTACTATAGACTACACTTTACAATTTTTTAAATATCAATACGATAACGTCTTTTTCCTATATGATATACGTATTAGTATATGACGCATCTTATAGACGTTTGAAACATGTCATCTTAAAAAGTCAATAAAATGCCTCATAAAGATTTTGAACTTTTGTTATCTTCACGCATTTCCCAATACAGGGGAACCCAGAGGTCTGACAATTTAGTCCTTTCGTCCCAAATTTCAAAATTTATTTGGGGACAACATGACAGATATTGCCCTGACCCTTCACCGTTCCTTCTCTATGTTTGGTTCAACAATATAAATCGTGCATAAATTTTGGAAAAACCCATTGGCACGAGCCTTACACCTGGGGATCGAACTAAGGTCTCTTAGCTCGAATTCCGATCACTCGAACACTCGTTACACGTGGCGCTAAAGTGATTTTTTTTTTTACGGGAAATTTTAAATCGATAACCACGGAAGTCGTGGGGACGAATCCCACTCGTGTCAGTTGTTTTTGTAAATTTATCATTTATTTAATAGCTCAAAGACCAGTATGATTTACATGCTTCAAAAGTCAATATAAATGCATTACAAAATTGCAGCATAGTTGGTTTTGTTAACAGAAATACTAGTAATAATAGTTGGCATGACTATAATTCTAAAAAATTTAATTTAATAAGAACTGTAACAGCATTTTCTATGCAGAAAATTATTTCTAACTAAATAACTTTTTTGTCAGCTCCAGAAGTGCGCGATATGTTAGAGTTGACAAATAAGCTTCTTTGCGTCACTAAAGTGGCATCATTTTTCAGAGACACGAGATTTTCTAGTCTAGAGGCAGCTTATGCGATAGAATTCTTTATTGTGTTTATACGCCTCGTATGTACAAAGATTCACTTCAAAGAAGACCACTTAATTTGAAAAAAAAAAGAAAAGAATGCAGACTACTTCTTGTCTATTCGTTTTAGTTTAAAAAGTCGATTCTTGTTGCTACAGACTATCAATCATCTACTCTCGAATATAATACTCATATTAAAAAAATTAAACCCCACCTTCCATCGAAGACATTTTTCGGGACAACGTGACAGGTGGTGAGCCCGTCGACGTATTTATGTCCAAGCCAACGATATAAATCGTTCGTAAGTTTATGAAAAATCCTATTGGTACGAGCCTTGCGGTTCAAACTCAGGGCACTTGACTCTAATTTCGATCACCCAGTCTATCGTGACTGTTACAAAATTAAAAATAATATATTTTTTGATCGGATACTTTTCTGCAGATTTCGAACACCAGCAAGTAACATACAAGATTCCTGATGGTTTGTCAACCCATTAACACACTAGCACTGGCGGAAAAATGAACGAAAAGTGAGTAAGAAAGAGAGGGAGAGAAAGAGAGATGGCAGTGATAATGAGTATTATCAAGTATAAATAAAAAATTACGACCCTATAACCGAATAAGTAGTGCTCCTGCCTTCGAAGCCCAGGTTTGTTTGATAAATATGAATGTTTGTTTGTATGAATATTTGTGTATACAAATACATATGATGTTATATTGTACCATTAGTTTGGACACTAAGACGTCTTACCGTCTGTCACTTTATCCCAAATAAACTAGAAACTAGATCAAAACCACTTCAGTATCCTTTATAATCTCTACCTACCACAGTGTGCGAAATTTCATGAAGATAAGAAAGTGAATTTGATTAAAGTGTACTAGTAAAGTGTAGGTATCATTATACATCTCTCCAGCCACAGCCGTTCCGTCCGTAGAAACGTAAACATATAATTATAATAAGGATAATGGGTTAAGGCTTGTATTCAAAATCAGAAATCATGTATTCATAATAAGATGAACTAACCATTTTAATATGCAGACCGTAACATACACAGCCGACACATGATAGCCGGTGTAAAGTGTATATCAATTAAAAGCGTAAGTGGAAGACAATGTAGTACAACAGTTAATCAAGTATTTCCCAAGGGGAGAGCTAGACGCGTTCACTGTAATTAATTACTCTGTTAATATAAATTGTTGTGCGATAACTATTTCACTCGATTCCGTAACTTTTATTTGCTTTCGTATATTTCTTTACGATTTCGATTCGATTTCGATTATTTACGATAGTATAAAATCTGGCGGTGGTAAATTTGCTGCTGTAACTGTGACGACTGTACATACTAACTTTACAACTATGAAGCCACGATAGCCGAATGGTTTGGTGATCAGAATACAAGTCAAGACATCAGAGTTCGATCCTCAGTTTGAAAGCACGTATCAATGAGATTTTTTTTTCCAAAATAATGTTCGATATGTATCGTTAGCTTGGAAGTACTGTTACCGACACGCTTACCACCTGTGAGATGGGTCGAAGGGACCTAATTGTCTAGACTAGACCACTGTCTACCCCTGTTGGCCTAAATAAGCTTCGATGAAAAGTGGGTCGAAAGGACTTCATTATCCAGACCTCTGCCTGTCCCAGTAAGGAAGATATAGATAAAATTGTTTAAATTTTAGAGACACTCTATTTAAAAGTAAATTAAGTATTTTGTGAACATAGAATACATAATTCACGTAATGTGGTGTACATTCCGCAATGCAGTGCACGGAACATACAAGCCAGATCCGAATTCAGCATTCGGGCGTTGCTTTGATATCGTGGTGAAAAAGGAAATCGAATTGAGTTAAAATTGTCGAGTTCATAAACGTTAGTATCTCCCATAACTTATCATTTAAAATCTTTTAATACCTAAAGGCTCGCGATTCTCTGCAACATAAAAATTAATGCTGATTATTTACAACCAGCTTCCCTCCAACTCAAGAAGGTTAAATTAAATAGACATTGAGGTACAAAATTTCATATTGAGCGGGATACGCCTATACAGGTATACGTCATACTATCCATACATATCTATATGTAAAATCTTTATAACATATTTTATGTATGCTGGTGTCATTGTATAAACAAATAAACTCAATCTGTTTAAATGTCATCATCATCATCTCTAAAAATATCAGACCAAAATAATCAGTCCAAAGATGTATAACAGTGGTACAGCCACGCATCAGCTTTTGTTGTTGCATGAATGGGCCGGTTCGACCGGGGAAGTACCACGACCTTACAGAATACCGGCGTGAATTAGAAGTTGAACGTCTGGTGAGTGCAGGTAACCGGAGTCCCCCACACCCCCCTCCCCCAATTCTGCTATGCCTCTGATATTGGCTGTTAGGCTGATATGTATGTACTGATAGGTAAATGTATAGTACACCTGCATCGACCGTCTGTTTTCATTGTTTGTACATTACCAAGTTTTTATGTATGTATGTACATATGTTAACTATTGATTGTAAATTATTTTAAGCATTTCTTTTAATATTACTAATGTAGTTTCCATAAATTTATAAATAAATAAATATTTTCAAGCAATTCACAATACAGGGGTAGACTTCTGTTTAGTATAGACAATTAAGTCCCTTCGACCCACCTTCTAACGAAGATATTTTTGGGGAAAACGTGACCGTTAGTGAGTTCGTCGCCGTTTATATCCAAGCCCTTTTGTAAATTATAAAATATATATAATATCTCACTTACTTACCTTTACGCATAGTCCGTCACGGATTATTCAGAGAAACCAGATCGCCAATCGATCGTATCACGATTCTTGAATATGCATTCCGCTTCTTTTAAATTCATAATTTTTTTCATACATGCCCGTCTACGTATCCGAAAAGACTTACCATGCCCTCTTCGGTAAAATTTGCTAACATCATCCTCGAAAGTTAGTCTCGGCATACCCCGATATGTACATATTTCATCACTGCGAGATATAACTCTCGCCCATAATCAATCGCAATATATATTTGCAACTATGCTTCAAACCAAATTAAAAAAAATTAAACCAATTGTCGAGCGTGCTAACTAACATCTCGCAACGTATATGTCTATCATAGACCTTAAATGTTTAGCATATTTTTTATAATCGAGAGAGTTGTTTTGCCATCTTTCGATGGAAAAATATCTTCACGCTATTCCCAAAACAGGAGTAGACAATTAAGTCGACCCACCTTCTACCGAAGATATTTTTAGGACGACGTGACAGATGGTAAGCCCGTCGCCGTTCTTATTTCCAAGCCAACGATATAAATCGTACATAAGTTTTTGAAAAAAACTCATTGGTACGAGGCTGCCAACAGGGGATCGAACTCGAGTCTCTTGTTTCGAATTCCGATCACCCAATCACACGGCATTCGTGACTATATTTCTTATCCAATATCTTTCGATAGAGTTTAAAAAGTACTTATTCTGTTAGTTGCCTTGTACAATACCCATGAAAAGAATGGGGGGAGGGGCGATGATACCACTCCCCCAAATTTATGTGTCCATAAAACTGTTCGATTAAGCATATATTTTAGAGTAATTTCCATTTACGATCAGCTAAAACAACGAGGAGAAATATATTTTGAGGACGTGTGAAGTGGCTGACTCTCCGTAACATCAAAAACCTTTCAAATATATGAGGCTTTCTGTAGCATTCGGATATTTATAAGGTGTGAACTTATATGTGTGTGTAAGTAGATATTTACAAGAATAAACTTAGCTATTAAAAAATTCTTCACGGCATTCTCTGTACTTCCCTATACATGGTAGACAAAGGTCACTGGCAGACTGGAGGTTTTTTGGAAAAACGTGATAGGTGGTGAGCCTGTCGCCATCTTTTTATATCCAAGCCATCGATATAAATTGAAAAACCCATTGGTACGAGCCTGCCACTTGGAAATCGTATTCGGGTCTATTGACCCAAATTATGATCACCCATATGCCATGATTTTTTTTTTTGTTATAAAACTTAATAATGAAAAGTGACATCAACTCTCATAATTATGTAACATATGTTATGTTCGGTTAACTACAAATTGTTTAGTATCTGCTATCATCAAAATCCTGCCTATGTAGAAAAAAACTATTAAAAAAGAATGTCCGTTTTTGGAAAATAATGTGTTATGAGTTATGTCATAATTATCAAATACCAATAAATAATAAATAGTAAATAAATACATACATAGATAGGAACAACATCAAATACATGCTGTGATCTCATAGTAAGCAGCTAAATCATTTGTGTTTTGGAATCGGAAACAACGAAGACACCACAAACAGCCAGACCCGAGAAAATCGAGAAAAAGTGGTTACTCTATATTGACTCGTCCGAGAATTCAACCCGGGATCTCGGAGATAGCGACATTTTGGGTACGTGTGAGTAAGCCACTCGTGCACGGAAACGTCAAAAGCAATGACATCATACTTTATTGTCATAAAACATAAGTCCTTATCTACATACATACAGTATTCCGTTTTAAATCTCCTAATCCTCACTGAACCCCGGCTCTAGTATAAAGTTATCTTTATCTAAATAAAGTAATCTAGATAACTTAACTAGCCACTGCCTTTTTTTAATTAACTTTGTGTCCTGTCAGTCATTTTTTTATTTTTATTATTTATATTTATATTTTATTTTTGTTTTTTATATCTTGCCAGTATTCCAATATTTTTTTTCAATTATTATTAGTTGAGCAGTTAATGCCCTCTACATTTTATCATCGTACACTAATCCAAGGGAAGCTGATGAATGGACCAACACGCATGCGCTTTATACATTGATCCAACCTAACGGCATGTAAATAATGTATTTAGTTAAAAAATATTCTGTAATGTTATAATATAACTATCAAATGCAATTACACTGTGTGTATTTTATTATATTTTATATTTGTAATAATATACACACACTGTGTAATTGGCGAAATTAATCTATGTAAATTCGTCTAAATGTTTTCTTATCTTCTAACGGTTTACATAGTATAAACGAGCCTTTTGATAAAAAAAATTATGATTTGTAAAAAATGTAAAATTTATAATTTAGCGAATTTTCACAGTTAATGTAATATTTTCTCTATTAAGTGTTTTTACAGGCACTTTGATTCGGCGCATTGAGGCCTGTCATGTTGCGTTTTCCCGACAGTCGTGGCGCCACTGTCGCTGCGTCCTCCCGGGCGTATGTGTCAAAAAACAGACAAAAAATTATTGTATTCCATTTAAAATAATATCTATTCGCTGAAACAAATTATTTTTTTTTTAAATGATAGCGAAATATACTGTTGTTTTTGTTTAGTTATTTTTTGTAATATTTACTAGAGTGTATTATAGTAATATCAAGATCTCTTTGTCCGAAAATGTCCACGATTATTGTTTTTACATTTCTCGCAACATGTGGTATTATCTATGCTAATCCGGATGCTAAAAGACTGTACGATGATTTGTTGAGTAATTATAACCGGCTGATTCGACCAGTTGATAAAAATAATAACACGGTTCTTGTGAAATTGGGTCTACGGCTTTCACAACTTATTGACTTGGTAAGTTTTTGCTATTTCATTTACAATACTTATATAGTTTACAATGTGCATTTTTTTTATTTTTAAAGCATGTGTTGAAGTTGTTGTTATCAAATTTAAGGAGAAAATAAATCAACTATCTCGCCCGTGTCAGATATTTTTTTTATTTATCTTCAAATAAATCTTTTACAGAAAGTTAATAAGTTAAATTTGATCATTTATAATTTTTGTATTGCAAATAAGTAAATATATACACATGTTTAATTTACAATAGTTATTACAATTTGTTTTCGCGGATGAATTATTACTGTTTAGAAATACTACTTAAATACTTAATTAAGTCAAGCCTTCATTTTAGAGCAATTGTCTGAAAATAAAAGTTTGTCAAATTATGCATTATTTTAATAAAAATACTTTGTTATCGTTAATTTTATTAAAATAATGCATAGCAAAATTTAGAGCCAACAAGCCTCTTCATTCGTGATATTATAAAGATATATTTAGCATACGTTAATGTCTCATCGCCTTTGTCGAAATAAAAATAAGCATAATCGTAATGTCCATTCTTAGGGTTTAATAATGGGGTAGGGTAAACATTTTTCATGTTTTATATACAAACATTTTTTTGAAAACTTAACGACGTGTGAAAGTGCTACAGGATATCTCAGGCCGCTCCTATGAGAGATGGTTTGCCATAATCACCATGCTTCGCAGTGCCAGACATCTCGTCACCTTATACGCTGCTGCCCTTCTGCTGAGTCTTGATTTGCTGAGTTTTGATCAAGTATACCTCGAAATCATTATTCAGTTGGTAGCCAATAATATTGTCACAACTTAATCGCATCTTACGACAGCCACGAGAATAAGGGCTAATACCATACGGAAAAATTTCTTAGATTATTTTCATTTTATTATAACTCATAAACGTGCAATTCTTTTTAAAATGAATCCCATTGCAGCAATCATTTAAGGGACGAAACATGTCCCAACGAAGTTTTCCAAATGTTTGCTGAGTTATATTTGGTCTTAATAAAAAGCCGCAACCTTTTTGTTTATGAATAACATAATAATACATTGATAAGAACAACATAACGTACAAGAACGTCGTGTTTAGGAATACTGGCCGCTTTACTAAATTTCTTGTTTGCATCTCATCAACTGATTGCAGGTCTTTTTTGTAGGTCACTTTTCATCACCACTGAGCAAGCTTTTCATATAAGCTTTCATCTCGTTACGTTTCTAGACAGAATTGTAATTGAGAATTCGATTCTGAAGGTTCCTTTTAGTGAGCACGTGTGACACCCAATCTGTTAATTTTGTTGTCGAGTTTTTTTATATTACATACAAGCAGTGGCCCGCGACTTCGACCGTATGCAATTTAGTACTCTGTAAATTGGAATATTGTACACTTTCACATGTTATATAGGAGAGACACTTTACAGATTAAAAGAAAATTAAAAGAAATGTAAACTACCAATCGTCACTAAGATAAGACCTGTGAGGCTTAAATGTAAGGTTCAAACTTTATTATGTGTTTTTGTGTATTTTAATAAAAATACTTTGTTATCGTTAATTTTATTAAAATAATGCATAGCAAAATTTAGAGCCAACAAGCCTCTTCATTCGTGATATTATAAAGATATATTTAGCATACGTTAATGTCTCATCGCCTTTGTCGAAATAAAAATAAGCATAATCGTAATGTCAATTCTTAGGGTTTAATAATGGGGTAGGGTAAACATTTTTCATGTTTTATATACAAACATTTTTTTGAAAACTTAACGACGTGTGAAAGTGCTACAGGATATCTCAGGCCGCTCCTATAAGAGATGGTTTGCCATAATCACCATGCTTCGCAGTGCCAGACATCTCGTCACCTTATACGCTGCTGCCCTTCTGCTGAGTCTTGATTTGCTGAGTTTTGATCAAGTATACCTCGAAATCATTATTCAGTTGGTAGCCAATAATATTGTCAAAACTTAATCGCATCGTACGACAGCCACGAGAATAAGGGCCAATACCATACGGAAAAATTTCTTAGATTATTTTCATTTTATTATAACTCATAAACGTGCAATTCTTTTTAAAATGAATCCCATTGCAGCAATCATTTAAGGGACGAAACATGTCCCAACGAAGTTTTCCAAATGTTTGCTGAGTTATATTTGGTCTTAATAAAAAGCCGCAACCTTTTTGTTTATGAATAACATAATAATACATTGATAAGAACAACATAACGTACAAGAACGTCGTGTTTAGGAATACTGGCCGCTTTACTAAATTTCTTGTTTGCATCTCATCAACTGATTGCAGGTCTTTTTTGTAGGTCACTTTTCATCACCACTGAGCAAGCTTTTCATATAAGCTTTCATCTCGTTACGTTTCTAGACAGAATTGTAATTGAGAATTCGATTCTGAAGGTTCCTTTTAGTGAGCACGTGTGACACCCAATCTGTTAATTTTGTTGTCGAGTTTTTTTATATTACATACAAGCAGTGGCCCGCGACTTCGACCGTATGCAATTTAGTACTCTGTAAATTGGAATATTGTACACTTTCACATGTTATATAGGAGAGACACTTTACAGATTAAAAGAAAATTAAAAGAAATGTAAACTACCAATCGTCACTAAGATAAGACCTGTGAGGCTTAAATGTAAGGTTCAAACTTTATTATGTGTTTTTGTGTATTTTAATAAAAAAAAGAAATTCATTGTGTACCAAAATATATAAATATACATCTTTACGCCATTCCCAACACAGGGGTCTAGTCACAGGGGCCTAGTCTAGAGAATAAAGTCCCTTCGACCCACCTTCCACCGAAGATATTTTGGGATAATGTGACAGGTGGTGAGCCCGTCGCGTCTTTATGTCCAAACCAATGATATGAATCGTACATAGGTTTTTGAGAAAATCCATTGATACGAGGCTGCAACCTAGGGATCGAACTTGGGTCTCTCGACTCGAATTCGGATCACCCAATCAGTCGGCAGTCGTGACTTTTGTATATCTCATTTAAAATATACTATAAAATTCGGCATCATCATCCATGCCGAATTTCACAACACTTTTTAAAGCCAGCACATCGCACATCGCTAGCCAGATCGTAGATACGATTCCTTGACTGGGTAATGTATAAAATCCTTCCTATTCTTTATTTTGTCGGGTTTGTTATTTGCAGTGATCTCATGTTTTTGATTTCATAACTCAAGGGCTTTAGCTACTTACTTTGGGATCAGAGCAATGTACATAATGGTGAGTATATATATATACCTAGTCAGGTCATAAATTCTGTCACATGTTTGATATAAAAATAATTTAAACAAGCTTATTCATTATGTAACCATTAAAATACCAAAATGAACTTAACAAAACGTAGATTCTTATCACACTAAAGTTAATTCAAAATTACCTCCGTGATTTTGAATACAGGCCTTCAATCTGTGCGGCCAGTCGTCTATCGCAGCACGAACGAGGTCCATGTCAATATCGGCGGCTGCCTTAATCAAGGATGTCTTGAGTGACTCCATATTGGGATGAGGTTTTGATCACGCCTTTTCCTCCAAGTGTTGCCATATCTTGTAATCTAACGTATCCAATCTGGACTTGAGGAGGGCCAGTCTTCGTGCCGGATGAAGTCTATTTCATGCGCTACCAGCCAGTCTTGTGTGCTCTTCGCTCTATGAGCTGGCGCCGAATAAGTCTTCATTTAACACCCTTTCACCGTGGTTCTGCTTAACCCCATCTGAAGGGCCAACAGTTTCTGCTTACGTTTGGGATTTCTTTGAATTCGTACTTTCACAGCTTTTATCACTGCTCAAGTCCTAACAGACCGAGAGCGACCACTTCTTTACCTGTCATCTACACTAGGGTCATCGTTGTATCGTTTTATGGTACGATATACGAATGAAACGAATGAACGAAACGAAACGAATATTTTGGTTATATTAAAATTTTTCAGTATGTCAAAAATTTGAATTGGCGCGTAACCGCAACAATGCAACGCAATAACTGCAACACGATCTTCTTTAATCGTCCACTTCGTATTTAAAAATTAGTAAAATTAAAAAGTATGTAGTAGTTTTATTTTCATGAACAATTAGAAATTCAAATTCAATATCATTTTTTGTAGCCAGCATTCTAAAAAAAAAGTTTTTACTGTGTGTATGTAATAGATAATAATAAAGAAAGTTGCATAAAAACGAAGTAGAAGAAAACAAACACCTCAAAGTTTCCATTTCCATCGATAATAATAAAATTGTACCCATCGTAATAATAAAATTGCTAATGATAAACTATGTAAAGATAAAGTATTTTATCATTAGCAATTTTATTATTACGATGGGTACAATTTTATTATTATCGATGGAAATGGAAACTTTGAGGTGTTTGTTTTCTTCTACTTCGTTTTTATGCAACTTTCTTTAAGCTCGCAAAGCAATTTTTCTTTGTCTACTTTGACACCTACGATATGTGTCGAAGATAACACCTCGCCAGCTAACTTCAATATGAATATGTAGATATGGTTTGAATATTTTCTATAAATTCAAATGTAACCTATTTATTGATATCGATAAATACTATATATAGTAACTGTACTATGCATAAATACTAGTATATATATATGGTCAAAATACTATAAACTTCAATCAGTTACGATAGCCGAGTGGTTGGGTGATCGGAATTCGAGTCAAGAGACCCGAGTTTGATCCCAAGGTGGCAGGCTTGTACCAAGGGGATTTTTAAAAAGCGAGCTGTCAGCTCATTTTCATCCTACTCTCATAGAATTAAAAAAAACTGACCAATTTTTTCCATCTGTTTTAAAATTTTTTAAAAGCTAAATGGTATAAAAATTTGTTGTCGTTTATTAAAAAATTAAGATAGAGGTTAATCTAGGACTGACTTTGAATTTCCCCTGCAAAGTTTCCCGCCATGTCTATCATATATCCGGGCTTACTGGATGAAATGCGGTACGTACCACATGAATAAAAACGGGGCAGGTGTTTTAGTTATATTTTAATATAATTTAACAGTTTTCGGAAATATTTTAAAAACATTTTCTATAATTATTATAGTAGGCTATAATTATTACAGTTTTGGTTATTATTAAAATTGAATTTTTTTTATAGAAAAGGCCGGCAAGCGAGCAGGTGGCTCACGTGATGGTAAGTGATTACCGCCGCCCATGAACATCCGCAAAACCAGAGGCATAGCAGATGCGTTGCCGGCCTTAGAGTGCCCCCCCCCCCAAAATTGGGGGAGGGGGGTGTGTGGGCCTCCGGTTACCTGCACTCACCAGACGAAACGCAGAACTTAGACTTCTACTTTAAGCCGGTATTCCGTGAGGTCGTAGTACTTCCCCGGTCGAGTGGCTCTACCACTGTATGCGTGGCTCTACCACTGTATTATAAATAAATATAATATTTATAAAATATTTATAAATATATTTGTAAAATATTAATATAATATTTATAATATATATAAATAAATAAAATATTTTCAGCTTGATAAAGATAGGTATCATGTTTTAAAAAATACGTTTAAATACCAATAAAAATAACATTATCAAGAAATGTTTGTTTATATTGATGTACTGTTAGTTTATATTCCAAGAACAAGAAAAATATAAAGTATTTTTCTTCATACACGCACGTCTAGGTATCCGAGTACTCTTCACTCTCCCCTCTTCGAGCAATTTGCTCACATAGTCTTCGAAAGTTAGTATCGGCCTACCTCGACCCCTTTTATTGTTAACTTGTTCGCCGTATTAAGTAAGTTACATTTAAACTAATTTCCAACTGAATGCATCGTTAACCACAAACCATTAACGCAGACTTGCCATTGTCCATGTCATTTTCACATTTTCGTTGATTTTATATAATTTAATGTTCATTGCGTTGTTACGTCATTGCGACAAAAATAAAATAATTCTGAGTCCACGCTGAAACGTTTACATGAGATTTAACCATACACAAAAGCATATCTAAATAGAGTCGACTCGACTGTCACCTCGTTAGCAGGTTAAACACAAGCAAAGTTAGTTTAATTAGAGAAGAGTTTGCAAGTTGTAAATTCAAAGAGGGCTCTGTGAATACTAAATTTAATTAATGGTCATTGCCTCTGACTTCATAAATACACATTATTTAATTTCACATCTATATCTTGTAAATATCTTATTCACTTCATTATGTCGTTATTATCATAAAAACCCATGAAGTCAACTGTTAGACATGCCTCTTACGTACGGAAGCATTTATCATAATCAGCGTTTGCCACGCGACTTGGCGAGTCAAGTACAAAACATTTCGCATCTTAGGCGCTGCTGTCCGTCAGCGGTTTTATCTGGTACGTTTGGACATGGTTGCCCACCAACTGTCAGTAGCCAATAGCATTTTAAGGCTTTTATCTTGGTCCACTTATGACAACCAAGGGAAAAAAGAGTGACATGTTCTTACGCTGTTCTCACACGGCCACTTTATATACTAAGTCTTTATAAAAACTTTTTCCACTCGACAAGACTTTAACATAAAGAACGCAGTAATGCTTGGAACTGTAGCCTTTTAACAAGTAAGGGGAAAGCCATGGAAACATATAACGGCTATATTCCGAGGTGTCTGGAGATGCGATCGCCGATAAGCTTACCTAGTGTGGCGATTATGCCAAATCCTCCCGACGAAGAAGTGGTATATCCTTCAGTTAATTATACAGACGGTTAATAAGTAAAATTGCCACCTCAAAAGGAGATATAGATATCGGCGCTGGGCGTTTGTGATACCTTCGTTGTTTCTGATTCCGTAACACAAGTTCTTTTTCTACATACTTTGGGATCAAAGTAACTTGTGAGATTTTGTCCCTATCTCTGTAGCTCTGAGTCACCCTGCCCTACACGCACCTGTTTAAATTTTAAATATATTGTTTTACTACCGCCTTCGAGAGGCCATACGCCATTATATTTATTTAATTAATTTTCATTACTTGTAATTACAAAAAAAATTATTAAATAAACATTGCATTAATAAAAAGCACACGGAATAACGTGAACAAAGCTAGAACACTTTGTATCCTCTAAATTATCACATAGATTACGTTAAAACTTTCACAACAGGTACGGATTCCACGCGTATCTCTTTAACAGTTAGGCTGCCGACGGAATGTTAAATATGGGGGTGTACAAAGGGCGGTGCGTCGCAAAGTGGATGACATATTTTTAGTTGTTTGGCGTAACGACTACCTACTGAAGGAGACACGTAGTAACCCTTATTTAAATAACTTTTAGTTTAACAAAGAAATTTAAATATCTAGAACAGAAATAGGTGAATATGGAGAAAAAATAAGATAAATGTGTAGACTAAAATTTCATATGCCTTTATTATCATAAAATTACTTTCTCTGAAAATAGATATTCACCACGAAAGTCGTTTCATTTAGTCATTCGTCGAATATTTCATAATTCTTATGAATTAATTCAAATGAATATCAAAATATGTAATACACATAATGTAAAAAGAAAGTTTGAAGTTTCGGTAAAATCATCCATGTCCAATTACATTACGGCAGAAGCCGCTGGTTTGTCTCTTATATGCTGTAAAAGTTCAATAAAAATTGCATTATTCATGGCCTTTTAAAATCTACAAAAAGTAAATGGAGATTCTAAATGAACAATGCTTACTTAACGGCCTGTAGAAAAACCACTGCATGGAATGAAATAGACATATTTCTACTAAAAATAGTCTGTCCCCTTTTCCTGTGGTTTTTGTAACAGGCGATTAGGGAAGGGCTTAGGAAATATCACTGGCTACCGAAAGATGGTGGTAAAATATCATTTAATTTGATTGACTATATTTATTTATAAATTACTTTATAAATAAATATATACAGTCACGATAGCCGAGTGGTTGGGTGATCGGAATCCGAGTCAAGAAACCCGAGTTAAATCTCTAAGGCTCGTACCAATTTTTTCAAATACCTATGTACGAATTATGTCATTGGCTTGGGCATAAAGACGGCAACGGGCCCTCCACCAGTCATGTTGTCCCAAAAATGTCTTCAGTGGAAGGAGGTGGAAAATACCTAATTTTCTAGATCTCTGTTTACCTCTGTGATTGGAATGGCGTGAAAATATCTATAAATAAATATAGTTAAATTTAACAGAACAGTGACAGGTAGCAATGTCTCGAGGTGGGCAAAGGTGCGAGTTGTCTGATACTGCAATCGCCAATCTGCCGATGGCAAAGCCTCCCTTATGGGAGTACCTACAGGGCTCCAGCAGTGGACTTTTATGGGCCGCTGTATATGTTGTGTATATGTAAGGAAAGCCTGTAAATCCCTAACGAGTTGAATCTTCTTTAAGAGAGAGTAAGGGGACTTCACCTTGGATTGATATTTTTTTCATAATTTTTCGGACGTGCATACGACGTTTACCGTCACTGTCGCTCTTGCTAGTTAAAATTGCTCTTAATAATTTAGTGGCTGGCCCGGCCATTGAACCTCTGTTAGTAATGAAATATTAAAGCCAATGTCATAACAGCTGTTATATTAATAAATAATAATTTCAAAGCGTTACGAAGACCTGAATGCATTAAGAATGAATAAAGCGTGACAAAAATCTGAAATTCAACAAAATAAAAAAATCGTGTTCTTATGATTTGGGGGTCATTGTAGAAGCGTGCTCGTCGCGACCCCTGCCAGCCCTTTTCAGGGCTGCAATTCTACACAGCTGCGCACTCATGCCAACGAGGGTTAGAGCGTCCCCCCAAGGCGACGCACACCAGTTCGTCCCTGTTGGTGTGAAATGCAGCGCGCAAAGCGGCGATGGGGACCGCCACCCGTCACGCACAGCCCGACACGGCGGAAGGTGGAGGACGGAGTGCAGAGTTGGCACGTGGAATGTTAGAGGAGGCATGAGAGATAAGACGAATGAGTTGATTGAAATAATGAAAGAAAGAGAATTAGATGTCGTGTGTTTGTCGGAGACCAAGCGGAAGGGCAGTGGTACTGAAGACCTTCCTGGCGGGGCGTTAGCTCTATGGTCCGGAGTCCCGGAGAGCGAGAGCGCCTGCCAGGGAGTGGGGTGCTGCTGTCGTCTCGGTTGGTCGATGTTATGACTGAATATAAGGCTGTGAACTCGAGACTTCCCTGGGTTCGCTTTAAATTGGGACTGACGAAGTTATTCCTTTTGGCTGTTTATGCGCCGGTGGCTTCGTCGTCCAGAGCTGAGCTGGAGGAGTTTTGGGAGAATGTAAGAGAAGTTCTAGACTTGGTTAGAGGAAACGAAAGAATTGTTGTATGTGGTGATTTGAATGGATGGGTTGGTACCGCTCGGCCAGGGTACGAGTCGGTGCTTGGAATGTTTGGCGATAAAAGGGTTAACGATGCTGGCAAACTTATACTGGCTGTATGCAAGGAAAAGGGTCTTCTTGTGACAAACACTATGTTTAGTCACAAGAAAATCCATATGTATACTAGAACAAGAGAGAATGAGAGAAGTATGATCGATTTATTCCTGGTGGATGACCGACTGCGAAAACAGGTGATGGATACGCGGGTGTTCCGAGGTGCTGACCTGGGAACGGATCACTACCTAGTGATTACTAGATTTAGGGGTCTGTTCGCGGGTTGGCGCCACCGGACGGCGATACCAGAACCACAGTCGGTCGGTAGCATCCGAAGCTGGAAGCTTCAGGAAGCGGACACTAGGAATAAATATCAAGCAAGGGTACCCGAAAAGCTGGACAGCATTGGTGTTAGGAAAGAATGTGTGGAAGAAATATGGCAGAGCCTTAGAGATGGAATGGTTAGTGCAGCGGAAGACGAGTGTGGAACTGTGAAAAGAGGTAGTAGTAAAAAGGGTGATGCATGGTGGAATGACGAAGTGAAAGAAGCTGTAAATAAGAAGAAGAAAGCATGGTTAGACTACTTGGCCTCTAGTAATGATAAGGATATGAGAGAGAAGAGGAAAGAAAGATATAAGCTCCAGAAAGTTCACACGAAAGCATTGATTGAGGAAGTGCGTGAAAGGAGTAGAATGGAAGCGGACGAATGGTTGTCGCACAACTTCAAGGAGAACTCCAAACTCTTCTGGAAAGAGGTTGGAAGGACCCGGAGTGGTGCGACAGCCTTAAGAATGAATAAAGTGCTTTCGGGCACCAATGACGTCCTCTCAGAAAAATCGGACGTCATGCAGCGATTGAGCGAATTTTATAGAGAGATGTATGCGTGTGATGATCTTAGTGAGGGGGTGACGCCGTGACTGGTACGCCAGACTCGGACCTCGATGACACTGAGGTCATCAGTATGAAAGAGATTGAATGTGCGATTAGAAGTTTGAAATGTGGTAAGGCTGCGGGACTAGACAGAGTTACTGCTGAAATGGTCAAGTATGGTGGGCCACGCGTCTGGGACAGCTTTCATCTGCTGTGCAATTTGTGCTGGCGAACGGGGGCTGTTCCGGATGATTGGCGATCCGCGGTCATTGTGCCTTTATATAAAGGTAAAGGTTCACATTATGACTGCAGGTGCTATCGGGCGATCAGCTTGACCAGTTTAGCAAGTAAAGTTTACTCGAAAGTTTTGACACGTAGGATGCAAGAGAAATCGGAAAGATTTCTATGGGAGGCACAATGCGGATTTAGACCTGGAAGAGGATGCACGGATCAAATGTTTTCTCTCCGCATGATCACGGAGAAGCTTCTGGCTGCTAACCAGAAGATTTTCTGTGCTTTTGTGGATCTTGAGAAAGCATTTGATAAGGTTGTAAGGAAGAAAATGTGGGAACTGTTGCCGGGGTATGGTGTGGATGGTCGATTGCCAAGGGCTGTGCAGTCACTTTACTGTGACTGTAAAGCCTGTGTGCGGGTAGGGCATGACCTGTCACCCATGTTTAGCGTCCAAACGGGCGTAAAACAGGGTTGTGTCATGTCTTCCTGGCTATTCATACTGTATCTCGACAGCTGTTTACAGAAGCTGAAAGATAGCTGTTTGGGTGTGAAATTGGGTGACATAAAAGTAAATTGTCTGCTTTATGCTGATGATGCAGTGCTTATAGCACCATCAGAGGCAGAACTGCAGGCATTAGTCACGTGTATGAAAGAAGAATGTGAAATTAATGGTCTCCGTTTGAATGCTAATAAAACTAAGGTTATGGTATTTGAAAGGGACGAAGAAAGAACGAAGTGCGAAATTTGGGTAAATCAGGAATGTCTAGAACAGGTGAATGAAATTGTATACTTGGGGAGTGCGTTTAGCCGGGATGGAAGATGTGATTTAGATGTGGACAGGCGTGTCGCTGCCGGGAACAAAGTCAATGGTGCCCTGACTGCGTTAATCAAAAGGCAAGGCGTTGTGAAAAGTGCACGCCTTGCAATACATAACGCAGTGTTGGTTTCGACTTTGTTATATGGCAGCGAAACCTGGGTATGCCAGAAGAAGCATAAAAGCAGGTTGAATGCAGTGGAGATGCGATCTCTTCGTAAAATGTGCGGCCTTACCATGGCCGACCGAAAGCGAAACGAAGAGATTCGCAATATGGCAGGTTTGAAAGATGACCTTGTCTCAAAAATGGATAAGGGCGTGCTTCGATGGTTTGGGCACGTTGAGCGAATGAGTGAAGACCGAATGGTGAAGAAAATATATAGCGCGAAAGTTAATATTAAAAGGTGTCGAGGTAGACCGAGATTAACTTTCGAAGACCATGTGAGCAAATTGCTCGAAGAGAGGAGGGTCAAGAGTACTCGGATACCTAGACGTGCATGTATGAAGAAGATGATGAATCTGAAAGAAGCGAAAGAAGTATGTAGGGATCGTGACACTTGGCGATCTGTTCTTTCTGGCTACCCCGTCAGGGATTGTGCGTGAAGATAAATAAATATAATAAATTATGATTTCCGCGAATAGGTGGTACGTTACGAAGTCCTGCTCCGATAACTATTATAAATAAATACATAAATACAACATGACGTACAAAGTTCTGATATCGAAGTAAGTAGCTAAGGTACTTGTACTTGTGTTATGAAATCAGAAACAACGAAGCTACCACAAACACCCCGACCCTAGACAATATAGAAAAAGTTTTTTTCTCAAAATCAAAATCAGTATCTCCGAGCCGGTGATACCTTGGAAACCGGTGTGTACGCCGCCCAACTACGGGGAGTTATCAAACTTTTTCAAGTTAATTCAATATTAACCAATCAACTTAATACTACATAATGTACACACCTTTGTCTGCGCATTTAATTGATAATTACCGCGAGATAATTCAATATCCCGGAATTTAATAAAGGCAGATTTCAACTTTTTCCGGATTCATTACCGTTAATAATAATATTCAATGTTTACAAATTAAAAAAACAAACAAAATTTTTATCTTTAATGTCATAAACTATCTGTTTGTTTATTTTAATTCGAATCTCTTCGGCCGTACATTTCGAACATCGTACGCATAATTCTCAAACCTAAAATTTTTACTGCTACAATTTATTAGTATTTCTGCCTTTCTCGTATGGTAACAGCGTAAGAACGTAACACCCCTTTTTTACCGTGGGTATAAGAGGCGACAAAGAGAAAGGTATCGAAAAAGTCGTTAGCATACGGGTGACGGGCAGCAGCGCCAGATAAAATACATGATGACTGTTACTGCAATCACCAATCCACCTGCGGAGTAGAGTGGAGATATTGCAAAAACTTTCACACAGGAGAAGCTTTTCCAGAGGATCCGCAGCAGTGTTTTACAAGTGATTTTGATGATGACTATTTCTTAATAGATCAATTATAATTCTACAGTATATTTTTTAAATCACGCTAGTACCCACACTGGTAGGCAGAGGTCTAGACAATGAAGTCTTTTCAACCCACTTTTCTGTTATTTGATATTATCCGATAGAATGCTTTCGAATAAAATGTATTTTGATATTCTACGAGTATGACACTGTTTACGATGGGTACATTTGTTTTGATGAGCATGTCGGATTTCTTGGCGCTCGGCCAACAAACAAGAATCGATTGTCCTGCCCTCGGAGTATACTAAGCCCTTAAAGCGGCCGAGTTTTCATATCTTAATGTTGTAAATAATGAATAGCAATTTATTATCCTTTGTTCCAGAATCTGAAGGATCAGATCTTAACAACAAACGTTTGGTTGGAGCATGTAAGTATGAATATTTTAATAATGTAAGCAGTTACGATGAGGACTTCTTTTAGAATTTAATGTAGTTCTTGTCTAGTCAGTACTGCTTTATGTTAACAAAAAAAAATATTTTCTAATTACTTCTTAATAATAACATTTTGTTAAAAAAAATTCATAATAAATAATTTATATTTGTCGTGTGGTAGTGACGTAAGATACAGAAGGATAATGGTATAAATGATATAAATACATATAAATAGTAAGTTGCAAAAGCACTAGTGTTATGGAATCAGTAAAACTAATGGACCCCAAACACCCAGACCCGAGATAATAGAGAACATGTGGTTTCCTATCCCTCCTTAAATGAATGGAAGTGGACGTCAGAGCTAGCGACATTATTAAAACCGAAATGTACGCCACTCGTTCAAGGAGTTCGTTAAATCTGTAAAACTCTAGAAAACTATTCAGCTAAGCACATTTTTCCACATATTTTAATTTTTCTTCCGTTGATAAAGGATGCTTTTTATAGGAATGGGAGGATCACAAATTCAAGTGGGATCCAAACGAGTACGGTGGAGTCAAAGAACTCTACGTGCCTTCAGAACATATCTGGTTGCCTGATATAGTGTTATATAATAAGTAAGTAAAATAAAGAAAATCAATGTATGTGATCGAAATTCATGTCAAGTCGTAGGTTCGTACTAATAGGTTTTTTCAAAACTTTCGTACGCTTTATATCGTTAGCTTGGGCATGAACACCGCGACATGCTCACCGCCTGTCACATTGTCACAAAAATATTTTCGGTGAAAGTATTTAATTGTCTAGATCTTTGGGTACCCCAGGAAATGGGGTAAAGAGTTTTTTTTTTTTATATTTTTTGAACCGAATGTAGTTTTTTTCTTAGCACTTACCCTATACAATGAAGACTATTTAATAGTTTCGACCTTGTTAAATAGAGCTTGTTTTGGGGCCGTCAGTAAGCCTGTCGTCATCTTCCAACCCAACGATAAGTTTCGAATAAAACTCATTAGTACCATACTTCCTCAAGGGAATACAAATTGTCTACTGATTCGAATTATTATTCGATTATTAACAAACAACTCCTCAGCACAGTTACAAAATGCAATGAAACGTAACACTGCATTTTAGCTGTTACTCATGAGATACTCTTGACCTAGTTTGTATAAATTATATGGAAACACATTTAAATCAATAATATAATGAAGAAAAATTCAACGTATTATACGTCTGAGTAGACACCACCCTCTAACCTATTTCCTAACCAATAGTGCAATTACAGTTTTTTTTTCGGTTTGAAAGCTTTGTAATCATATGGTATAATCACAGACGGTATTTTATATAATTTTTTTGGTAAACATCACTATGACTTTTATATTGAAGCTATTTGAATTATGAAATAAACTGTCCAGTCTATAAGTGGCTGCTACGGCTATACGGAAAACAACTTCCAACGTAGAAAGTTGCAAGTACATGCTAAAATGGAATTTCACAAAGCCTGTTACTACATTGGCTCTTACTTCCTATGTCTACAGTTTAGCCCTAAAGTAGTAAAATTATAATTTTTATACATTATAATAGCCATAGTAGTCTCAAGAAACAAAGTTAGAAAAAGTTGGAGTGACTATAGTTTGATTCTGGGCCGGCACATCTAAAATTATTGAATATACCATGTACACGACAGTGAATAAATACAGAGTGAGAAAACATGCATGTTTGAGAAATAATAACAGACAGATTTTGATGAATATATTTTGAAGATGTGTAAAGACTGGTAATCCACATTGGAGCAGTGTAGCGGATGTTTCCTTGCGCAAACCTCTCCTAAATTTGTCTGAAATTAATATTTCCAACATTTATCTCTAAATAAAAAAGGAATCTCTCTAAAAGAAACAAAGTTTAGCTCAAAGGCTTTGCTCGGTCATCAGCTTAGCAAAGGCCTTCCCCACCTTCATTTACAAGTTACTACTTTACTTTTAAATATTTTATTCTTAATGCTAATAATCTAATTTAAATTATGTATTTTAATAATTTAATTTATTAAAATACATAATTTCATCTATACTGTACATCAATTTGAAACATTAATAATAGGAAACTAATTGCTGCATACAGTTCTCTGAGAAACTTAGTCTCGGAAAGTTCACTATATTAGATGTTACCAAATTGCATTGTTTAGGCCAACTTGTTCAAGAACTGTTTGTCGTGTGTTCAGGCGATAAGGATCGTATAACGAACAAGTTGAACATGGAAATTGTCGATGTATTTTGGGTATGTCTCGAGTGTTCAACTCTTGTTAAATGTACAATTTTGAGTTTAAATCACTAAGATTTAATGCCATACAAAGAGCAGCTAGCCTTAATATAATCTGTGTATGTAATCTGTAATTATCACAAATATCTAGAATATCTGTGATTAATTTTTTATCAATATCTCTTCAAATATTAGCAATGTGACATTTGTGGAATAATAGTATGCAAATATAATCGACATTTATAAACTATGTAATTCTAATTTCAAATCTACTAAAAATATCTAATTCTAATTTCAAATTTTAAATGAAATCGTATAAACTGACGATGACATATCATGTAGTAACATTGTGTTATTATTAATGGCGATATGTGCACCACATATCTCGAATAAGCTTCGTTAAAAGGTTGTTGGAATATCTACTGAGCTACCTCTATCTATACAGTACGAGAAAATTATTAAAACTATTAAATAATGATGTTACGGACGCAATAACTTATAT
Source organism: Sericinus montela (assembly GCA_029286605.1). NCBI lineage: Eukaryota > Metazoa > Arthropoda > Insecta > Lepidoptera > Papilionidae > Sericinus > Sericinus montela. The sequence goes on along the minus strand of JAGSMR010000035.1, from coordinate 3,361,369 downwards.
AAAATAAATACCGTCCTTCTTTTATATTTATTACTTTTCACGCAGAAATTTCCTAGTGCTTTTATTTCTAAAATATAGAATACACAAACCTGCCGGAATAATACTAAAGGTATATCGCATCTCCGTGGCACCTCGGCTTTACACTGGTTTTATTATTCGCTGAAATAAGCCCTAGATAATCCTAAAATAACTGTTTCGCAGCCACTCTCTTGTGTATATTGTTGTAGTACCGAAGAATATTTTCTAAGCCGCTTTTCACGAAATTATTTTTTCTTTTGATAACTATTGTATGTGGCGATAATAGTGAAACCTGTGTTTTCTCACGGTGATGACAATAATAAGTGCGTGTTCGTAAAACCAATATTTTTATTATAAAAATATCTCCCAGTAGATGTCGCCAACGTCCTAACAGGCGAAAGTAATGAGGCGTGTAGGACACGTTGGCTCGGAAGTAAGACCGTTGCACGGTACTGCAGAGGTCGCGAGTTCACTCTTACGTGAGAGGCGTGATACAATGGATTTATACAGGCGACGGTACATACAGGCGGTAACGTAATATTGTAGAAGAATCCAGAAGCGTTGAAGTGTTTTTGTAAGGAATGCTAGCAATGCTATGTAATATCACTCGTATTCCCCTTATTGTCACAATTATGAACATTGACATTATTAACATTATTATTCATGAACATAGCTCGTAGAACGGAACAACTTTTGGTGAAAAAAAAAAAAAACAGTTACAAGCAAACGCAGTGTAAGATAACATCCCACGAGATGGAGTGGCGACTTGCAAACTGTTGGCAGAATTCGATGAATGCAGGTGGCTGAGGACCGTTCACTGTGAAAAGTTTCGGAAGAGGCCTCTTCTTGGTTTTGATAGGTTGTAAAGAAAACGAAGAACATATATTTACTTGGCATCATCATCGAATATTGAAAAATCTCGATATGAATCACGGAAGCATGGAGTGGCATTTCATTACGTTTGTCTCCTATAACTGCAAACACTTGTTTGACTACGAACACGATCGCCTTTAGCAAAAAAAATCATCTATAACATCAACGAAAAGTTACACGAAAAATAAATATGGCGACGGAATGTTGTGTTGTATAGGAAAAGCTAATTGATAGAGAACATCGATAAGAAAGCGCTGGTGAATGATACATCATGTTGTGTCAAAACAGACCGACAAACTATTAATCATGAGAAGGGAATGAGAAGATGACGCACGTGCTTCTAATCTTACGCTGTGGCGAGCGTGTTAGTTTGGTCTAAACGATAAGTGAAAGATATTCAGTGTTCCCAATACAGGGTAGACAGAGGTCTAGTCTAGACAATTAAGTCCCTTCGACCCATCTTCCACCGAAGATATTTCGGGACATCGTGACAGGTGGTGAGCCCGTTGCCGTCTTTTATGTCCAAGCTAACGATATAATTCGCACAAAACAACATCATTTTTTTTTTGAAAAACCCATTGATACGAGTCTGCCACCTGGGGTTCTAACTCGAGTCTCTTGACTCGAAATTCCGACTTTAAAGTCACTTTATTATTATTAGTTATTTAGAGTCACAATAGCCGAGTGGTTGGGAAAACTCTTAAGTAGATAAAAGTAGATAAATATGCTATAGTTATAGAAGCTACAATTAACGAATGATTTGAGAGAGAGAAGATAATTACTGTATAGTATCAAATAATACATAAATTTACAATTAATTTTGAATGATTTTATAAAAATCTCGATACCCTAAATGCATTTAAATTATTTTTGTGAAGCAGCGTTGTTCAATATGTTTTTTTTTTACCAATCTGCATCATACGGTTTGAGCCTCTTTTTGATAATTAACAAAAGTTTGCATAAATTCGACATGAAAGATGTTAACATATATAATTAAAAAAAAGAATTACATAAATATTACTTTATTTGAAATCTTCCATTATGTCATAAAAACCTGTAATGATAGTAAACATATACAACATTTCTAAACTATAAAATAAAAAAATCATTGGTATCCTATACCTACCTAATAAATATATACCTACTAAATACCTATCTAAAAAATATATAAGCTGCCGTTATCTTCAGCCTTGCGCCATGAATTCCTTGGACCGTGCAGCGGACCCTTCACGTATGAGCTGCCTTCAGAATACAGTGACTGTCGTTATATCATATAAACGTTAATCATAGAACTTAAATGTCAAATTTCAGATGCAACTGGAAATGTAAATTGTTGACCCTTATTCGGGCTACGAGATTGCTACGTTAGTGCTACGAATTTGTACAGTACTTCAGCAATTGTTATGAAATAGTTGAAATGTAATAATTAATTTTTTGATTTGTGTAACATACATTTCTCTGATCAAACATATTTTTTAAATTATCTCCGTTTAGTAATTTGGTTTCTTTGGCGGATAAATTAATTATATTACAAAATTCATTCACTTTTATGTCTAGTATTCTAAACCCACACGCATCATTAATCCTAGTATACGGACAAATAAATTCGAAGTTTGTTATTTAGATTCGAATATATATAATAAATGGCAAAAATTTATATACTGTATATTAAGTTTTGTACCTCAGTCATGGCTGTTTACATGTTTATATGATTATTAACCTGTACAGGTGTCTGTCAATGGTTACTAACTATGATGATGATTTAAATATGATTATTATTTAAAAAAAATGTGAGCCGTCATGGGACGCCTGGCAGATGTGAAACATCGTGTGTGTACAAGTAATATGCATAAAAGATAATATTATTACAGGAATGAAAAAATGAAGTACTAACAAAATACTAATGAAAAAATGAAGTATTACGAATTTCTTACAGAAAATGGTAAATTTATTTAATAAACTTTTATTTACATTTGATATAAAAATTCGATATTAATATCAAGTGGCCACAATTTAAATATTTGCTCTCTCTCTCTCTCTGTGACTTCAGTTATAGTTATATTCGATGTTTCCTCTGCCGGTGTTACTGTGACAATTGGTCGATGATAACTAAACTACGTTACAAAAGTCCCGTAGTAGTAAAGTCCCGTTGTCCCGAAAATATGTTCGGTGGAAGGTGGGTCATAGGGACTTAATTGTCTAGATTTGACCTCTGTCTACCCCTGTATTGGGAATTGCGTGAAGATATTTAAATATTTATTTAATACGTTACAAAAGTATTGGATGAAACATTATCAAGATATCTCACAATTACAGCATCTATAGTTGTTCCATATTTGGTAGTAGATTCTTTTGGATTGTTGTTGATTTGCAATTGAAATTTTTTTTGAAGAAATGTCATTAATGGCATTGATTCAGCTCTTGCAAATTTACATTAAAATCTCCAGCTAATTTTAATGGTAGTTTATATTTATTCGTTTTAAAAATTATTGAACCTTTTTGACTATAAGGAAATGACCTTTCATGTAAAAATGAAATCTTAATATAATTTACATAGTCACTAATATGAATAATATGAATATAATTAATTAAATATAAAAAAGGGATTTCAGTGTTTAATTATAAACCTTAATTCTCAGGTAATAGGGTGTAAATTATTATACCATTGTATAGCGTGCATACAAAGGTATACTAATTTACACCCTATTACCTGAGAGTTAAGGTTTATAATTAAACACTACTAAGTACGTGCACTGCGTGCGTCGCCACGCCAGAAATCGGTTTTACGTGCGGCTATAGATGTTTCACATCAAAAAGAGCATAAGCTCTAATATTTGTTATTGACATGATGGAGTAGTAAGACGTCAAGAAAGTTTAGCTCCGCCGGACCATGTTTCAACTTGAAGCTGTGTTATTATCGAAGCTATCGTAACGAAGCGTCCTCAAGTTTCAAATGGTTCGAGTATTTCCGATAGAAAGCCGAACCTAAGTTGCTTTATTCGGTGATAGGTTACCTGACCACTCGGTTATAATTGCCATTAAACTAAATAATAATAATACATTGACCTGTAATATAGCTTTTTAGGACACCTAATACAAGCGCCATTCTCTTACGCGGATAGTTCTACGAGTATTATGTTCCTTGTATGGCATTCTTGTAATTTCTAGCATAAGAACTACAAAATATAAGAGAAAATAAATAACAAATTTATTATTATTAAATAAATAAATATCTTCATGCAATTCCCAATATAGGGGTAGACAGAGGTCTAGTTTGGACAATTAAGCCAACGTGACAACGTGACAAATTGTGAGCCCGTCGCCATCTTTATATCTAAGCCAACGATGTAATTCGTATATAAGTGTTTGAAAAACTCCTTGGTGCTAGACTGCCATTATATTGCCACTCCATTTTTAACATTAATATCAAAGTATTAAATAAAAGTAGTCAATTGAAAATAATTTCTACAGTGTACTAGCGTAAAAGTTTACCACTGTTTTAGTCACGATAAGTGGTTGGGTGGTCGGAATTTCGAGTCACGAGACCCGAGTTCGATCCTCAGATGGCAGGCTCGTACCAATGGGTGTTTCGAAAACTTATGTACGAATTATATCGTTGGCTTGGACATACAGATGGCGACGGGCATGTCAAATTATCCCGAAAATATCTTCGATGGAAGATGGGTCAAAGGGACTTAATTATCTAGACTAGACTACCCCTGTATTGGGAATTGCGTGAAGATTTTTTTTTACTGTTATTCTCTTGAGAGTTTTAGGAGGCGATTATGAGCTTTAAAATGGCGATGGAAACCAACAGCCGGTAAAAAAATATCACGAAAAGTAATAAAGCATGATATTTGATAAAATTTATTACACACGTACATACATACATACATAACGGCCAATTAAAGACGACTGCAGGACATAGGCCTCTCCCTTAGGGAGATTTGCCATAAAACGAATTTCGACCATCTACGTACTTAGCATTAAATTGTTAACATAATGGTTAAAGCTAGCTGCTTCATCAAAGCTTTGTCATTGCCCGTAACTTACACGACATATTTTGTCGTGTAAGTTTAACGTTGAACATATAACTCAAGTGGCCGGTTCGCTCCAAGTTTATTACTATGAAGTCATAAAGTATAAGTTTAGTCACTTTATGTACGGTAATCTTAAAATCTATTGCACACTTTGTTATGATTCCCTACAATTTCCGGTTTCTAGTCTACAATTAGTTGAAGTGAAAACTTCAGAATAAGTAGGATTGTTCTTTATATGAAGAGCGACAAAATCTCAGCAATTATTACCGAAGTTTCAATACCATGATGTTAATTGTCGCGTTGTTATTTTTATTTGTGTAGGTATATTTTATCTTCACATATATGCAAATATTCGGGGGTTTTTGAAAAAAAATATCTTCACGCAATTCCCTATACAGGTGTAGACAGAATTCTAGTCTAGGCAATTAAGTCCCCTCGACCCACCTTCCACCGAAGATATTTTCGGGGCAACGTGACAGGTGGTGAGCCCGTCGCCGTCTTTATGTCCAAGCCAACGATAAAATTCGTACATAAATTTTTTGAAAAACTCATTGGTACGACCCTGCCAACTGGGGATCGAACTCGGGTCTCTTGACTCGAATATCCGACCACCCTACCACTCGGTAATCGTGACTTATTCACTAGGGGGTTTATTATTATTTTATTCGGGAGTTGTTGATTTTTAGATGGATAAATAATAATTGGGTTAGTCAGAGACACTTTATTCTTTTCGACCAAAATTTAACCGGAGCTTTAAAGTATATTTATAAAATAATATTTTAGGTACTAAATAAATGAGAAATTTGAAACTTTATTTACCACAGGCGGGTTTTGAACCCGCGACCTCCGCAGTAATTTGCGATGCTGATGATCTTGGCGATGATCTTACTGCTGAGCAATAGTGTCAAATCGTATTCAAATTCAGCCTGTGACAGTAGTTTTTTTTAATAATCATGTAATTGTCAACAGTGCTGATGGGGAATACGTAGTTACAACAATGACAAAAGCGGTTCTGCATCACAATGGTAAGGTTTTGTGGACTCCGCCGGCGATATTCAAGTCTTCTTGTGAAATCGACGTACGCTACTTTCCTTCGACCAGCAAACCTGTTTCTTGAAGTTTGTCTGTGGAGCTACGATGGGGATCAAGTAAGTGATTAATAATTAAGTATTTAATAAAAACATCGTTTGTGATTTCGGAATTTCGAGTCAAGAGACCCAAGTTCGATCCCCAGGAGGCAGGCTCGTACCAATGGGTTTTTAAAACTTATGTACAAATTACATCGTTGGCTTAGACATAAAGACGGCGACGGGCATGTCAAATTATCCTGAAAATATCTTCGGTGGAAGGTGGGTCAAAGGGACTTAATTGTCTAGACTAGACCTCTGTCTACCCCTGTATTGGGAATTGCGTGAAGATTTTTTTTTTACTGTTATTCTCTTGAGAGTTTTAGGAGGCGATTATGAGCTTTAAAATGGCGATGGAAACCAACAGCCGGTAAAAAAATATCAAGAAAAGTAATAAAGCATGATATTTGATAAAATTTATTACATACGTACATACATACAAACATAACGGCCAATTAAAGACGACTGCAGGACATAGGCCTCTCCCTTAGGGAGATTTGCCATAAAACGAATTTCGACCATCTACGTACTTAGCATTAAATTGTTAACATAATGGTTAAAGCTAGCTGCTTCATCAAAGCTTTGTCATTGCCCGTAACTTACACGACATATTTTGTCGTGTAAGTTTAACGTTGAACATATAACTCAAGTGGCCGGTTCGCTCCAAGTTTATTACTATGAAGTCATAAAGTATAAGTTTAGTCACTTTATGTACGGTAATCTTAAAATCTATTGCACACTTTGTTATGATTCCCTACAATTTCCGGTTTCTAGTCTACAATTAGTTGAAGTGAAAACTTCAGAATAAGTAGGATTGTTCTTTATATGAAGAGCGACAAAATCTCAGCAATTATTACCGAAGTTTCAATACCATGATGTTAATTGTCGCGTTGTTATTTTTATTTGTGTAGGTATATTTTATCTTCACATATATGCAAATATTCGGGGGTTGTTGAAAAAAAATATCTTCACGCAATTCCCTATACAGGGGTAGACAGAAGTCTAGTCTAGGCAATTAAGTCCCCTCGACCCACCTTCCACCGAAGATATTTTCGGGACAACGTGACAGGTGGTGAGCCCGTCGCCGTCTTTATGTCCAAGCCAACGATAAAATTCGTACATAAATTTTTTGAAAAACTCATTGGTACGACCCTGCCAACTGGGGATCGAACTCGGGTCTCTTGACTCGAATATCCGACCACCCTACCACTCGGTAATCGTGACTTATTCACTAGGGGGTTTATTATTATTTTATTCGGGAGTTGTTGATTTTTAGATGGATAAATAATAATTGGGTTAGTCAGAGACACTTTATTCTTTTCGACCAACATTTAACCGGAGCTTTAAAGTATATTTATAAAATAATATTTTAGGTACTAAATAAATGAGAAATTTGAAACTTTATTTACCACAGGCGGGTTTTGAACCCGCGACCTCCGCAGTAATTTGCGATGCTGATGATCTTGGCGATGATCTTACTGCTGAGCAATAGTGTCAAATCGTATTCAAATTCAGCCTGTGACAGTAGTTTTTTTTAATAATCATGTAATTGTCAACAGTGCTGATGGGGAATACGTAGTTACAACAATGACAAAAGCGGTTCTGCATCACAATGGTAAGGTTTTGTGGACTCCGCCGGCGATATTCAAGTCTTCTTGTGAAATCGACGTACGCTACTTTCCCTTCGACCAGCAAACCTGTTTCTTGAAGTTTGGTTCGTGGAGCTACGATGGGGATCAAGTAAGTGATTAATAATTAAGTATTTAATAAAAAAACATCGTTTGTGATTTCGGAATTTCGAGTCAAGAGACCCAAGTTCGATCCCCAGGAGGCAGGCTCGTACCAATGGGTTTTTTAAAAACTTATGTACAAATTATATCGTTGGCTTAGACATAAAGACGGCGACGGGCTCATATCCTGTCACGTTGTCCCGAAAATATCTTCACGCAATTCCTATACAGGTGTAGACAGAATTTAGTCTAGGCAATTAAGTCCCTCGACCCACCTTCCACCGAAGATATTTTCGGGGCAACGTGACAGGTGGTGAGCCCGTCGCCGTCTTTATGTCCAAGCCAACGATAAAATTCGTACATAAATTTTTGAAAAACTCATTGGTACGACCCTGCCAACTGGGGATCGAACTCGGGTCTCTTGACTCGAATATCCGACCACCCTACCACTCGGTAATCGTGACTTATTCACTAGGGGGTTTATTATTATTTTATTCGGGAGTTGTTGATTTTTAGATGGATAAATAATAATTGGGTTAGTCAGAGACACTTTATTCTTTTCGACCAACATTTAACCGGAGCTTAAAAGTATATTTATAAAGTAATATTTTAGGTACTAAATAAATGAGAAATTTGAAATATTATTTGCCACAGGCGGGTTTTGAACCCGCGACCTCCGCAGTAATTTGCGATGCTGATGATCTTGGCGATGATCTTACTGCTGAGCAATAGTGTCAAATCGTATTTAAATTCAGCCTGTGACAGTAGTTTTTTTTAATAATAATGTAATTGTCAACAGTGCTGATGGGGAATACGTAGTTACAACAATGACAAAAGCGGTTCTGCATCACAATGGTAAGGTTTTGTGGACTCCGCCGGCGATATTCAAGTCTTCTTGTGAAATCGACGTACGCTACTTTCCCTTCGACCAGCAAACCTGTTTCTTGAAGTTTGGTTCGTGGAGCTACGATGGGGATCAAGTAAGTGATTAATAATTAAGTATTTAATAAAAAAACATCGTTTGTGATTTCGGAATTTCGAGTCAAGAGACCCAAGTTCGATCCCCAGGAGGCAGGCTCGTACCAATGGGTTTTTTAAAAACTTATGTACAAATTATATCGTTGGCTTAGACATAAAGACGGCGACGGGCTCATATCCTGTCACGTTGTCCCGAAAATATCTTCGGTGGAAGGTGGATCAAAGGGACTTAATTGTCTAGACTAGACCTCTGTCTACCCTTGTATTGGGAATTGCGTGAAGATATTTATTATATATTTTATACTTTTTTGTTATTTTTGTAACCGCCTTCAATGTTTTCCCGCTGCCTTAAGGTTGACAGGCAGAGAATTATTTCGGCATTAAATCCGCCTTTGTTCTTTCACATATTCTAAGGTGCCATAAAGAATAAAAAATATATTTTTACTTAATTTCTGGATAAAAATTATGCGGAGACAACTTTCTTTTTAAGTTCTATTTTCAGTAGAAACTTGACAAGTCTGGTTTCTAACGCAAGTGGCAAGTTTTTAATCACGAAATTTTGTAAGTTTAGATGTTTGTTTGTCGTGTGATTACGACTTAAGAATATTCCATCCCAACGAACACTGAGTAAGAGATACACCTGGAAAATGCATTTGGTTCCCGACAGGTAGTGGGACAATCATCTCGTATAAGACTAGACCAAATATCATCAAACCGGTGCGAGATGTTTAGTACTGTAATTTCTAATACGCAAAAAAATAAAACCTCCCTTAATGGAGAGGTCTACGTTATGCAGTGAACTTTAGCAGACTGTTATGTATGTTATGTATGGATGTTTGTAATTCTTACTGGTGAACTGATTTGAATCAAAACTTTTACGTAGACAATTTAGAACCTTGACTAAAATATAGAGGATACTATTTATCCTATATCATGACAGCCGAGTGGTTGGGCAAACTCTAGGTAGTAGGCTCGTACCAATGGGTTACGTACGAACTTATGTTCGATTTATATCGTTGGGTTGGACGTTTAGTCGGCGACAGGCTCACCACCTAACATTTTGTATCCTGAAAATGTGTTTGATGAAGATATATATTTTAGAGATATTGATTTATAACAATATTTATTCTGAAGAAATGTTTGTTTCTGTTCACTGTTCAACCGCGGCAAAAACTCAGGGCATAATTACCTCTGTCAATTGTTCATAACAATTAATAGATAACATTTTTCAGATCGATTTAAAGCATATCAACCAGAAAAAGGGAGATATGGTCGAGGTTGGCATCGACCTACGCGAGTACTATCCATCAGTTGAATGGGATATTCTAGGAGTGCCTGCAGAAAGGCACGAAAGATATTATCCATGTTGTCAGGAGCCTTACCCAGGTATGTGAAAGTCATTCTAATGAGAAAATTACTTTGTTATATATCCTCTACTTATTAGTAGACTCAGGCTAACATTGGTGAATGTTGTTAGAACTTTAATATGTATGCGGTAGGTCTCCTTCAGAGATGCGATTCTGTCGCTATATAATTATGCATACGCTAAATAGTTATGTGTTGGTATATATGGTGGGTATAAAACCTTTTAATTCACGGAAAAAATGTAACTTTACGAAAATGTTTTTGGTTTTGGTCTGTATTTTTTTCAATTAATTGAGGAAAATACTTACTAATTCATAAAACTTTCCTTTCCTTACTTTCCATAATAAACAACAAGTATCAGTTTACTAGACTAAAGCTGATATGAATTAAGTTTTTGGTATCTTCACGCAATTTCTAATACAGGGGGAGGACAGAGTGAGACAACGTGACAGGTGGTGAGCCGTCGCCGTCTTTTTGTCCAAACCAACGTTAATTTGTACATAAGTTTTGAAACCCATTGGTACGAGCCTGCCACTTCCAAGTGGCAGGCTCGTACCAATGGGTTACGTACGAACTTATGTTCGATTTATATCGTTGGTTGGACGTAAAGACGGCGACAGGCTCACCACCTAACATTTTGTATCCTGAAAATGTGTTTGATGAAGATATATATTTTAGAGATATAGATTTATAACAATATTTATTCATGAATATTTATGAAGAAATGTTTATTTCTGTTCACGGTTCAACCGCGGCAAAAACTCAGGCCAAAATTACCTCTGCCAATTTTTCATAACAATTAATAGATAACATTTTTCAGATCGATTTAAAGCATATCAACCAGAAAAAGGGAGATATGGTCGAGGTTGGCATCGACCTACGCGAGTACTATCCATCAGTTGAATGGGATATTCTAGGAGTGCCTGCAGAAAGGCACGAAAGATATTATCCATGTTGTCAGGAGCCTTACCCAGGTATGTGAAAGTCATTCTAATGAGAAAATTACTTTGTTATATATCCTCTACTTATTAGTAGACTCAGGCTAACATTGGTGAATGTTGTTAGAACTTTAATATGTATGCGGTAGGTCTCCTTCAGAGATGCGATTCTGTCGCTATATAATTATGCATACGCTAAATAGTTATGTGTTGGGTGGGTATAAAACCTTTTAATTCACGGAAAAAATGTAACTTTACGAAAATGTTTGTGGTTTTGGTCTGTATTTTTTTCAATTAATTGAGGAAAATACTTACTAATTCATAAAACTTTTCTTTCCTTACTTTCCATAATAAACAACAAGTATCAGTTTACTAGACTAAAGCTGATATGAATTAAGTTTTTGGTATCTTCACGCAATTTCTAATACAGGGGGAGGACAGAGTGAGACAACGTGACTGGTGGTGAGCCCGTCGCCGTCTTTTTGTCCAAACCAATGTTAATTTGTACATAAGTTTTTGGAAAACCCATTGGTACGAGCCTGCCACTTCTCCAAGTGGCAGGCTCGTACCAGTGGGTTATTCGAACTCGGGGCTCTCGACTCGAAATTCCGACAACCCAACCACTCGGCTAGCGTGACTTTTAAGTCTTTGAGCATGACATTTATAAAAGAATACCACCCGGTACAATTCCGTTAACGTACTTGTAAATCGATACAGACAAGAGTGAATACCCGTTCATTTTATATCTATTTCAATGGAAAAGGACTGCACACTGCACCTCAAAGTTATACTTTGGAGCCATACGTCATTTTAGGAGTCATCCAAATATAATTTCGTAATACCTATTTTACATAGCAGAGCAGTAAACCAGTTATGAACAGAACAGAACCGCGAACGTTTGAACTCCAGTCTCAACCCAGTACGAAAAACAAGCGTTAACCGCTTGTTTTTCGTACTGGGAAAAACAAGCGGTTAACGCTTGTTCCTATGAAACAACCGTTCTCAATTGTTCACCAAGTAAGTCACGAAAACCGAGTCGTTGGATGAATTCAGAAAGAAAACAGAATTTGAATCAAGAGAACATAGTTCGATACAAGTTACACAAGAGGTAGGCTCGTGAATGTTTAGGTCTCTGGTTAATAAATAAATAATACAGGGGGTATTGGGAAATTTGTTTAATTTTTCAATTTAATAGTTTAAAATAGATTATAAGGCAGCGACGGACATAAAGGCGGCGACGGGCTCACGACCTGTCACGTTGTCCCGAAAATATCTTCGGTGGAAGGTGGGTCAAAGGGACTTAATTGTCTAGACTTGACCTCTGTCTACCCCTGTATTGGGAATTGCGTGAAGACATTTTTTTTAAATAGATTTTAAATTTAAATTTAAAGTTAATAAATTTAAAGTTTAAAATAATAGTTAGTTACAATAGTTTAAACACTATTCTCATTTAAGTGTTCATGTAATCAGAGTATTAATACTAATTGCCGATACATTTATGCTTATTTATAAGAGATCTGAGTACTACAACGGATGTTAGGTACAGGCGTTTATTTGCATATTCTGAGAATAAAATTTTCACACACCTAGCCTTATTGCAACATATTTTATGATCCACAACACTCCTTTCTAGATTTTTTGGTCACGCGATTTCCTAAAGAGGGTAGACAAAGGTTTAGACAATAACGTCTCTTTGACCCACTTCTCACCGAAACTTAATTGGCAGGTGGTGAGCCTAGCCCAATTTTAATCCTACATAACGCTACAGTATTAACTATATGAATATTTACGTAGATCAATATTCGTTAGGCAAACGAGCAGGCGGCTCACGTGATTGTAAGTGATTACCGCCGCCCATGATCACCCGCAATACCAGAGGTATAGCAGATGCGTTGCCGGCATTAGAGTACCCCCCCCCCCAGAATTGGGGGAGGGGTGTGTTTCTTAGACTTCTACTTCACGCGGGTATTCTGTGAGGTTGTGGTACTTCTCCGGTAAGGCCGGCCCATTCATACAACAACGAAAGCTGATGCGTGGCTCTACCACTGTTAAAGGACTGTTAAATACATATACATCCATTACTCGACCACAAACGTTCGAAATCTTCACAAAAATGTTAGCCACTGGCGGGATTAGAACGCGCAACGCTTAAATTCGTAGGCAGGGTTACTACCATCCCGTCTATCGGGTCGTCTCTATATTTATAATTTTATTATTATAAAACAGGTTCAATGCTCCCTAAAAAAATATCTACTGTAAGAAACATCAAAGAGATTCTAGGTGTAACTTTTAAAGAGTGAAATGGCTAAAAAATTTCGTCAAATGCATGTTTGAGTATAAGAAAAGATTCCCTGAAATTTCGAAGATTTATGATTGTAGTTGAAATTTTTCTCAGAAACAATATCGAAGATTCTAAATTTACGATTAAAAATAGTAATTTTTTCTGAATATATTTAAAATTAAAGAAATGCTTGATTTTGTGTATTTATAATACGCACTTTATATTTACGAAACAGAAATATTGTATTATAAATACTACATCATACAATCATTGCAATAAATTCCAAAGATTTTTTTTTATTTAACCTGTTCGGTGGCAGGCAGCTAGCATCTAGGAGCGACGTGTCAAGTTCATCAATCACCAATCCGGTAACCAAGCCTGGTGATTATATCAAACCCTCCCACGGAGAGGCCTTTCCTGAAGTGAACTACTCCATGCCGTTATGCATGTATGTGTGTGTCGTTATGCCATATCATTAAAAATTTAAAAAACATAAATCATTAACAACGGGCCTATAATCAGTATTCACGGGGCGAACCTGTTAAGCGTTCGTTGTAAGCATTAGCGAAACAAGCGTTTAACCTGTACAAGTCGGCAGTAGGACGCAGTAATTTAGCATAGATAAGCGTCGCCGACGTGCCGCGTTGTAATTTACAGCCGACGAGGAGATTAGCTTCAACGCGGGGTGTTCGTGGTATGCCGACACTAATGTATGGGGCACGCCTGGGAAAAGAACGGGTTTATGAAAATTTATGGGAAGACGTTTTCATAGTTATTTTTATTACTTTGCTCCTAAAAAAAGTAAACAGAACAAAAGATGTATTTCTTTGGGAATGAGCGGAAAGAATAGCGTTGAAATTCCTTTATTTGTTACCCGATTTCATAGAAGGTGAGTAATATTTTTCGTGTAGGAATAAATATGTATTTTTACGTATATGCATACTATTTTTTGGAAACAATGTGTAGTGTTTCTAGTCTGAGTTAAATTATTGTTACAGTCAAACAACAGCACATATCACAGACTGGTAAAATATGTAAGGCTGATTTCACGAAATTTGTGTTACAAAATTTTACTATAATTAAATTATTAGCACACATTAATAGCACAATTAAATTATATTAAAATAATGATTAGAAACAAGAGTGTTTCAATCAAATATTAATCCCAAGTTAGAGGCAAACACATTATACCTCCACACATTATAATAACAAAAATTTCTTCTTTTGCATTAACTTAATTATTTGACATACAAATATGTCAAATAAATAACATATCTAGACATGTCAAATAATTAACAATAATTAAGTGATAGTACAATGTGTTAACTAAGACAAGAATATGAAGTATACGATTATGTTATTATTTGTTTTAAAGTTGTTATTGAAAAAATTACTTCGCAACCCTCCGCATGCAAATATAAAAAGGTATATGCTACCTGGTCCGAAGAGAAGAAGAGCACCACCCTCCCTCCCACAGATGCATGCACTAACTCCAATGTATGCACCACCACCACTTTACCTTTTTATATTTGCATGCGGAGGGTTGCGAAGTAACTTTTTTCAATAACAACTTTACAATGAATTTCCGCAAAGTAACGCCTGAGTCAATTAACTATATTATTTGTTTGTTAACAAGTCATGTTATGAATATCTCTTTTTCGTAATGGTTTCTAATTATAGCAATATTTTTAATTTACATACATAGTACACATAATGATAACATGATAATGAAATAAACTTGTTTCGTGCTATGTTCATGTTACAGCAAATGCACTAAGATATAGCATACTGTTAATGCTGTTAAAGCAGGTGTTTTCCTACATCGTTTTTCTGAAATATGAACAATTGAATTAAATTGAAAAACTTCCTTAAACCCTCTGAAAAAGGTTTTATCACGTTTACGTTTCAAATTTGTAATGAGACGTAATATTAAACAAATTGCTATTAAAGCAATTTGTTGCACGATTTGTACAAATTATTCCTCTAAATAATCATCATTGATATGAGAGAAAAAATTTGCATATATTTAAAAAAAAACAGTGATAATAATATTAACTATATTCCGATTGATAACATTATAAATGTTGTTTCAGATATATTCTTCAATATAACGTTGCGGCGCAAAACTTTATTTTACACGGTCAACCTTATTGTTCCATGCGTTGGTATATCATATTTGTCAGTCCTCGTCTTCTACTTACCAGCGGATTCGGGAGAGAAAATTGCATTGAGTATTTCAATATTACTGTCACAAACGATGTTCTTTCTTCTCATATCCGAGATCATACCATCCACATCCCTAGCTTTACCTCTCCTGGGTAAATACTTGCTGTTCACAATGTTACTAGTCGGGCTGTCAGTAGTTATCACTATAATAATACTAAACGTTCATTATCGTAAACCAAGTACACACAAAATGGCGCCGTGGGTGAGAAAGTTCTTTATAACGAAGCTCCCGAAGCTATTGCTCATGCGTGTTCCGAAGGATCTCTTAAGAGATCTAGCTGCGCAGAAAATAGCGGGAAGAAGTATGAAGAAGAACAAATTCAAGAACGCTTTGGCAGCGGTTGAGCAGACAAACTCGAATGCGTCCAGTCCAGACTCATTGCGTCATAATATGCCAGGGGGTTGCAACGGGCTGCATACTACTACTGCAACTAACAGGTGATTAATTTTTGTTTATTCATACATACATAACGTCCTGTAATAGTCAACTGCTGTAGATTGGTGATCACAGTACCAGACACTTTGAACCTTAGACGCTGCTGCCTGTCACCGTTCTGCTAATTTTGGTTTGGCATTCGAGGTAGTTATCCCATCATCGGTCGATAATCACGATGTTTTCACGGTTTTTTCAAAGTCTCCTCTTACGACGCTCACGAGAAGAATGGGGGTGAAAAATTCCTCTCCTCTGTTAGATACATAACTACATTCAACATTACTAATTAATTACAAAATTTTCACTGCAAATTTGAGCATAAGAGACTAAGAGACTGATGCATAAAAATATGATAATATTGTATCTTACACCATGTAAACCGGCGTGTACGCTTCTCGTCCAGGGTGGCAAAATATTATTATTCAAAATAATCATCAAAATAAATATTTCAACAGATTCAGCGGGCTAGTTGGAGCTCTTGGTAGCCTCGGTGCTGGCTATAATGGACTTCCGTCAGTGATGTCGGGCCTTGATGATTCTCTGAGTGATGTCGCTCCTCGAAAGAAATACCCATTTGAACTAGAGAAAGCTATTCATAACGTTATGTTTATACAACATCACATGCAGAGACAAGATGAATTTAATGCGGTAAGTTGAAATAAATGATACATTTAATTGTAAACAATTTTAATATCTGGTGTGAATTAAATTTAAACATTTTAAGCCAACCCGATAGCCTAATTGGACCCAGCCTTCAAAGATAAACACGCAGTGTTCGAATCCTGATAGGAAAAAATATTGATTGTGCGATGATAATGAATGTTTGTAAACATATCAAGAATGAACACAAATGTTCGAAGGGACTAAATAATGTTAAAATATGACAAGATAATTGTCAAAATAAGAATCTAACAAAAAGTAATGTAGTAAAAAAACTGCGAATTGTTTCACTGCATTATTTTTAGTCTCATCATCACCTAATAGTGCATTTATGTTCTTTTATATTTATAGGAGGATCAAGATTGGGGCTTTGTAGCGATGGTGTTGGACAGACTGTTTCTTTGGATTTTCACTATCGCATCGATTGTTGGAACCTTTGCTATTCTATGCGAGGCACCATCTCTATACGACGACACGAAGCCTATAGATATGGTTCTATCATCCGTTGCCCAGCAGCAATTTCTTCCCGTCGACAGCGGTGATTCCTAAGGAGAAGAATTTGGAGCAAATCTTATGATTAATTTTACCTAATAATGTATCTATTTTCTCTCTCCTACATTTACATACTGAAAATTTAATAGATAATTTACTAACGAAAAATTTAAATTACCTATTTAAGTTTTTAGTTTATCAATATTAAATTATCTTCTAAATTTAAATTATGTGCGGCATAGTTTCCAAAATTAGTGATTTTTCTAATTATAAATAATATATATAGTAATGATCCCTGCCTTTGATTACAAAGGTTATTGGTTCAAATCCCGCAAAGGGGAATATTTGAGTGATGATGTTTATACTTAAGTCCATGTTCTTAAGTGTATGTTTATATTATCACATAATTATTCATCTATGTTAGGATGTATATTCTATCATTCTTTTGAACGTTGTTCCAAAGAAAGCTTATAGCTCCGGAGAAATGTGTGCCGTCTTTTCGGCACACATTTCTCCGTTGTCTCTCTTCGCAGTTGTCAAAAACTACACAAGTACATATAAATCCGTGACTAATAATGTAAACAAACGTGTATGATTGATAAAGTATAGTTTACATATGTTTAATATTTTATAGTTCAAAAAAATTTGTTCAAACTAGATATTAATATAATATTTTAAATTGAATAAATGATGAAAATACGGCATGCTGAAATGAGGTCTATTTCGAATTTAGCCGTGTTATACCGATATAGCTTCTTCATTACGAAATGTGTTCATTAGTTCTGGATTTAAATCAATATATGTGCATTAATTATATACTACATGATAAAGCCAAAATAGGCTGTGAAATTTAGCTTAAGATAATATAATATCGCAATGGAGTTCCAATTTTTAATACACAATTGTTATTCCTGTCCGTGTAAAATGGTGTAAAGAATGAAGTTTTTTTCCAATGAAATACAAGATGACACCTTCGTTTTTTGTACTGACATACATGTAAAAAACTATACGTATTTTGTTAAGTATGTAATTAACAATTTATAGACATGATATAATATTTTAAATAAAACAATTTCCTTTTTTAATTAGTTTTTATAAACTATTTTATTTCCCGACGTTTCGGATGCTTTACAGCATCCGTCGTCACAAGGGGACGGGGACACCCGTCTAATTAAAAACGCGATAAGATCTGAAAATAATTTTATTTAAAATATGTAGTATTCGCGTAAATACTAGAAATCGTTTTGAGATAATACTTTAGAGACATGACATAATATTGTAAATACCCTAGACCACAGAACAATAGCCGTTAAACACTTCCCATTCACAACAAAACTGAAGCTTAATTATAATCTTAAAGATGGACTTTGTAACTTTAAAAATATTTCTACTATTTGATTTAAATATGTGTGTGTGGTTTTGGTGAACCTAAAATAGTCTAATTTATAAAATAAAATTAAATAAGTTATTTCCTTATCTTTGAATTAAAAAAAATCCTTAATTTTAGTTGTGGATTCGTATGTGGTCTTCCAAGTAAAATTGCTTGACATATTGAAGTAATTTATAACCCTATTGAAAGAAGCTCCACTGTGTAATTGTAATAGGGATAGTGTCAGTTAGTCAGTCGATGAAAAATGGCTGTGTTAGTGTCTAAGTAAGTCGTCTTTACTTCCGTATTGTAACATATTCTTGTTGATTAAATAGTGTTAAGTGAGTTCAAATAGTCTATTACCATTCTTTCATAAATGTAGACAATTTTTTAAATAAGTAATTTTACATATTTAAAAAGTTCCAAATTAAAAGATAAATGTTACAAAACATGATCTTTTCTTTTTTTTTTGAAGAGTAAGCAAACAAGAGAACATCTGTCTATAATAATCTTTGTACATGTTTTCTGATTATTGGTTTATTCATGTTAACAGTGGTAGAGCCACGAATCAGCTTTTGTTGTTGCGTGCCGGCGTGAAGTAGAAGTCTAACAAACTTCAACGTTTCGTCTGGTGAGTGCAGGTAACCGGAGGCCTACACCCCCCCCCCATTCTGAGGAGGGGGGGGCACTCTAAGGCCGGCAACGCATCTGCTATGCCTCTGGCATTGCGGGTGTTCATGGGCGGCGGTAATCACTTACCATCACGTGAGCCACCTGGTCGTTTGCCACCCTTTTCTATAAAAAAAATGCCATATTTATTGATAAAATAAATAAATTTTCGATGTTGTACCCGCATTTTTACGAATGAATTGTAGTACAATAAGATATTTTAAGCCATATCAATGTCTTAGAACTTTCATGCTCATAATAAATATTAAAGAAAGATATCGTTTCTATTTTGATCATTATCCTATCCTATCCTAATATTTTTTTACAATCTGTTCCTAAATAGCAACATTTTTAATATATATCTAGGCAACTATGGCAAAGATTTTTTAATGACCTTACGATGACAGGTCATAACTGCACTGCATAACTGCAGTCCATAACTCTTGCAAACAATTTCAAAGAAGTATATACATACATATCAGACAGATCACAAATATACAGACCGAATAGTAGCGTCTAAAATATTAAATATTGGGTACTGCAATTTTCCACGTGTCAGCTAAGTGTATTTCAAAATCCCTCTTACCTAAACCTAAATCCGGTTGAGACCTTTTATAAGATGTTATGTATGTATGTGGCGTGGTGGTATCGGCCAAAGATTATGCCACTCACTTTTGCTCGCGGGTATCGTAAGAGACGATTAAAAAATGCTTAAAATTTCAATGGCTACCAATAGACGGTAGTGTACCATTGAAAAAGACAGCAGCATTGAAGAAATTTTTGAAAAAGTATTTTAGGGCCAGGTGCATTTTTTTATGACCTCAGTGGACAAGTACCGTATACACCGATTTTCATAGTGTTGCTGGCTCTGATATCTGAGGCTACATTTCCTGATGAGTCATTGTAGAAATCCACTTTTTCTACATTGTCTCCTGTTTTTGTTTGTGATACCTTCACTATTTTTGATTTCATAACACAAGTATGTAAGCATTCATTAGAATCAGAGCGATGAAATTATGTCCCCATTTATGTATCTGTCCACCTATCTATCTATCAATTTACATGACAATAGTCAAGATAGCCTAGTGGTTGGGTGATCGGAATTCCGATTCGATAGTTCCGAGTTCGATCCAACGAATTATATCGTTGGCTTGGACATAAAGACGGCGACGGGCTCACCGAGATAGGTCTCGTTGTCCCGAAAATATCCTCCCTGGAAACAGGGTCGGAGAGACTTAATTGTCAAGAAAGGACCTCTGTCTACCCCAGTATTGGGAATTGCGTGAAGAAATTTATTTATTTATTGTTTATAATTTACATGCCTGTATTTAAATTTTTCCAAGCGGACTAATTATACAAAGAAAAACATTCCCTCACCTGAAATATTACGTTACTCGTCACAAACAGATTGATGATTTAAAGCTCTAACTGTGGCTTCAGTTTAAACTTACATGCAATTGGCAAGCTTCCAAATCGTTCGCCCTGTGACAATTCAGGTTTTGCCTACGAATGCGTCAGGTTTTAATTCCAATGCAGTCACATTTGTCAAAACGCGTCAGGTTGTAATTTATTCCTTTTAAAATGAATTAAATTAGTATGTACTCGTAATTACAAGGCATGAGTATAATAAGAGATGACATATCACTGTCATCAATATTACAGCCTATGTATAATCCACTGCCGAACATGGACCTCCCAAAAAGATTTGCCAGAGAATGCCCCTGACCCATCTGCATCCCTCGACTCCACGTAATGTTATGTAGGTTGAATCTGAAACTCAAGAACTATGGCTATAATCGCATAACTCATTTATCGGCCTGTATAAGTCCAGTGCAGAACAAAGACGTCTCCCGTAAGAAGGATTTGCTATAATCATCACGATTACCAAGCGGATTTGCGATCGCAGTACCAGACCAGCTGAAAGCTGCTACTCATTACCGGTCTGCTCAATTTCGGTATGCTGTTTTGAGGGTAGAATTCTAAATAATTTATTCTGTAATCCGCCTGTAAAAGTCTATTACATTTACTCCTTGTGGTGATGATCAGTATACCTCGCACCTGAAATGCTGTGCTGGCCTCTCACCCGGCTCACAAACCAGAAAATTTAAAGATTGGGGCGATACAGTTCTCAGCACGTTACAGTTCTCATGAATATCTGCAAACATCTTTAAAGCAAAATGATTACACACATTTATCATCTTTGAAAACTAACAAGAAATGCCTCTTAGTCCTCTTAGTGACTCGTAATGTCATTGATTTAGTGGAAGATATAGGTAAGGGTGCTTCTGAAGCAGACGAATGCTACGAAAGTTTCTAGTTTTATAAGGAAATTTTCAATTCATTTATTTTCCGTAACGCCACCATGAAATATTTTTAAATTTTGCTTATAAAATTATTTAAAATTAATGAAAGTTAACCAACAAAATGAAACGTCACCGTAAATGCAATAAGATAAAATAAACTATTATTACTTTAAGTTTTTTTTTCCTTTTCTTTTTACCCCAATATTTAAAAGTTGTTTGAAAGCTATACCTAAGAAAAAATGTAGTCTCTTAATCCGCAATTTTAAATTCTAGCCACGGAAATATGAGATATTACAAATGGAATTTTTAATCCTTGTTTGTACGGGGCGAAGAAGAGCAAACTTTAAAAAGAGGTTTTAAACTACTTTTCTCTCTGGGGGATTTAGAACGAATGGTTATATCAAATTAAAAGGTATTATTTTATTCTGGCGGCACTGTAGTGTGCGAAATTTATATGACTCACCGTAACGGCTACTTCAGTATACAACATATACCTTAACCATACACGGACTATCTTGTGAAAAGGATTTGTTATTTTATAAATGTACATGAGTAGGCATTTTCCTATTTTCCCCTTAATCACATTGTATGAAAGTCTAATGTCACGAGGATTTATATTTTGCGGACCTGGAATGGAATCGATCGAATATGTCGAGCTCGCAGCACTGAAACCCCATGGTGTTCTACCATCGCCGCATGGTTTGAAACACTTTCGCAGATATCTTTGATCCCAAGGCAGCCCCACCTCGGGAGAGAAGAACACATTATCTCTATCTTCCTCCTCTCCGGTCTGGACACGTTGTAATACAAGAACAGTTAGACACGTCTGTCTACCAGTTCCTCCTCTTGCGGCCTCCTAATTCACATAGGCAACGTACGTACCACCACTTCAAGGCGGGAACTCCGAATCACCTAGTGTTTGGGTGATCGGAATTCCATCAAATTTTTGTTACAATAAGCTCTTTCGCTACGATGAGGCGAGGATAAGAAACATAGAGAAGGAAAATTGAACCCGATCGGGAATTGCAAGTGGGCTTATGATCTCTGACCATTTTACATGTTACGTTTAATAATAGTATGTAAAAAATATCTTCACGCCATTAACAAAACTGGAGTAGACGGAGATTAATTAAGATAATTAAATCCTTTCCACCCACCTTTTACCTAAGACGTTTTTGAGACAACTTCACATGTAATGGTAAATTAAAGAAAAGGTAAAGGTAAAGTAGGTAAAATTTGTAATGTAATGAACCTATCGCTGTCTTCATGTGACAATAACATAAATTGTGTATACGTTTTGAAAAACAAGCCTGCTACCTGGGCATCGAACCCGGCCTTATTAATTCTGATCTCCCAACCACTCGGCTACCGTGACTTTTATTATGATAATATTATATAGAACTACATATTCATTACAATAAATATTTTAGTAAATTTTGTAGAACGTTTCCAAAGACAAAGTCCATTGTAAACATTGAATATTTAAACAACGTCAACTATTTCAGCCATTTTCTTTGATGTTACCATACGCTGAATACTCGGCTCTCTCTTAGTTGCAAAATGAATTATGTTAAAATAATTTCCTTGCAATTTCTATTGCTATGTTTAATATTTACAAAAGTGATCAAAGGATCTCCGTGAAATGTACGTACCTAGTCTTTGAGAAATGAATGGGACTCTTTAAATGTTTAAACTTTTAAAAAACATAAAATTTATAATATTTTTAAAAGAACACAATTCATGGACGCAGGTGGACGAGGACCATTCTTAGTGGAAAATTTTAGGGTTGGAATTTTAGGATTGGTTTAATGGACTCTTGATGGCCTGTAAAGAAGAAGAAATTGTCACAATTTGTAAGATAATAATTTAGAAAATATTTTTTTAATTGCACGATTTTAGATTTAAAAAATAAGTCACGATAGCCGAGTGGTTGGGTGGTTGGAATTTCGAGTCAAGAGACCCAAGTTCGATCCCCAGGAGGCAGGCTCGTACCAATGGGTTTTTCAAAAACTTATGTACGAATTATATCGTTGGCTTGGAGATAAAGACGGCGACGGGCTCACCTCCTGTCACGTTGTCTCGAAAATATCTTCGGTGGAAGGTAAGGTGGGTCAAAGGGACTTAATTGTCTAGACTAGACCTCTGTCTACCCCTGTATTGGGAATTGCGTGGAGATATTTTTTTTCTTTTACAAAATATATGATAAAGATATATATCTTCCGCATTCAAATCCAGCCAGGTGGACTAATTATGCAATCTGCTTGTCATGTTTATTGAACGATAAGCGCTGTATAGGAGGAGGAGTATAACAAATGACTTTACTAATAGTATTAAACACTAATAGTAGTAAAAAACCCGAAGATATTTTCGGGACAACGTGACAGGTGGTGAGCCCGTCGCCGTCTTTATGTCAAAAACCCATTGGTGCGAGCGTGCCACCTGGGGATCGAACTCGGGTCTCTTGACCCGAAATTCCGACCACCCAACCACTCGTCTATCATGACTTACTATAATTTTTGTTATATATAATAATGAAATCAAATTGTCCTTACCTTAGAAAGCTGCACAAAAGTTTATAGAACAAAAAATAATGCTTATATTGCACATAGCAATAAAGGTTAGGTAACAAAAATGCAAAAGCAGGGTGAAGCGAACATGTTAAAGAGTTCTTAGCGTACCTATCTCATGTAAATTAGTAACCACTCGTAAGTGACCTAGAACAAATCTGTTTTTGTGAGAGGAATATATGTGATGTTGTCCCTATCTGTTTATTTATCATTAGTATTATTTTTATATGAATATTTACATATATAAACATCTAGATGTCACGATAGCCGAGTGAATGGGTAATCAGACTTTAAGCCAAGAGGAGGTCAAAACAAAGTTTTTTTTTTTTCAAAACCTTATTTATCGTTGGCTTGGACATAAAGACGTTGTCACAAAAAATGCCTTTGATGGAAGATGGGCGGAAAGGACTTATTTGTCTGTATGTCTGTCTACCCCTGTATTAAGAATGCCGTGAAGATATATTCGGTAAGTAAATTGTACCAAGGAATTGTATTAAGGAAATGCGTAAAGACAGATAAATAAAATAAATAATTGTCACCAGTCAGTTGAGTTTCACCGCCATCAATTGGTAGCCATTTCCATTATCAACTTCTTAGTCGTCTCTTATGTCGGGATGGTAGATTCTTACGCCTAAAATTATAAAGATTAAATTTTTCTAGCAATAATTGTTAGAATTCACATGAGACATCTGCTCGTTTGCCTCCCTACTCTATAAATAAAAGGCTTTTGAAGCAATTATTGATAGAAGAATTTGATTTTTGTCTGCAACTCTGTACATTACATGCAAATAAAGTTAATAAATAATATATTCTTCAGTGCTATTAGTTGGAAGAAATTTATATTCATCCACATCAATAAAAACATTTATTCGTTTTGCTTCAAGAATCAAAAGCTGAGTCTGCTTTTTTAATCGTCCTCTTGTGCGAAATCGAATTGTGTCGTATCAAATGCTAATGTACGACTCCCATCGGAGCGATTCCGGGACCTAGTCGAATTGGATGGTGAAATCATTGGATATTTATTAGTCGAGGGATTCAAGTGTGCTCCGGTTTCAAATTGTTTGCGTCTGTTCGTTATTAACAGTTTAAAAAGTATGCGATATGATGAATTGAGTTTTAATATAATTTAAACTTTTATTTGTTTTTTGATTGTTCGACCGTTCACGGTAAATATGAAGCTGGGTTTGTAAAATTCTTGTGAATTCGTAAAAATAATAATTGAAGAATAAAAACTTATAATTTATTTGATTTACTTGTGATTATTTAATTTCTTCTATTACAAATGTAGGATTGTGAAAACATAGGAAAGTTTCCTCGTCATCGTATACCGGGTCATCATATACCTTCAATTTTTCCTTGTAATACTAGTCGAAGTAAGCGATATCAATCTCCAAACATCACTTCAAAAAATATTGTATATATTGTGAAAATATATATGTATATATCTTCACAATTAACTCGTTTCGACCCACCTTCCTCCGAAGATATTTTTGATATAATATTTATTACAATATTATTTGTTATAATATTATAATTTGTTATAATATTGTTATACTAAAAAATATTATATAAACTTTTTATAAACAGTCAATGAAATATTTTGATATTAAATACATTTTATGAATAATATTCAATCTATTTTTATCTCATTCATCTGGCATTGAACGTTAAGACCGCTAAACTGTGATACTACGCAAACCTTAAAGTAATGAGGAAAATATGTACAAAATTATATTTACTACGTACGTATTTGTTTCCTAACTACAATGGCAATTTTTATCTTCGCGATATTGGGATATTTGGAATCGCGTTCCCAAGCATTGATGGAACACTTTAATATCATCACAAACTTAATAAACCATTCAATATACTTTGCGTAATTAACGAATTAGGTAAATAAACGAATGGATAAATGAATGAATATATATACTTATAAAATCAAACCGTAAATAGTAGAAAACACAAAAGTAACAATGGATACAAAATTTTTAGGCAACCAATGGCGCGAAAGAAAAGTTTACGACGTAGGTGGTGCAAAAGGAATATACATGATACATGACTAAAGCAGATACAACATGCAATAAAACATACATTTATACCCATACACACTCAATTATATACGTACATAAATACATAATTTATACATATACTAAACCCCAAGAATATAATCATGAATTTATATTTTTTACTTTTAAATATAATACAAATGTGAAAAATGCAGTAAAAGATATATATTATGAAATATTATGTATATATAACTTACATATCCTAATGATATTCAAGTGATTGAGACAGATAATGCTCTCTAAGTAAATTTTTAAATGTGGTGTACGGACTATGCCGTGAAGAAAGACGTCACGCTGTTGAAGAGGTTTAGTTGTAGAAGTAACTGAATATCTAAAAAGTTTCAATACAAATAAATATTGTAATAGCATCATTATCATATTTGTCATCCACCTTTCTGAACTTACACGTGTGAGGTTAAGAATCAAATAGGTAGCGTCCATGTCCCGATAAGTCTAGCCTTACCGAGGATAGAGTATATTCTCTCCCGACGAGAGACCACCACTCATAAAGCTCTGTTGGGGTCGTGATTATAAACCGAAATGTTTCCGTGATGCTGCTGACATGTGACAGTTTTTGAAAAAGTGGACCCTACATTAACGGGAATGCTACCGCGGGAATATGTACACGACATGTTTAAAAAAGGCTTAAATATTGCCCCAGGTATAAAAAAATATATGTAGGATGTGTAAATGAGTGAGAGAAAGGATAAGTGAGACTAAGAGGGAAGATATGACATAATGATTGATTGAGATGAATGAGATGAGATAGAATGATGTGTGAGGGAGAGGGGAGACGAATGGCGTACGTGAAAGGAAGAAGAAAGTGATAAGACGAAATTAATATTCTAAAATAGCAAAAGTGAAAATAAAAGACTGAAGTGAGTTGAAAAACCAATTATTTCATTTAATCAGGATAATCCCTACAAATTTTGGGGCTCGTCCGGGATCATCCCAAAATTTTACGACGTGACCGGCGTGGTTTTTTTTCATAACCTCAAAGACGAAAAGACGAATAAACCAAAGAAGACGATACAATCACAATGACGACGGAATCAGAAAAGACGACTGATAAGACGGAAAAACCGGAGAAGTTGTTTGCAACCTATTTAGACGGATTCTACAACATAACCAAATTCAACGGCGATGACCTATTCTGCTGTGAAGTGGGCAGAAGACATTGAGGACAACGCAGAAATATTCAATTGGACACCTCAGCAGCAGCTCATTATTGCAAGAAGATCACTAGAAGGTACAGCAGCACTATGGTTAAAGACGGAGAAGGTGTTCAAAGGCTTCAAAGAACTGAAAGCGGCATTGTTACAAGAGTTCCCTGAAAAGATCAACAGCAAAGAGATGCATGAGCTGATGGCAGCTAGGAAGAAGGAACCTGGTGAAACCTACATGCAGTACATGCTAAAGATGAAGGAGATGGGCAAGCGCGCTAGGTTCAATGACAATGTGGCAATACAGTACATTGTTGAGGGCATTCAAGATAGTGAAGTAAACAAGACTATACTTTATGGCGTACACAGTAATCAAAGATAGATTAAAGCTGTATGAACAAATGAAGGAGAGGTCAGAGGCTAAAAGAAGCTCTGCACCAAAGGAGACCAGCGAGCGACAAGGTTCGAGACGACCAACGACGAGTGGCAAACAGCAGACAGGTGGTCAGCAGCGGAGACGGTGCTACAACTGTGGGGAGAATGACCATATGGCGAGCGACTGTCCCACAGGAATCAAGTGTTTTCGCTGTAATGCATTCGGACATTTGAGTAAGCATTGCAAAGTCGAGGTTCCACAATCCTCCGCTAGACGTGATGGCGCTGTTGGCAGCGGAAGCGGTGGAAGTGCATTCAAATTTGGCGGCGCCGGAGTGCCAGCCAATAAGACGACGCCTCGAAGATTCGACCAACCAAACATGAAGCCGAGGGCGGCCATGTTTGCACGTGATTGTCAAAACACGACAACAGCCAATGAGGAGCGAGAGTTCACGTTTGACAATGAAAACGGAGAACATGGCGGAATGTTTCACATTCAAAACAATAACAAAGACGAGTTTAAGTTGAAAGTGCAGAAAAAACCCATGAAAATTATGGAAATGTGTGGTTTTCAAGTCAAGACATTACTAGACACAGGAACATGTGCGAATCTAGTGGCCGACGACCAGTTTATGGCGTTTAACATCGAGAAATACGACGACAACTTGGTGATATCTGGACTTGGCCAAACAAAGGTGAAATCGAGCGGACAGTTTCGTGCTAACGTGACGATCGACGGAGAGCTCTACCAAGACGTGACATTCCATGTAGTGCCTAGAGACTGTATGCCGTTTACGGTTATTTTAGGGCAAGAATTTCTGAGTGAATTAGTGATGGTGTTATGTGATGGAGAGGCGAAGTTGTACCCGAAAGATGATGAATGGTGGAAGAGAGTTGATTGTTTTGCTAACCAAATTGAGTTAACAGGTTGTGCAGCAGGTGTAAACACTCGAGAGCAGGTGGAGCAAATGGTATTGGATTACAAACCGTGCCAAACTAAAGAAGCACCAGTACAATTGAATATTGTGTTGAAGGACGACATCCCAGTTGCCCAACGCCCACGACGGCTGGCGTTGACGGAGCAAAAGTTAGTGGAAGACCAGGTAGAGGAGTGGATAGAGAAAGGCATTGCGCGGGTAAGTTTTTCTGAATATGCTAGTCCCCTGGTGTTGGTCAAGAAGAAAGATGACACTACTAGAGTCTGTGTCGACTACAGGCTACTAAACAAGAAGATTCTTAAAGATGAATTCCTTTGCCAATCATAGATGACGTGATTGACAAACTGAAAGACGGCAAGATATTTAGCGTATTAGATCTCAAAAACGGATTTTTTCATTTGAAGGTGAGCGAGGAGTCAGTGCCATACACATCATTTGTGACGCATCATGGGCAGTTCGAATTTCTGAGGGCACCATTTGGATTGACTTCATCGCCTAAGTGTTTCATGAGATTTATAACGATTATATTCAGAGATCTAATAGCAAAGAATGTGATGATGATATTTATAGACGATATTATTATTCCAGCAATCAGCGAGGTCGAAGCCGTGGAAAGACTACAGCAAGTTCTGAATGTGGCAGCTGATTATGGTCTAGAGATAAATTGGAAGAAGGCAAGGCTTTTAAATGAAGAGATTGAGTTCCTAGGACATCGTATCAAAGACGGAGAAGTACGACCCAGCCGTGAGAAGATAGACGCTGTGGTGAGATTCCCAGAACCAAAGAACACAAAACAGGTGATGAGTTTTATTGGATTAACTTCATACTTCAGAAAGTATATCAAAGACTACGCAAAGATTGCAAAACCATTGACGGATTTACTCAGAAAGGATGACAGATTTAATTTTGGTGGAGAACAAAGATGTGCGTTTAATGAATTGAAGCAGAAGTTGAGGACAGATCCAGTGTTGAAGATCTATAATCCCAGACTACCTACGGAGTTGCACACAGACGCATCTAGCCAAGCTTTAGCCGCAATACTATTGCAAAGACATGCCGATGGTGACCTACACCCAGTACACTACATGAGTCATAAAACAAGTGATGCAGAGAGCCGGTATAGCAGCTATGAGCTAGAAGCATTAGCTGTTATTCAAGGAGTGAAGAAGTTTAGACAATACCTGTACGGAGTACACTTCAAGATAGTGACAGACTGCAAGGCATTCGAAATGACACTGAGAAAGAAAGATTTAGCTCCAAAAGTGGCAAGATGGGCTTTGTTTTAGACGAGTATGATTTCGAAATAGAGCACAGAGCAGGAACGAAGATGAAGCATGCTGATGCACTGAGCAGAAACCCATGCGTGCTAGCTATAACAAGCTTACATGACGAGATGAGACACAATCAAGAATCAGACGATGAGCTGAATGCTATCAGAACGATTATACTACAGGACGGACAATACAACGACTACTGGATGGACAATGGAATTATTTACAAAGGAGATCAGAAGCAGATGGTGGTACCAAGATCTATGGAGAAGGAAATAATCAAAAAGATTCATGAGAATGGGCATTTTGCAACAAGAAAGATGAAAGAAGCCATAAATAAAGACTATTACATAAAGAACCTTAACATAAAGAACCTGAAATGTAAAGATGACCTACAAATTGTTGAACTACTGCAACAAGAGCTAGCAGAACAACACAACGAACAGAGAGAAGAACTGAGGCAGAAGGCCAAAGAACAAACCCAGAAAGTACAGGAAGAAAACAGAAAGACCTATGATAAGAAAAGGAAGGACAGCAACAAGTACGAGCTAGATGAGCTAGTTGCTATCAAGAGAACGCAGTTTGGACCAGGGTTGAAACTGAAACCGAAGTTTTTTGGACCTTACAAAGTAGTGAAGATAAAACGAAATGACCGCTATGATGTGGAGAAGGTGTACGACACTACAGAAGGGCCGAACAAGACATCAAGCTCAGCTGATTTGATGAAGAGGTGGCCTGGAGATGATGATTAATGTGTCTTAATATTTTTGTATGTTTCAGGTGAACACTAATTTTTGATAGTTTTTCAGCAGTATGTGTAAGAGTGGATGAAGAATGAATGTTAAAGTAGGATATTTTTATTGTTGTTTTTGTGTTATAAAGTAACAACGTGTTACACCATCTATCTACACATTATATCTGAGGACAGATATGAAAGCAGGATGGCCGAGTGTAGGATGTGTAAATGAGTGAGAGAAAGGATATATGACATAATGATTGATTGAGATGAATGAGATGAGATAGAATGATGTGTGAGGGAGAGGGGCGACGAATGGCGTACCTGAAAGGAAGAAGAAAGTGATAAGACGAAATTAATATTCTAAAATAGCAAAAGTGAAAATAAAAGACTGAAGTGAGTTGAAAAACCAATTATTTCATTTAATCAGGATAATCCCTACATATATGTTACCCAGATATAATAAAAGTCCTACAATAAGCGGATTACCATATGCCTCCATAATATTATAAAAACGAAATAAGGAACAATAACAAAACACGGCCAACAATGTTGAGCTGAAATCTTAAATTCCGGGTCATTGTCCGAGTACATTTAACTGGCGTTAAGCCAAACATTGGCGTTGTAACGATTCAGACTTTTTGTCTGCAGTTATACGCCTCGGACTGTGTCTTATTTAAATACTGCTTCAGATTCTATTGCAAAACGAATTAGAATATTTGAAATACAATACAGTTCCAATTATTCCAATTTATTTTTATGCAAAACCAGTAAAACGCCTCGGGAATACATACATACATACATAACGGCCTATTAGAGTCCACTGCAGGATATAGGCCTCTCCCATAGGGAGGATTTTCCATCATCGCCACGCTTGCCAAATGGATTGGCGATCGCAGTACCATACCACTCAAAGACAGACGCCGCTGCCCATCTTCGGTCTGATAATTTTGGTCTTATTTCTTGGTCTGGGTCTAGTGTCTAGGTCTTATTTTTTGAGAAATGGTTATTCCGCCGTTATCTGATTATATATTCATCACTGAGGATTAAGGTTGAATGCTTCATTACCCGTAAATACACTAGCCCCTCCTTCAAATTTAAGCACTGATGTTTCACTGCTATTTTGCGGCAGAAACAGGTAATAATGTGGTATTGACCTAGACGACTCCTAGGCAGAGTCTTCACAGTCGCAATACTCCTGGTTAATGGTGAGTGATCATAAAGCTTCACCAGATACGTGTTGCATTGGGATCTTATAGGACACGTACTTAATGAACATCCCCGAACGAAATGCTAAATTATGCACAATTTTCATGGATGTAATTAAATAAATAAATATACATATCTGCACGCAATTTCCTATCCAGGGGTAGACAGAGGTGTAGTCTAAACAATTAAGTCCCTTTGATACACCTTCCAACGAAGATATTTTCGGGACAACGTAACAGTTGGTGACCCCGCCGCCGTCTTTATGTCCAAGCCAACGATGTAATTCGTACATAAGTTTTTTAAAACCCCATTAGTACGAGCCTGCCACCTGGGGATCGAACTCGGGTCTCTTGACTCGAAATTCCGACCATCAAACTACTCGGTTATCGTGAATTTAATCACTATCATATCGTGATTTTATCAATAACATAATAAAGTAATTGATAATAATAGTAACAATATTATACCCCGATTCCCTCACTTTCAAAATTCAAAATTGAATCACATTCCATATTATGAATCAAATTAACTTAGCAAATAACTCAATTAATTCCATACGACACTGTTAATGGAACAAAACAACAAGGCAGTATCATCGCAAAGGATGTGGTTACTTAGCAATGTTGTTATGACGAAAACAATACGCAGGCATCTTTTCGGTAGGTAGGACAAAAATAATTAAATGTTATTGAAAGAACGACTTTGAAGAGAATCCATTGTTTTAAAGGAAAACAACAAGCAAAGTTAAATATATGACGAGAAATAGAATGCTCCAAAATAGGTATTCATGCATATAATCCTTGACGGAGTAGCCAGACAGAATAGAATGCGATATTGTTTTTAGTAACATCCTTTTTTTCAGATGTAAAGTTCTGTTCTCATAAACCAACATGCAAATACTGTTGTACAAAATCATACTGTATATATAAATTGTAATTATACTTTGTTAATTCAGAAACTGCTCCAGCGTGTCTTGTCTGATCTTAGAGATAATTCACGGTTTTAAAAAAAATGAATCTTTGAATCTACAGCACAATGTAAACCACACCTAGACCAATTACAGATTCATATTTCATCGCTTGTAATTCTAAATGGTTTACCCTCTGTATTAACTTAAATATTTAACAAAAATATAAAAGAAAACTACGAAAATTAACAAAGTAAAAAATTATAAACAGAGTGAACTTTTTATTTATCTGTAACTGTGGCAGTCCACGCTGTTGCGCATACTAAGAAAGAATTTCTTGCATACGCTTATGAACAGTTTCTTGCATTATTATACATTTTTAAAGACTTTTTATTATTAATAAAATCAACTGGTACCCATCCCGTCCTGACATCCCGCCAGTAATAAAGTGTTTTTAATGTGGAGATATCTAATCAGTTTAGTCCCAAAGTAAAAGAAAAAAGTTTTAAGCTCATTGGTACGAGCCTATCGTCAGGTGATCGAACTCGCGTCTCTTGACATGAATTCCAATCACACAACCACTCGGCTATCGACTATGTCAAATTACGTATAAGTTTTAAAAAGTCTCAGACTTTCCAGTCTCAGAGGGCTTCAACGTGAGACACTGCGTAAGGAATAAAAAGCCAAAAAATCTACTTATACAAGAATGTTATTATTCTATAAAAGAATACATTACGGATATTACACTGAAAACCTATATCGTATAATCATTGAATAATAATTTAGAATTTTTTTTATTATTATTAATTAATATATTTTAGAAAAATATATTAATTAATAATAATAAAAAATTAAATGAATAAAAGAATTCATTAGTAAAATTATTTCTATAATAAACTTTATAGAAATATATATCAACAAAATTCAAATTGCTCTATACTCTTTCAGGGTGTGTATATTTTTTTAAGAAGTTGAAATGGGAACTTTATATTCTTTTCTCCAATGTATGTACATATACAAGAAAATAAATAATATACTTATAGTTATGGTAGGAAACAACACATACTTATGATGTTAACCAGACCAGTTCGAAAACAGTACGGGAATTCTGAATGGTTAAAAATACACAATTATGCAATTGTTTGACGTGGATTGATTGTCCGTATAAAACCAGTCTTCCATGCAATGGCTTATAAGTTTTCATTAACAAAGGGCATTTAAACACCGACGCTAGCATTTCCGCGTCGCATAAAAATAAAATGCTCTTTAATATTAAGGAAGAAATATATTTATTAGTGCTAATTTATGGTAAGTAATAATTTTATATTAAATGTGTTTTCAATAGTATATTTTTTAATTACCTCACCAGGGTTACTTATCTTCTTAATTTCTATATAGCCAGTACAATAAAATAACAGTATAACTCATGACAACAGATTATAAAATTCACGTGCGTTATCAAGAGTTTACTGACTGGCGTAAGAGACCTAGGAGAAAAGCCGTTGAGATGACAATTGTTACCGATAGATGGCGCAATAAATATATAGAAAGATACAAAATAAAATTTACCAGCCCGGCAGTAGTATCCAAACTTCCTAGGCAGATGTGGCGATTATGACATGTACTGTTATAGGTTAGTCCTTTGTCTTGAGCGTTCTTAAACCCGTTATGTATGTTTGTAATACTACCAGCTCTCTTGGTCACAGATAGTTTTGTTATTTTTATATTTTTAAATTTCATTGTCAGTCACACTGCCATCATTACTTATTTTATACTCTATTTGCTACCAGTGCATTTGAATGTTCAAAGCTGTTGAAATTTCCACATCTCTGATTTTACACGTATGTTTTCAAATACGATGTCGTTGAATTTCTATATCTTAATATTTTTACTTCAATGTAAAGACAGGAGCACATAAATGTAAAGAAATTTGAAGTAGAAAATTTTAAAGAGATATTGAAATAGGACAACGCTCGCCACGCTGCTCCAGTGCGTGTTATGATTTTCAACTCCTCAAAATATATTTCGCAATATTTTCTTAAAATTATTTCGCAGACCGGCAGGTTTCTCATGATCTTTCCGTCACCCCGACCTTGTGGTAATTTGAGTACCTAAAATCTATGTATTTTCACGCTGTTCCCAATGCTAGAGTAGACAGAGGTCCTTCTCACTACTTACCCTTTTCGATCCACCTACTTAAAGACGTTTGGTCAAACCTTAAATCGGGGATGTAAACTGTGGCACTCGCGTATAAATCAAACGCCTTGACGACTAATGTACCACGGTTAAATATTTATACCCTCTGAAAATCTCTTTACTCGTGGAAATTATAAGAGTGACGTATATCATTGTTAGCTGTCAAGGTGGTGGGGTAAATATCTACAAAGTAACCTGATGACAAACAATCAGAGAGATATTGCGATTACCAATACGCAGACGATTAGCATAAGCTTAGAGATTTTAGCAAATACTTCATAGAAAATAATCCCATATCGTACAATGGTATTTTTATAGATTCATAAGATGAATGAAAGAGTAGTGGGTCATTACTCAACTGACACGTTTGGGATTCGAACCCGCGACCTTGCTGCACCATGGCAACGCTCTTACCTCTGAGCTACCGTATCCTAAACGTATCAGTTGAAATTTGAAATGGCTTTCTTAATTTATGCCTGTTTTTATCTCATTTTTATCTTTAATTTAAAACAAAAGTTCATAACGTATATGATTTAAAATCAATACAAAAATTTACTGATTGGTAAGCGATTCTATGATCCATTTTACCGTAAATTGAACGGAACAAAACGAATAATTGTTGGCCTCAGTATCAAAAACTGAACAAAAATCTATATAAAATATGACTATAATGAACATCAAATTAAATACATATGACTCCCGACACCTTATGGACCCAAAGTATCTAAGACAGACCTGCTTTGAAATAAATTTAGTCAGACATACTTAACCAGTTTTTATTCCGCTTTAGATTTTAATCTGTGAATAAAAAAAACTTACATTAACTCTTAAGAATTACCTCACTAAATTACCGAACTGTATCGGCGACGACTTTTTTTAGCTTCTTACATTGAGATCGGAAGAATGTGTGTAATGTTGCCCCTTTCTATATATGTGTTTAAAAATATTGTTTGTTTAATTGAACATGCGGTATTATAATATCTGGCCTAAAACTCGAAGTATACTGTATTTATAATATTATATAAATTATACATTTAATAACGTGGACTGTTCACAGTTTTAGCAATATTTTCAAATGAATCTTCCGCTGATAGAATGGTACGCATTAAACCGAAAAATCCTGACAGAGTTATTAATGTGTCTTAATATTTTTGTATGTTTCAGGTGAACACTAATTTTTTGATAGTTTTTCAGCAGTATGTGTAAGAGTGGATGAAGAATGAATGTTAAAGTAGGATATTTTTATTGTTGTTTTTGTGTTATAAAGTAACAACGTGTTACACCATCTATCTACACATTATATCTGAGGACAGATATGAAAGCAGGATGGCCGAGTGTAGGATGTGTAAATGAGTGAGAGAAAGGATATATGACATAATGATTGATTGAGATGAATGAGATGAGATAGAATGATGTGTGAGGGAGAGGGGCGACGAATGGCGTACCTGAAAGGAAGAAGAAAGTGATAAGACGAAATTAATATTCTAAAATAGCAAAAGTGAAAATAAAAGACTGAAGTGAGTTGAAAAACCAATTATTTCATTTAATCAGGATAATCCCTACATATATGTTACCCAGATATAATAAAAGTCCTACAATAAGCGGATTACCATATGCCTCCATAATATTATAAAAACGAAATAAGGAACAATAACAAAACACGGCCAACAATGTTGAGCTGAAATCTTAAATTCCGGGTCATTGTCCGAGTACATTTAACTGGCGTTAAGCCAAACATTGGCGTTGTAACGATTCAGAC
Organism: Sericinus montela; assembly: GCA_029286605.1. Classification (NCBI taxonomy): domain Eukaryota; kingdom Metazoa; phylum Arthropoda; class Insecta; order Lepidoptera; family Papilionidae; genus Sericinus; species Sericinus montela. The sequence continues at coordinate 3,324,680 of JAGSMR010000035.1, read as the reverse complement.
TTTTTGTCTGCAGTTATACGCCTCGGACTGTGTCTTATTTAAATACTGCTTCAGATTCTATTGCAAAACGAATTAGAATATTTGAAATACAATACAGTTCATTATTCCAATTTATTTTATGCAAAACCAGTAAAACGCCTCGGGAATACATACATACATACATAACGGCCTATTAGAGTCCACTGCAGGATATAGGCCTCTCCCATAGGGAGGATTTTCCATCATCGCCACGCTTGCCAAATGGATTGGCGATCGCAGTACCATACCACTCAAAGACAGACGCCGCTGCCCATCTTCGGTCTGATAATTTTGGTCTTATTTCTTGGTCTGGGTCTAGTGTCTAGGTCTTATTTTTTGAGAAATGGTTATTCCGCCGTTATCTGATTATATATTCATCACTGAGGATTAAGGTTGAATGCTTCATTACCCGTAAATACACTAGCCCCTCCTTCAAATTTAAGCACTGATGTTTCACTGCTATTTTGCGGCAGAAACAGGTAATAATGTGGTATTGACCTAGACGACCCTAGGCAGAGTCTTCACAGTCGCAATGGTGAGTGTTAATGATGAGTGATCATAAAGCTTCACCAGATACGTGTTGCATTGGGATCTTATAGGACACGTACTTAATGAACATCCCCGAACGAAATGCTAAATTATGCACAATTTTCATGGATGTAATTAAATAAATAAATATACATATCTGCACGCAATTTCCTATCCAGGGGTAGACAGAGGTGTAGTCTAAACAATTAAGTCCCTTTGATACACCTTCCAACGAAGATATTTTCGGGACAACGTAACAGTTGGTGACCCCGCCGCCGTCTTTATGTCCAAGCCAACGATGTAATTCGTACATAAGTTTTTTAAAACCCCATTAGTACGAGCCTGCTACCTGGGGATCGAACTCGGGTCTCTTGACTCGAAATTCCGACCATCAAACTACTCGGTTATCGTGAATTTAATCACTATCATATCGTGATTTTATCAATAACATAATAAAGTAATTGATAATAATAGTAACAACATTATACCCCGATTCCCTCACTTTCAAAATTCAAAATTGAATCACATTCCATATTATGAATCAAATTAACTTAGCAAATAACTCAATTAATTCCATACGACACTGTTAATGGAACAAAACAACAAGGCAGTATCATCGCAAAGGATGTGGTTACTTAGCAATGTTGTTATGACGAAAACAATACGCAGGCATCTTTTCGGTAGGTAGGACAAAAATAATTAAATGTTATTGAAAGAACGACTTTGAAGAGAATCCATTGTTTTAAAGGAAAACAACAAGCAAAGTTAAATATATGACGAGAAATAGAATGCTCCAAAATAGGTATTCATGCATATAATCCTTGACGGAGTAGCCAGACAGAATAGAATGCGATATAGTTTTTAGTAACATCCTTTTTTCAGATGTAAAGTTCTGTTCTCATAAACCAACATGCAAATACTGTTGTACAAAATCATACTGTATATATAAATTGTAATTATACTTTGTTAATTCAGAAACTGCTCCAGCGTGTCTTGTCTTATCTTAGAGATAATTCACGGTTTTAAAAAAATGAATCTTTGAATCTACAGCACAATGTAAACCACACCTAGACCAATTACAGATTCATATTTCATCGCTTGTAATTCTAAATGGTTTACCCTCTGTATTAACTTAAATATTTAACAAAATATAAAAGAAAACTACGAAAGTTAACAAAGTAAATAATTATAAACAGAGTGAACTTTTTATTTATCTGTAACTGTGGCAGTCCACGCTGTTGCGCATACTAAGAAAGAATTTCTTACATACGCTTATGAACAGTTTCATGCATTATTATACATTTTAAAGACTTTTATTATTAATAAAATCAACTGGTACCCATCCCGTCCTGACATCCCGCCAGTAATAAAGTGTTTTTAATGTGGAGATATCTAATCAGTTTAGTCCCAAAGTAAAAGAAAAAAGTTTTAAGCTCATTGGTACGAGCCTATCGTCAGGTGATCGAACTCGCGTCTCTTGACATGAATTCCAATCACACAACCACTCGGCTATCGACTATGTCAAATTACGTATAAGTTTTAAAAAGTCTCAGACTTTCCAGTCTCAGAGGGCTTCAACGTGAGACACTGCGTAAGGAATAAAAAGCCAAAAAATCTACTTATACAAGAATGTTATTATTCTATAAAAGAATACATTACGGATATTACACTGAAAACCTATATCGTATAATCATTGAATAATAATTTAGAATTTTTTTTATTATTATTAATTAATATATTTTAGAAAAATATATTAATTAATAATAATAAAAAATTAAATGAATAAAAGAATTCATTAGTAAAATTATTTCTATAATAAACTTTATAGAAATATATATCAACAAAATTCAAATTGCTCTATACTCTTTCAGGGTGTGTATATTTTTTTAAGAAGTTGAAATGGGAACTTTATATTCTTTTCTCCAATGTATGTACATATACAAGAAAATAAATAATATACTTATAGTTATGGTAGGAAACAACACATACTTATGATGTTAACCAGACCAGTTCGAAAACAGTACGGGAATTCTGAATGGTTAAAAATACACAATTATGCAATTGTTTGACGTGGATTGGATTGTCCGTATAAAACCAGTCTTCTCCATGCAATGGCTTATAAGTTTTCATTAACAAAGGGCATTTAAACACCGACGCTAGCATTTCCCGCGTCGCATAAAAAAATAAAAATGCTCTTTAATATTAAGGAAGAAATATATTTATTAGTGCTAATTTATGGTAAGTAATAATTTTTATATTAAATGTGTTTTCAATAGTATATTTTTAATTACCTCACCAGGGTTACTTATCTTCTTAATTTCTATATAGCCAGTACAATAAAAAAAATAACAGTATAACTCATGACAACAGATTATAAAATTCACGTGCGTTATCAAGAGTTTACTGACTGGCGTAAGAGACCTAGGAGAAAAGCCGTTGAGATGACAATTGTTACCGATAGATGGCGCAATAAATATATAGAAAGATACAAAATAAAATTTACCAGCCCGGCAGTAGTATCCAAACTTCCTAGGCAGATGTGGCGATTATGACATGTACTCGTTATAGGTTAGTCCTTTGTCTTGAGCGTTCTTAAACCCGTTATGTATGTTTGTAATACTACCAGCTCTCTTGGTCACAGATAGTTTTGTTATTTTTTATATTTTTAAATTTCATTGTCAGTCACACTGCCATCATTACTTATTTTTTTATACTCTATTTGCTACCAGTGCATTTGAATGTCTAAGCTGTTGAAATTTCCACATCTCTGATTTTACACGTATGTTTTCAAATACGATGTCGTTGAATTTCTATATCTTAATATTTTTACTTCAATGTAAAGACAGGAGCACATAAATGTAAAGAAATTTGAAGTAGAAAATTTTTAAAGAGATATTGAAACAGGACAACGCTCGCCACGCTGCTCCAGTGCGTGTTGGCGGATTTCTCAACTCCTCAAAATATATTTCGCAATATTTTCTTAAAATTATTTCGCAGACCGGCAGGTTTCCTCATGATCTTTTCCGTCACCCCCGACCTTGTGGTAATTTGAGTACCTAAAATCTATGTATTTTCACGCTGTTCCCAATGCTAGAGTAGACAGAGGTCCTTTCTACTACTTACCCTTTTCGATCCACCTCATTTAAAGACGTTTGGTCAAACCTTAAATCGGGGATGTAAACTGTGGCACTCGCGTATAAATCAAACGCCTTGACGACTAATGTGCCACGGTTAAATATTTATACCCCTCTGAAAATCTCTTTACTCGTGGAAATTATAAGAGTGACGTATATCATTGTTAGCTGTCAAGGTGGTGGGGTAAATATCTACAAAGTAACCTGATGACAAACAATCAGAGAGATATTGCGATTACCAATACGCAGACGATTAGCATAAGCTTAGAGATTTTAGCAAATACTTCATAGAAAATAATCCTATATCGTACAATGGTATTTTTATAGATTCATAAGTATTTTTAAATGAAAGAGAAAAAAATTAACATTTCAACTGACACGTTTGGGATTCGAACCCGCGACCTTTGCCGTACCATGGCAACGCTCTTACCTCTGAGCTACCGTATCCTAAACGTATCAGTTGAAATTTGAAATGGCTTTCTTAATTTATGCCTGTTTTTATCTCATTTTTTATCTTTAATTTAAAAACAAAAAGTTCATAACGTATATGATTTAAAATCAATACAAAAATTTACTGATTGGTAAGCGATCTTCTCGCGATTCATTTTACCGTAAATTGAACGGAACAAAACGAATAATTAAGTTACTTTCAGTATCAAAAACTGAACAAAAATCTATATAAAATATGACTATAATGAACATCAAATTAAATACATATGACTCCCGACACCTTATGGACCCAAAGTATCTAAGACAGACCTGCTTTGAAATAAATTTAGTCAGACATACTTAACCAGTTTTTATTCCGCTTTAGATTTTAATCTGTGAATAAAAAAAACTTACATTAACTCTTAAGAATTACCTCACTAAATTACCGAACTGTATCGGCGACGACTTTTTTTAGCTTCTTACATTGAGATCGGAAGAATGTGTGTAATGTTGCCCCTTTCTATATATGTGTTTAAAAGTATTTTGTTTGTTTAATTGAACATGCGGTATTATAATATCTGGCCTAAAACTCGAAGTATACTGTATTTATAATATTTATATAAATTATACATTTAATAACGTGGACTGTTCACAGTTTTAGCAATATTTTCAAATGAATCTTCCGCTGATAGAATGGTACGCATTAAACCGAAAAATCCTGACAGAGTTATTAAAGTAAGTAAATAGTTTTTCCCATATTTTTATGTAGATTTCTTCTAAGAAAAGAATAAGACGCTTAAAGTATATTTCTGGAGTCATGTAGAGCGACACTCAATTTTAATACCATCCAATTTATATAGTTTGAAATACATATAACATATACAGTGTATGAGTAAAATTATGGGCAATAGCATCTGAAAGAGTGAATAATTATTAGTCCACTAAACAAAAGTATTTTTGATATTGCTGCACACGACTACAGATATCCAAGTATAAATATCTTCACGCCATTTCCAATAAAGGGGGTAGACAGAGGTCTAGACAATAAAGTCCTTTCGACGCAGCTTCTACCGAAGAAATTTTAAGGACAACGTGACAGGTACATTAGTTTTTGAAAATACCCATTCGTACGAGCCTTGGGATCGAACTCGGGTCACTTGACTTTAATTCCGATCACCCAACCACTCGGCTATCGTCGGCTACGTATCATGAATATCAAAGAAAATAAATAGAATCAAATAAATAAATAAATATAAATATCTTCACGCCATACCCAATACAGGGGTAGACAGAGGTCTAGTCCAGACAATTAAGTCCCTTCGACCCACCTTCCACCGAAGATATCTTCGGGACAACTTTGACAGGTGGTGAGCCCTTTGCCGTCTTTATGCCCAAGCCAACGATATGAATCTTACATGGGTTTTGGAAAAACCCATTGATACGAGCCTGCTACTTGAGATCGAACTTTGGTCTCTCGACTCGAAATTCCGACCACCCTCCCACTCGGCTATCGTAACTCTCAAGATATTTAGTACTGCGTTCGCTAATCCGCTTACTAAACATGGGGATAATGGCAATCCCTTTCTTATGCGAGAGACTTATGTCCTGCTATTGACAAGGTATTTATTTTATGTATTCTTTTTGAGTCACGATAGCCGGGTGGAATGGAATGATCGAAATTCGAGTCAAGGGAACCGAGTTCAATCTCCCGTTGGTAGGCTCTTACCAATAAGTTTTTCCAATAACTTATATGCGATTTGTATCGTTGGCTTGGACAGCGATTTGCTCACCACCTGTCAAAAATGTCTTCAGTAGATGGTGGGTTGAGTGTACTTAATAGTATATCATGATATTCTATCCCAGTATTGGAAATGGCGTGAAGATATTTTTTATGTTATATGTTTTACCTAGAGACAGAATTCGGTCAATTTAGTCCTTTTCACTGGCGACCATACAATTATTCATACAAACTTTCTGTCTTCGAACCTAACACACACACTAACCGTAGTGCCTAAGATGAGGTTATTTGGTCGTCAGTTTGTTGGAATATAATTTATCTATAATTATATGTAATTAATATGTTTTACTTTTTTTCACAGTCTTTAATCGTTGATAAAAAAAGTGAAAATTTGTTTATGGTATTAAACCAGCGGCCTGAAAATGACGAGTTCGACCAAGAATCATGTAGCGAAATGAAGCTCGAAATCCCTAATTTTTATGAGCCCGGTCGAAGAATAAGTGAAGTCAGTAAGTACTTAACATGTTATTTTAACATTTTAATTGAATAAATACACAAATATATTCAAGTATATAGAGAATATACAAGGGTAGACAAGGGTCTAGTCTAAACAATTAAGTCCCTTCGACCCACCGAATATATTTGGAGATCGAACTCGGGTCTCTTGATTCGAAATTCTGACCACCCAACCACTCGGCTATCGTGATTCTATATTTTAACATTTTATTCACAATATTAACTTGAAAACATAGCGTTACTTGACAGTGAAAACAGACGATATGTGATATAATTTTTTTATCGCGGTGGTAATTTGTTATTACTTTACCCATCGCTACCAGAGTTCTTGCGTGTCATATCACCATGTGTTCAATGTACTAGACCAACCAACTACCTTTATTGTATAGAACAGCAAATTCACAATAAACTCACGATGAAAAGCCACTATAGCCGAGAAGGGATGGTCGTAATTTGAACCAAGAGACCCGAATTCGATCCCCAGTGGGCAGGCTAGTACCAAGATGCAGAGTGAGAAGTAGAGTTTCCCTCCGAGTAGAGCAGTTTCCAAACGTAGTGTTTAAGCTCTTCTTCGCGTCGTCTTAAAGTTTTTCACGTCTATATAAAACTAAATATGATTCGGTAAGCATTACGATATCCTCATACCATAAAAATGCCATCTAATACCAAATTTCTTCTGCTCTAACATCATGCTCTATTTCCGTGTAAGTGTTGTAAAACATAAATCTTAAAATAGTAGTTACATGGACATTTAAGACTGTTACTGCAGATTCCAATTCGGTTGTTACATAATTATAGCAAATCCTGCTTTAATGGTGTTGGGTTTTGTCTGGGAATAGACTTTTACGGGCCTTTTAGTAAGGAAGTACGAGTACGTGAAAAACTAGTATAGGTTACCGATGCTGAATGTACAAACTCATTAATGAAAGATGCTTCCGCTGTCACTTTGTAGTATTTATATTTTCTTTGAACTTTGGGTTAACTGTCTAATCAATCCGTGATTAGACAGTTAACCCGAATTTTAATGGAAATTCATCGCACATTTTACTAGCGACTGACATCAAATCCTCCGTTCTTTGTTGGGTCTGTGATTTTGTGTGTATTATGGTTTTCTTTGAATGCGCAAATAGAAGTACATTTATTCTAAAAACACATAAAGGAGAAAAAAAAATCAAAATGCTAGTGTAAAACTCATAATTTTTGCTTTTCATTACATACACCCTCATATTCATACTTATCGGCCTATTAAATTTCACTGTATGCAATCGTATTGGCGACCGCAATACAGGCGGCTATTTTTCTTCGCTCTGGATACCAAAAATTACAAGCAGTTATTCAACAGTATAATATTATGATAGATCAAACGCGGCCTTTGAAGAAACTTTTATAAAAATATTGTAAAGCATCCGAAAAGTAGTTTATAAAATACGAGTAACTACGTAAATAGGCAATATGATCCAAAAATAATTTTATTTTAAATTATTATTAATTTTTTTTTCAGAGTGCCTTGAATATTTATGGCGAATGCGGTATTACGATGAATTGCTGGTCAGATCAGTGCGATGTAAGTTAGACCATTATTTCATTCTATTATTTATTTACATAACTCTTTTATTCATATAAATATATACATTGGTACCTGGAAAACTACTTAAATTACTCTTACCGCTTCAGATTCGTCGGGTGCAATCACTAGATCAATTTAAATCACTCCTCTGTGTTCACTTCCATCTTCCCTAAGCATTTATTACATTTCTATTTATGTGGCTTTACTTATTTTATTAGTTCTTACGTATGTTATTTTACTTGTCTACCTTTTTGTATATTTATTTCTGACTTTTACTTTGTATATATAATATGTATATGTTTGTATATATGTTATAAATTTTGCATACACACCCTTTTCTCGCAACGTGGTTGCCTGAAAGAAATCGCTTTTAAGCGACAAGGCCGCCAATTGTACCTTAATTAATTTTTGTATTTCGTTTGTTTATAAAATTTTTGGTGTACAATAAAGCAAATTTCATTCATTAGTTCAATCATTAAATTATGTTATGCATATTTTATGTTTATGTTTTGTCCACATTCTAAGTTTATCTAATTACAGGAATTATCTATTAGAAAATACGATTAAATAGAAAAAATCTATTTAGTATACAATTTTATTGATTTTTTAAAGCGTGTAACTTAAATAGAAATTAAAAAAAAAATACTGACCCGGACAGGATTCGAACATGCGACCTCTGGCTATGGTTGCCACGGCACGGCAGAGGTCACGGCAGTAATAGTTTCATATATCACTTTAATTTAATAAAAAAGCATTATATATTATAAATGGAATATATATACATCTATTAACATCGCGTGTTCATTCACAAGTTCGGTGTGTCTCTACGAGATGGAATCCGTAACGAGGACATCTGCGGCATAACCCTCTTCAACGACCTCCGTAGACGAGTGGCATAAACAACGGTCTTCAAGGTGTTGCCATCTTGTGGTCCTGGGTTCGATTCCCGGACGGGTCAATGTAGAAAAACCACATTTTTCTACATTTTCTCGGGTCTGGGTGTTTCTGGTTCGTTGTTTCCGACTCCCATACCTCAAATGCTTCTTTCTGCATCTTATATTGCGATCGGAACAATATATGTGATATTGTCCCTATCATTACATGTATTTATTTATTATTTATTATAACCACGGTAACCAAGATAGCCGTTAAACTGGGAACCTTTTAAGAAGAAAGGTTCTCGAGTACTTCCGTGTAAGATAGAGATAGTGAAAAGAAGAAACTTAGGCTCTTTTCATTCTTTGTAATACATTTTAAGCATGCTTAACTTAAACTTTAATGTAACCTTTAATTTTCTAAATTATTGGAGTAGTTAATTTGATGCTAGAGACAATAAACAAGCAAGAACTCAAAAGAATGAAGCAGAAAACATAAATCTTGATCATATTCGTAACTAACAGATGTATATAAATATGTATATCTTTTAAAGCTTAATGTAAACTTTAATGTTTCCTGGAAACAACAACATAGATTTGGGTGAAATTATTTTCTTTATTTTGCTCTTAAATACCTTGTTTTTCTGGGATAGGATTGGTTTTAAAGGCCGTATATTAATAAGTTGCTGTCAAAATTTTACAGCTGCTTATTGTCCTCCGTGGTCAAGTTGCGTATACATCGGTTTTCATGGTACCCGATTCCGGCCTTTTCAGTGTCTCGGGTCTGGGTTTTTGTGGAACCTTCACTGTTTCTAATACCAAAAAAGCGAAATTTATATTTAATAAATACTACATATATTATAAATACATATTTAGATAAGGACAACATCACATAAATCACTCCAATCCCAATGTAAGAAGCTAAAACACTCGGGGAATCGGAAACAACGAAGGCACCACAAACATCCAGGCCCGAAAAAATGTAAAAAAGTGGTTTTTCAACATTGGCCCGTCCGTGAATCGAACCCGGGACCTCGAGATGGTGACACCTTGAAAACCAGTGTTTACGTTACTCTTCCACGGAGATCTTCACATATATCTGTTTTATAATCAGATTACAATGTTTGCAGGTGGATTGCAATTCGATTACAGTATTAGTGTAATTTTTGGTGGACAAGATGCAGATCCTGGAGAATATTCGCACATGGTACTGATTCATATTTTATTTATTAGCTATTTTCTATTGAATTTATAAACCAACATGTTACTACCTACAAGTCACGATAGCCATGTGGTTGCGTGATCGGAATTCGAGTCAAAAGAACCGAGTGCGATCCCCTGGTAGTAGACTCGTACCAATGGGTTTATTCAAAAACTTACGCACTCGTTGACTTGGATATTAAGATGGCGACAGGCTCTTCACCTATCACGTTCTCATTTTCAATTATCTAGACCTCTGACTACCCCTGCATTGGGAATGGCGTATAGACAAAATGAGATTGATGTTTTATTGATTTGATTATTAATACTATTGGAATAATTGTAAGTATAGGTATATTTCTTTAAAAATCTTAACGCAATTCCCAATACAGGGGTAGACAGAGGTCTAGTCTAGACAATTAAGTCCCTTCGACCCACCTTCCACCGAAGATATTTTCGGGACAACGTGACAGGTGGTGAGCCCGTCGCCGCCTTTATGTCCAAGCCAACGATGAAATTCGTACATAAGTTTTTGAAAAACTCATTGGTACTGCCACCTGGGTATCGAACTTGGATCTCTCGACTCGAAATTCCGACCACCCAACAAGTCGGCTATCGTGACTTTAAATTATTTCCATCCTTAACTATTTTTACGATGACCCGATGGCCTTTAGTTGGTAGTGACCAACTAAAATAGAAGCTGAAACTATTACTAACAAACAGAATTCAGTGAAAGCTGGGTCGATTAAAGCCTTTAATTGTCTAGCCCGCTTACCCCATTATTGCGAATATGTGTGAAGATAAAAAATATATGACACATTTGACATCTAAAACTTTTAGGTAGTTTATTTATTTCAACATAAATATTTTAAATCCATTATTGTTTTGTGTTAAGTCACGATAGCCGAGTGGTAGGGTGAGCGGAATTCGGTTTTACGAGACCCGAGTTCGATCCCCCAGGCTGAACCAATGGGTTTTTTCAATATTTATTTACGATTTGTATCGTTGGCTTGGACATCAACAACACCACAGCGGCGACGGGCTCACCACCTGTCACGTTATCCCAAAAAATGTCTTTGGGGGAGGGTGGGTCGAAAAGACTTAATTGACGAGACCTCTGTCTACCCCTGTATTGAGAATAGCGTGAAGATTTTTTTATTGTATTTTGTTTAATAATTTAAATTCCTTACTATTTTATATTATAACTTTGTATTTTTTTCTAGGGTGCAGTTGGTTGGAAAGCAGTGAATGGTACATGGATTTTCAAATGTGGTGCCACTCTAGTCTCCGAAAGGTTTATGCTTACGGCAGCTCACTGTTCTCGTGCAAGTAGGACCGATAGAAAAATTGCGGACCCTGAGCCTAAAATAGTGCGGCTCGGTGAAACAAACATATTAGATAAGGTCAGTTTACAAAAAAAATGTATTTGTTTTTTTAAAGTAACGCAATACAGACACAGCTACAGACAGAGCTGAACATCAATCACTTGTGTCCAAGCCCAAGTGAAGTAAAGTTAAAAAGCTCATAGAAATTCTTAAAAACACAGACAAAAAAGCTTTTGTCACACCATACTGGATAAAGTTGTGCAAAAGCACTATCTACACGCTGGATCAATAGACGGTGATGTTCACATAGTAATTTAGGGGAGCAAACAAAAATCGTGAAGTCTAAGCACTTATACTATTGCACTAAGTACTTTGGAGGTCAAGCAGTTAGACCGTATCTGTTCCAGCCCGTCTAACAAGTATGGAGAGACGGAGGATGAGTCTCTCCCGAGGTGGGGCTGCAAAGAGCGGCCGGCGCGGGAAGGGTTGAGGATGCATATAAACCTGTTCCCGTGGCCCTGCCAATACACGGCGATAACGGAACACTATATGGTTTTAGTGCAAGTCTGACATCATCCTTGCTCCCGCATATTTCCACCTCCATAGATTAAGTAATTAATGAGTACGTTGATAAACTGATATTTAGTTTCGCAGATTTTCCCATATATACAGATTACGGCATACATACAAACTTAATAATAATTCTTAAACGTAACAAACTGAATTATACACTGAATATACTTAGTTAAGTATATTCAGTGTATAATTCACTTAACAAATAAAAACTCATATTTTTTTTTGGTTAAATTAAAATAAAAAAATTAAATTTTATATCTGTCAACAGAATGCTAACGATAAGCCTCCAAACGATGCAATAATTAAGCGATTCGTCGTTCATCCTTATTACCGATCTCCAAGAAAATACTACGACATAGCAATCATAGAACTGGAGACCCCGGTAATGTTTACGGTCCTCGCTCATCCAGCTTGTATCTGGACGAATCAGTATCAAGAGGTATTTGGAAAGGCCGCGTTAACTGGCTGGGGTATTATAGAGGCAGGTTAGAAAGTTTTTGAGTTCTAAAATTAATTTACTGTTTTTTTTTTTAACTTTATAAATTCCATTTTACTGCATTGCACAAATAAATAAATATTCTACATAAGTAATTACGAAAAATATACATCTACGAAAAATATACATTGATTATACATACGAAAAATATACATTGATTATACAAACAAACACATACATTATCGAAATAATGTATATGTACACATATTATAAATACATACATAGTGGCCGGTTAAACTACAATGGAGGAAGATATTCCTCTGTCACCCTGCCCCGTCACTGATCTGCTGAATTGTTTTTGGTATTTATTGAGATGCACTCGAATAACACACCTTCTGTTATTTCTGTCTTCTGGAATTTTTAAAACTAGACGGCTAACGACGGCGTGAAATCTCCGTAGATGAGTAGCGTAAACACCGAGCGACGCGGCGGGTTCGATTCCCGGTCGTGTCAATGTAGAAAAACCACTTTTTCTATATTTTCTCGGGTGTGGGTGATTGTGGTGCCTTCTTTGTTTCCGATTCCCATACCAAAAGTTCTTTAGCATCTTCTACATATTTATTTATTATCCCTATCTACATATTTATTTATTATTATTATTTTTAAGACTTATCTCTTAGTCGCCTCTCACGGCACCCTCGAAAAGAAAGGGAACTTCTTCACATTCTTAAGTCGTAACCATATGATACAATCTTTATTGATATTGAAGCATGTAAAGTCATCCTACACTTCTTTTTATTAAATTAATAAGAAACATAAAAGACCTGTATCCGAAATTTAATAAGTCACGATAGCCAAGTGGTTGGGGATGAATTTTTAACGGAATTCCGGAAATTTCAAGGTTATTGCTTCGACCATACTGTTCCATTACATTAATTTGTTGCGATAGTTTGCTTATTGTAGCAATTCCCAATACAGGGGTAGACAGAGGTCGAGTCTAGACAATTAAGTCCCTTCGACCCACCTTTCACCGAAGATATTTTCGGGACAACGTGACAGGTGGTGAGCCCGTCGCCGCCTTTATGTCCAAGCCAACGATATTCGTACGATTATTGTAGCACTTGCCTCTATTAACTTCTGTTCAACCGAGTTAATTTTGCAATAATTTCCTTTTTTTATCTCGGATAAAACGGTTTTTAATTTATCTTGTTCAATAACAATCTAATTTTGGGATTCTTTAATACAGTTTTAGTTTTATTTATTTTAAATATATTAACACATGTTCATATAGATAGTAATCGCAATAATGTTTAAAACACAATATCTTGAACTTATTCTAAGTATTCTTCAGGAACTTAAGGGTGAAATTAGAAAAGCCTTTGAGCTATGTAACATCAGTATCTTGTTGCAATAGTTTAATTGATTTTAACAATAAATAGTACAGACAATTAATAACATAGAAAAGTTTCCTACACCGCGATATGCTGTAGGTCAGTATGGCGGCATCTGTGGGGCTTAAGCGTAATCTAAACAAAGAATAAATATACAATATAAACAAATAATAAATTACAATATAAACAAAGATGAGGCAGTAATTGTACATATCTTATTTTTTATTATTTCAAAGGCAGCCAAGAAACTCATCCCAAATTACAAGTAGCTGAAGTGGACGTAGTAAGTATGCGCAGCTGTGAAAACATGCTTCATTCGAAACACAACCGACACTGGAGAGGCCTCGTCTACCATCAGATGTGCGCTGGACATCTAGCTGGAGGCATTGATTCCTGTCAAGTATGTCCTAGATTGAATATTATAATAATAAAAAAGATATACTTAAATTTTTATTGATATATTAAAGAATAGTAATGACAGTATTGGGAATGGCAGATAGAAAAACAATATGAAAATGTGTCTGCATGTGTGTATGTATTTTTTTTTTAAAGTAAGTGTGTGCGCAGTTGTAATTATAAGTTTTTCTCTATGTATAATAAATAGTTAATATATGTTATCGCGCTTGTAAACCATGCTGTGTACATATACGTTGGTTTATAATCTAGTTTTTAAAATAGTAAATAAGTAAGTAAAGTCTCAATCACGATTGTAAACTGTTTTATGTACCATAATAAAATAAAAAAAAAATAAAAAATAAATTAAGTTTAAATTTTGTGGTAGTAAAAGTTGTTTAAAAACAGTATCCTTTAACGTAACAATATCTTATCGTACATATAAAAATATCATGTAAGGATGTTTGTAGTGGGTAAACTCCTAAAAGTACTGAACCGATGTTAATGAAATTTTGTAAAGATTCACTTAAAAGATAGGATACTTTTATCTCGATTACTAGCCTCAATATATAAAAATTAAATGACATTTGGTAGTCTTACAAAAACTCGAGAAATGCTGAATTGCATTTTGAAACCTTTGAATTAAGGTTTTGAAATATTTGTAGAATTCCAAGGTTTGGTGTTTGGGCCCGGAAGGTAGCGTTGGAAACAGATCCCATGGCAGAACCGCGTCTGCCGAACCTATTGGTTTAAAAATAATTCAAAATTGTTTTAGTTACATATTTTAAAATTTAGGAACGTCTGGACCGTTTTTCATAATCTAATTTGTTAGATTTACCTCTGCTTCAAATGTCAGAATAACCTGAGTATTAAAATGTGAAAAAGTCTTTATAAGATTTATTTTCATCCACCTGCCACCTCCTATCGCCGGTATTTTCAAGGTTGCTTCCCTTAATCAACACTCAGGAGTAGAGAGATACATTATCATAGGCCGAGAACAACAATTTACTCGGATACCTAGACGTGCATGCATGAAGAAAACTATGAATTTGAAAAAATTATGTAAGAATCGTGGCATTTGGTGATATGTTCTCTCTCGTTACCCATTAGAGACTATGCGTAAGATGAGTAAGTGTGACCAATAATTTATTTAATATTATTATAATTCTTATATTTATATATTTGTAGGGCGACTCCGGAGGACCGTTACAAATGGAAATAGAAATACCAGAGTTCACAAATTGGAAAATTCATTACATCGTTGGTGTAACATCGTTCGGATACGGATGTGCGCGTCCCAACACTCCCAGTGTGTACACAAGAGTGTCAGCTTTTCTGGACTGGATAGAAAGCGTTGTTTGGGAAGAAGAATCTAATAAGAAGGAGAAACAACAAGACAGAGTATGATACATCTTTATCTATGTGAAGTTTACATTCCAATCAAACAAAAATATATCTCATATAATTGGAATTAAATTAATAATTACAGTTACACAAATAACTGCGTTGTTTCTTTTTCTTGTGTATACTATTACCTAACGGCCTATCCGCTTCAGGATACAGGTCCTTAACGAGGATTTACCATTATCGCCACACTTGGATTGACGATCGCAGTAACTGATACCTCGCGACATAGACGCTGCTGATCATTTCCGGACTGCTTAAATAGATCTGAAACTTTCGAGATGGTTATCCTGCCATTTTTCAATAGAAAATTATATTTACAAGGCATTTTCCTTAGTCACCTCTTACGGCTCCGAAAAGGGAATAAACGGAATCGAATTATTCGTAAATTTGTGTAGTTTTTTAGAAATTGTGTGAAGATATAACCACGCAATTTCTCTTATTTGGATAGGCAGATGAGTCGGCAATGTCTTTCAACACACTTTTTACCGAAACTTATTATAACAACAAACAGGTCTATCACCGTCTTAATGTTCTAAGGCTAAACTATTATGTCACCACCTTTGTTCCCGAGTATGTCATAAGAGAGGACTGAAGGTCAATCAACAAAATGAAACTGGCTACTGACAGATCAAATCAAATCATTTATTCATCGACATAAGAACATACATTCGTTTATCGATCGTCATTTTTAATCTACCACCGTTTCGTAATGAGGTTCCTCTACCGGAGAAGAAACAGGCGAAAGAAACTCCGTGGGAATTCTCTTTTTTGGTCAATATTTTTAACAATATAATGCATTATACAAATATAATGTGATATTTTATAGAAATAGCTTCGGTGCGATCACCTCATTCCCAGGGGTTACTCTCATTAATATATTCATTTATATTATAATAACCCTTCCTACCGCCGTATGAACGAGTTACTTACTCTATGGAGTCTAGTAACCGGTGTAACAAGCTTGTGTTTGTTCCAAGTATTTATGGCAGATGGCGGGTTATCCGTTTCGAAAAATACCGGACTGAAATTCAGTAAATCTGTAATAAGCAACCGTGTCTACAATATTTGGTACTGCGATTGCCAATCAACTTGCTGAGTTTGGCGATTATGGCAAATCCTCCGTCAAAAGGGAAGCCTATGTCGTGCATTGAACTATTACAGGCCGTTGTGTATATATGTAAGTATGTTTGTAACTGTCACGATAGCCAATGTCGAGATAGATGAGCGCTTGGGTGATCGGAATTCGAGTCTAGAGACCCAAGATCGATCCCCTAGTAACAGGCTTTTACTTATGGTTTTTTAAACCTATGTACGATTTCTATTGTGGGATTGAACATAAAGACGGTGACGGGCTCACCACTTGTCACGTTGTCACTAAAATATCTTCGGTGGAAGGCGGGTCGAATTACTTAATTGTCTAGACCTCCGTCTACTCCTGTATTCGGAATGGCGTGAGGATATCTTTTTTGGTTTGTAACTGCCGTGGATTTACAGTTATGTCATTGTTGACTTAACCTCTATAATAACTCTTTCTGGAGTAAGGAATAGGGAAACATGAATTTGGAAGTCGTTAATTGGAGAAGAACAGATTTATCTTGACATTTTGTTTATGTGCTACGTTACTGACATTGTATTTCCTGTATCTCTGGTTTTCCCCCATTGTTGATACTACAGAGACTAATTTTCAAGACGTTTCTCCCGTAGGGTAATTACGTAACTTGAAATATGTGGCGAATTCGTCTGTATAGTGTATTTATGAATTCCTTAATGTACATCACGAAGACCAATTCAAAGGAAGGTATATATACAAAGCTCTATCCTAAACATACGTACTACTGTACAATTTTTATTGGTTTTAAAGTACAAAGTTATTTTTAACTTTCTTTTATTAAATTTAAAAGATAAAAAGAATTCGTGACTGTAAAGTCACGGATATTAAACTAGAATTATAATATATTGATGCCGCGGCGCAATATGGCGCGGATGCCAATAACAGGTATAAATAAAGAGAGAGATTTAATTAAAAATTTCAGCTGATGCGTGTATGACACGGTGACACAGAGGTAAGAGCGTTGTCACGGCACGGCGTAGGTCGCGGGTTCCTATCCCGCCCGTGTCAGTTGAAAATTTAATAACTGTTTTCTTTAATTTAATGACTATGTACGTACTATTGTAATGTGAATGTAACTTTGTCTGCCTGTTACGCTTTCACAGTAAACCACTGAATCATTTTTATGAAACTTGATATAAAGGTAATTTGAAACCAGGAGATAATAAAATATCTTCACGCAATTCCCAATACAGGGGTAGACAGAGGTCTAGATAATTAAGTCCCTTAGGCCGATGTGCCGAAGATGTTCCACCGAAGACATTTTCGGGACAACTTGACAGGAGGTGAGTCCGTTACCGTCTTTATTTCCAAACCGACGATATAATTCTAACATAAAATTTTTGAAAAAACCATTGGTACGAGCCTGCCATCTCGATGCCAGTGGATCGATCTCGGGTCACTCGACTCGAAATTAGACCACCCAACCACACCCAACGGCTATCGTGACTTTCCCAACTGATGAACTGTAACCAGGAGGTAGAATACTTTTTCCCGGTAAAATTATATATAACAGATTCAACAAGGGCAATTATTCCAAGCTACTTCTAATATAAAATAAAACTTAAAAAGTAATGTCTTAGCAGATATCAGTCTAAAGAGCGATCTTTCAGACAAAATAAGACTAGTAACGGTATCGGCGAAAGATTTACTATCACCCTCTATCCACTAGAAAGAAGCGACTACGGGAACTCTTGCGACACCGAACGCAACGCCAGATGGTGGAATAACCATTTCAAAAATACCATACTATAATAAATACCATACCATATGCTGACGAAGGACGGGCATTAGCTTCTAATGTGCGAGGTATCTATTACCGCATAACTATTCCCCAAGAGAGGCGATTATGACATCAAGTTATGTTGGCAATATCTAAAGTGACGATAGTCTAGTGGTTGGGTAAAGGGAAATCGAGTCAAGAGACCCTAGTTCGGTCCTCAGATGGAAGGCTCGTACTGGCTTAAAAGTAGTGACAGGCTCACCACCTGTCTCGTTGCTCCAAAAAATGTCTTCCGTGAAAGGTGGGAGAAAACTTTATTGTCTAGAGCTTTGTCTACCCAAGAATTGAAGAAGGGGTGCAGACATTTTTTTATTTTATGTAACAAATAACAATGAAGGACAACACTACATACATTGCTCTTATCCCAAATTAAGTAGGTAAAGCATTTTGATTTATTTACTGTTAACTAAAACAAAATAAGTTTGAGTCACGATAGCCAAGTGATTGGGTGATCAGAATTCGTATGAAGAGTCCTAAGTTCGATCACCAGCTGGTAGGCTCGTACCAATGGGTTTTTGGACACAAAGACCGCGACGGTTCACCACTTGTCGGTGGTGTAGAAGTGGTGAAGCTTCCTTCACCACTTCTCCACCGAAGAGATTTAATTTAAAAATAAAATAAAATAAAATGCATTTATTTGGAACATTAAGCATATGTTTACAATCTATAGTGTACGATAATAACAACCTTAGTAAAAACTGTGTCGTTGCTATTAACGCCCATCCTCCAAGTGTAAGCGTTCCAACTATACAAAATTTTTACTTTAAAAATAAGAAAAATGAATGCGTGTAGTGCGTGACATATTTGTGTGCTCACGCGCGCATGTGACGCGTGCACGCGCATGTATGTGTGTGTGTGTGTGTGTGTGTGTGTGTGTGTGTGTGTGTGTGTGTGTGTGTGTGTGTGTGTGTGTGTGTGTGTGTGTGTGTGTGTGTGCAAGTGTGTGTGAGTACATATTTGTGTTAAGTGAGTAAGTTTTCAGTTTCCTCATAATTAAGACCCAAAAGCCATTCCGTGATTTTAGCCTTACATTCTCTCGAAGTAAGTGGGTAAATATAAATCAATTTATTAACCCTGTTATATAGTTTAGGACTAAAGTAAAAATAATGTCGATTTGCGACAGATAGGCTAGAATTTACTGGTTGACATACTCAATCGCCTCTACGCTTTTTATCCAGTTCGGGGTAATAATAGAGCTGTGTATGTTTGCGTAAATGACCTCAGTATAAACAATTGTCTGACACTTAAAATTTTGCACAAAGCATAGAGATCTACTGTAGGGAATCGCAATGGTTTAAAAATCATAACCTTTAGTACTGCTCTCTGAGCTCTTTCCAATCTAAGAAACTGGGTCTTACCGGAACCACCCCATGCAATTATACAATAATTTAAAATGGATTGTCCTAATGCGTAATACACTGTTTTCAGGGTTATATAGTCTGCAGATGATCTTAGATTTTAAACACGTATATTAGCTTTCTTACTTTATATATTAACGAGTCAATTTGTTCCTTCCAAGATAAAGTACTGTTGATGATTACCTGAGATATTTAACTTTATTTTTAACAGGCAACAGTAAAACAATCACAATTCGTGTCTGTGGGGTTATTACAGGAGTGAGCTTTTATAATAAGGGGAAAGTTAGGTAAGGATGATGATTTTAAAGCAAAGGGTAAACATGTCGTTTTATCTAAGTTCAAACACAGAAGATTTAAAGAAAGCCATCTCATTACTGCCATCAATGCCGTTTCTGCATACATGCGCGTTTCTAACCAGTTTTTACCTTGAATAATTAAAGCTGTATCATCGGCATAAGTTATAATTTTACAATTTTTTAGATTCAGGTTGCAAAGATCGTTTAAGTATATAAGGAACAATGTTGGGCCAAGAACACTGCCTTGCGGAACTCCGTATGTTAGTGGTTCATCCTGGCTTAGGCAATTTGCAATACTGACAGTTTGAGATCTGTTATAAAGATAACTTTTAAAAATATTTTGAGCGACACCTCTTATACCTATACGTTCTAATTTTTCCAATAAACCGTGTCGAAGGCTTTTGATATATCTAAAAATATACCGATAGTCTTAAGTTTGGCAGTTAAGTTTTTATTAATCGTGTCTGTAAGTTCCACTACTGCATCCTCAGTAGACTTACCTGATCTAAAACCGTATTGATTATCGCTGATTAATTTTTACTGTTCAAATAGGAAATTAGCCTCTTATTCAGTATCTTTTCCAATATTTTGGAAAAACTGAAAGCACTGATATTGGCCGATAATTGAAAATACTTTTCCTATCACCAGATTTATAAATAGGGTGTACAAGAGCCTTCTTAAATGTCTTAGGAATATTCCATGAGTGAGACAGAGATTGAATGCATGAAGAAGGATAGGTATAAGTATGTGTCTTGCAGATTTTACTATTGATGTAGGTATGTTGTCCCAACCCTTTGCTGATGTATTTTTAGGTTAAGAATAATATGTTCAATTTCTTCGTAGTCAGTACTTAATAAAACCATTGAGTGTAGTGATGTAATTAAATTTGGCTCTGTATAATTTTTAATATTTAACGATTCCTTTTAGTTTTTGAAGCTAGCATTTTACCGACATTGGAAAAGTATTTATTAACTTCATCAACTGAACAAGAAGGATCATTATGTACGTTTAATAACTCATTGCAATAGAGGGAACTGTTATTAAAATTAGTAATTTTTAATTAGGTCCCAAGTGGCTTTTTGGGTTAGTTTTTACTTTTTAAACTCTTTACGCTCATATTCTCTTTTAACTTTCTTTAACAATTGATTGCAAAAATTTCTATAACGGTTATAAGTAACTCTAGCTGTTTCGTTCAATGAATTTTTTTTGTTTTATAATATAATTTATCCTGATTTCTTATGCAACGTAAAAGGCCAGGCGTAATCCATGGCTTAATTATTCTTTTTACTTGAGATGATCAAGCTATGTGAATTACTTTTTAACTATGTTAGAAACCATTTCAACTAATAAGTCTGAAGCAATTTCGGGGTCATAATTTTTAATATAACAGAGAAATCAGTTTTTCTAATCCAGCTACACAAGCTGATTCATTTACTTGCTCTCTTGTTAATTTATATTGACTTATATTAGTTTTATATCTAAAAACATACGACAGGTGCATGGTCTGTGATAAAAGAATCGAAAGCTAAAGTTGTTGCATGGTGTTTTGTTCTAAGAATCACATGATCAAGGCATCGATCATTTCTTGTCGGAAGTAAATGTGCGGGCGCCATACCGTGGCAAGCTATTATATTCAAATATGTGTCTGAGGATGGATCTGAATCTTCTGCTTTAATATTTATATTTAAATCACCAACAATAGCTATATTATCAATTGATTTTAAGTCATTTAATGTATTATCGAGACAATTTATAAAATTATAATTATTTTTTGTGAAGGAGACCGATATAATGCAATCACTGCTAGCTTATTTGATAATTTCAGTATTAAACAATTTGCATCTATGAATACTGGTAATTCTATAGAACATGATAGTTTGTCATTCACGTATGCAACTATTCCTGCGTTTTGTGTAAGATAATCGGTCTTATATGAGTTATATCCAGTTAGGGTTGGAATAGTAGGACACTTACTTAGCCAACACTCCGTTAAAATAATAGTGTCGAATTCAATATTGGTTCTATTTAAAAGAATTAATAATTCATTAAAGTTTTTACCTAAGCTTCTAATATTAACATGAAATATTTTTAACAAATGATTGTTATTTATGAACTTAAAACAGTTGTCAGGAGAGCATATCGATGCATCAGAAACAGATAGATTTTCTATTTCACTTATAATTGTATAAGAACTGTGTTAGGAATGGCGAGAAGATTTTTTTATTTTTTAACAAAGTTAAGATTGGTGGATAACGACAAGCAAAATAAATACACAAAATATATAAATCGGTTACGTAGCATAGTTATTATGTTTGACCTTGCCGAAAGCCTGTTATGCCAATGAATTGACTTAATAAAGAAACATACACACAGTCCATTCCATTAATTTTATGATAATATTGAGTTCAACTTTTTACAAATGTGCTCGACGTCGAAGCGAATACAATTATCATTGGTGTTGTTGAGTGAATGAATTTTTTTTCACCACAATAAATTTATTGCGACAGTTAACAGACACAAATTCATAGGTACAGTAAATTGTATAAATGCTACTGTATGTATCTATAATATAGGAAATACACATGGCCGTCTTATGAAAATAAATCTCTTTCAAAAAGCGAAAAAGATATCAAGTCATTCCCAATGCTGGGTCTAGACATTCAAGTCCTTTCGACCTACCTTTCACTGAAGGCATTTTTGGGACAACGTGACAAGTGGAGTGCCTGTCGCCGCCTTTTATGTCCTAGCCAATGATATAAATCTTGCATAAGTATTGAAAAAAAAAACCATTGGTACGAGCTTACCTCCGGGAGATCGAATTCGACCCGTGTCTTGACTCAAATCCCGATCACTCAACCATTCGACTATAAGACTTTGTAGCCATAACTCCGACAAGGTAAAATAGTAAATAATTAAATAAATGTCTTCACGAAATTCCCAGTACAGGGGTAGAAAGAGGTCTAGTCTAGACAATTAAGTCCCTTCAATCTACTTTCCACCGAAGATATTTTTGGGACAACGTGACAGGTGGTAAGCCCGTCGCCGTCTTTATGTCCAAGCCCACGATGTAATTCGTACATAGGTTTTGATAAACCAATTGGTACGAGCTCGCCACCTGGGGATCGAACTCGGGTCTCTTGACTCGAAATTCCGACCACCCAACTCGGCTATCGTGACTTGTAAAAACCATAAAATATGTAATAATTATTTTCGTGATATTACCGATCATAATACACTTAAACTCACTATTCCAATTTATTTTTATTCTGGAGCAGTCCTTATTAAATCTATCTATTAAATAATAGATAGATTTAATAAGGACGGCATCACCTACATTTCTCTGATCCCAAAGTAAGCAGCAAAAGCACCTGTGTTATGAAACCGGAAACAACGAAAGTGCCACAAACTGCCAGACCCGGGATAATGCATAAAAGTGATTTTCTACATACCCGTCTTGGAATAGAACCTGGGTTCCCGAATCTGAAAAAAAATAATAATTTGGGTTTGTGACACCATAAACCGAGGTATGGTACTCATTCATGGAAGCCACAGCTTAATAGACATAACATTTAGATAGCTCTGATATTACATACATACACACATAACTACCTGACCTGTTAAAGTCTACTGTAGGATACAGACCTCCCCCATATGGAAGATTTTCCATAATCGCCACGCTTGGCAAGCTTATTGGCGTTCGCATTAACAGACCACTCACACCTCAGACGCTGCCCATCTTCGGTCCAATTATTTCTGTTTGATATTTTTACAGATGCCTATCCCGCCATCTATCGGTTGCTACAACGATATTCAAGGCGTTTTCCTTTAGTCGTCTCTTACGACATCCACGAGGGAGTGACAATATTCTTGCGAAGTTACCACACGGTAAATTATTTTGATTCTGATATTAGAATATTATAATTCTGTGAGCATATTTTCATTTTTTTTAATAATTAAGGAATTAAATCAGAAAAGAATATTATACAACCAGCGCTAAACGTGAATAACTTTTTATTAAAATGGACCAAAACTGAGCCTAATTTTCAAATTTCTTTCAATATAAGTTCTTCTCAATCTGCACACATTAAATGAGGTAAACATTTAACCGCATGATTAGTAGATTCTTCAAATTTATTTGTTGTCTGTGTTCATTTATGAAGACCACCTGTGTGATTTTTATTTAATTTCATTTATAGTGTAGACGTGCACTACATCACCCGCGTATTTGTTTTATTCCAATTTCAAAATGCCACGTGACCGGAGTTCATCCTTGACATTTCTCATGATTATTTATGTTGGTACGTACACATTTAATTATTGTATTCTATATCCTCCTATTGATACATGTCTAGTCACGTTTACATTATACAAGAATATTTTGAATTTGGATTGTCCATAATTCCTTGCATACCATGATTTTTAACTTTTAATCACCCCATGGAGCATTAGTTGAAATGTTAAATTTATTTCTTAATTTGTGCCTATTTTGGCCTCGGCCCCTTCTACTGTTATTTTTACAAGTTACAGCTAATATTCATGACTTTTAGCCAAGACACATTAATAAGATAACGCCAACTAATTTATTACCTAATTTTTATTGATTTTGAAAGCATATAAGTTATGTTATTAAATTAAAGAGAAAAATGTTTTAAAATTTCAACTGTCACGGGCGGGGTACGAACCTGCTGTCTTCGAACCGAGGCAACCCTCTTAGTCAGGGGCCACCGTGTCATACACGCATCAGTTGAAATTATAATTATTTTGATTCTGATATTAGAATATTATAATTCTGTGAGCATATTTTCATTTTTTTTAATAATTAAGGAATTAAATCAGAAAAGAATATTATACAACCAGCGCTAAACGTGAATAACTTTTTATTAAAATGGACCAAAACTGAGCCTAATTTTCAAATTTCTTTCAATATAAGTTCTTCTCAATCTGCACACATTAAATGAGGTAAACATTTAACCGCATGATTAGTAGATTCTTCAAATTTATTTGTTGTCTGTGTTCATTTATGAAGACCACCTGTGTGATTTTTATTTAATTTCATTTATAGTGTAGACGTGCACTACATCACCCGCGTATTTGTTTTATTCCAATTTCAAAATGCCACGTGACCGGAGTTCATCCTTGACATTTCTCATGATTATTTATGTTGGTACGTACACATTTAATTATTGTATTCTATATCCTCCTATTGATACATGTCTAGTCACGTTTACATTATACAAGAATATTTTGAATTTGGATTGTCCATAATTCCTTGCATACCATGATTTTTAACTTTTAATCACCCCATGGAGCATTAGTTGAAATGTTAAATTTATTTCTTAATTTGTGCCTATTTTGGCCTCGGCCCCTTCTACTGTTATTTTTACAAGTTACAGCTAATATTCATGACTTTTAGCCAAGACACATTAATAAGATAACGCCAACTAATTTATTACCTAATTTTTATTGATTTTGAAAGCATATAAGTTATGTTATTAAATTAAAGAGAAAAATGTTTTAAAATTTCAACTGTCACGGGCGGGGTACGAACCTGCTGTCTTCGAACCGAGGCAACCCTCTTAGTCAGGGGCCACCGTGTCATACACGCATCAGTTGAAATTATAAATTACTTTATTTATGCCTTAATAAAAATAATAATCTTTCTAATTTCTTTATTTTTGTTACAAATACGTGTATATATTCATAATTAGCAGCATGACCTCATATTTAAAAATATGTAAATAAAATATCTTCACGCAATTCCCAATACAGGATACTAGAGGTCAAGTCTCTTTACTCTAACTAGAGGTCAAGACAATTAAGTCCCTTTGACCCACCTTCCACCGAAGATATTTTCGGGGCAACGTGACAGGTGGTGAGCCCGTCGCCGTCTTTATGTCCAAGCCAACGATGAAATTCGTACATAAAATTTTGAAAAACTCATTGGTACGAGCTTACCTCCGGGAGATCGAATTCGACCCGTGTCTTGACTCAAATCCCGATCACTCAACCATTCGACTATAAGACTTTGTAGCCATAACCCCGACAAGGTAAAATAGTAAATAATTAAATAAATATCTTCACGCAATTCCCAATACAGGATACTAGAGGTCAAGTCTAGATAATTAAGTCCCTTCAATCTACTTTCCACCGAAGATATTTTCGGGACAACGTGACAGGTGGTAAGCCCGTCGCCGTCTTTATGTCCAAGCCCAAGATGTAATTCGTACATAGGTTTTTGATAAACCCATTGGTACGAGCTTACCTCCGGGAGATCGAATTCGACCCGTGTCTTGACTCAAATCCCGATCACTCAACCATTCGACTATAAGACTTTGTAGCCATAACCCCGACAAGGTAAAATAGTAAATAATTAAATAAATATCTTCACGCAATTCCCAATACAGGATACTAGAGGTCAAGTCTAGATAATTAAGTCCCTTCAATCTACTTTCCACCGAAGATATTTTCGGGACAACGTGACAGGTGGTAAGCCCGTCGCCGTCTTTATGTCCAAGCCCAAGATGTAATTCGTACATAGGTTTTTGATAAACCCATTGGTACGAGCTTACCTCCGGGAGATCGAATTCGACCCGTGTCTTGACTCAAATCCCGATCACTCAACCATTCGACTATAAGACTTTGTAGCCATAACTCCGACAAGGTAAAATAGTAAATAATTAAATAAATGTCTTCACGCAATTCCCAATACAGGATACTAGAGGTCAAGTCTAGATAATTAAGTCCCTTCAATCTACTTTCCACCGAAGATATTTTTGGGACAACGTGACAGGTGGTAAGCCCGTCGCCGTCTTTATGTCCAAGCCCACGATGTAATTCGTACATAGGTTTTTGATAAACCCATTGGTACGAGCCTGCCACCTGGGGATCGAACTCGGGTCTCTTGACTCGAAATTCCGACCACCCAACTCGGCTATCGTGACTTGTAAAAACCATAAAATATGTAATAATTATTTTCGTGATATTACCGATCATAATACACTTAAACTCACTATTCCAATTTATTTTTATTCTGGAGCAGTCCTTATTAAATCTATCTATTAAATAATAGATAGATTTAATAAGGACGGCATCACCTACATTTCTCTGATCCCAAAGTAAGCAGCAAAAGCACCTGTGTTATGAAACCGGAAACAACGAAAGTGCCACAAACTGCCAGACCCGGGATAATGCATAAAAGTGATTTTCTACATACCCGTCTTGGAATAGAACCTGGGTTCCCGAATCTGAAAAAAAATAATAATTTGGGTTTGTGACACCATAAACCGAGGTATGGTACTCATTCATGGAAGCCACAGCTTAATAGACATAACATTTAGATAGCTCTGATATTACATACATACACACATAACTACCTGACCTGTTAAAGTCTACTGTAGGATACAGACCTCCCCCATATGGAAGATTTTCCATAATCGCCACGCTTGGCAAGCTTATTGGCGTTCGCATTAACAGACCACTCACACCTCAGACGCTGCCCATCTTCGGTCCAATTATTTCTGTTTGATATTTTTACAGATGCCTATCCCGCCATCTATCGGTTGCTACAACGATATTCAAGGCGTTTTCCTTTAGTCGTCTCTTACGACATCCACGAGGGAGTGACAATATTCTTGCGAAGTTACCACACGGTAAATTATTTTGATTCTGATATTAGAATATTATAATTCTGTGAGCATATTTTCATTTTTTTTAATAATTAAGGAATTAAATCAGAAAAGAATATTATACAACTGGCGCTAAACGTGAATAACTTTTATTAAAATGGACCAAAACTGAGCCTAATTTTCAAATTTCTTCAATATAAGTTCTTCTCAATCTGCACACATTAAATGAGGTAAATATTTAACCGCATGATTAGTAGATTCTTCAAATTTATTTGTTGTCTGTGTTCATTTATGAAGACCACCTGTGTGATTTTTATTTAATTTCATTTATAGTGTAGACGTGCACTACATCACCCGCGTATTTGTTTTATTCCACTTCAAAATGCCACGTGACCGGAGTTCATCCTTGACATTTCTCATGATTATTTATGTTGGTACGTACACATTTAATTATTGTATTCTATATCCTCCTATTGATACATGTCTAGTCACGTTTACATTATACAAGAATATTTTGAATTTGGATTGTCCATAATTCCTTGCATACCATGATTTTTAACTTTTAATCACCCCATGGAGCATTAGTTGAAATGTTAAATTTATTTCTTAATTTGTGCCTATTTTGGCCTCGGCCCCTTCTACTGTTATTTTTACAAGTTACAGCTAATATTCATGACTTTTTAGCCAAGACACTTTTATAAGATAACGCCAACTAATTTATTACCTAATTTTTTATTGATTTTGAAAGCATATAAGTTATGTTATTAAATTAAAGAGAAAAAATGTTTTAAAATTTCAACTGTCACGGGCGGGGTACGAACCCGCTGCCTTCGAACCGAGGCAACCCTCTTAGTCAGGGGCCACCGTGTCATACACGCATCAGTTGAAATTATAAATTACTTTATTTATGCCTTAATAAAAATAATAATCTTTCTAATTTCTTTATTTTTGTTACAAATACGTGTATATATTCATAATTAGCAGCATGATCCCATATTTAAAAATATATAAACAAAACATCTCTTACGCACCGCAATACAGGATACTAGAGGTCAAGTCTAGATAATTAAGTCCCTTTGACCCACCTTCCACCGAAGATATTTTCGGGGCAACGTGACAGGTGGTGAGCCCGTCGCCGTCTTTATGTCCAAGCCAACGATGAAATTCGTACATAAAATTTTGAAAAACTCATTGATACGAGCATGCCACCTGGGGATCGAACTCGGGTCTCGACTCGAAATCTGACCACCTAACAACTCGGCTATCGTGACTTTGACCCCATATTTAAGTACACAAATTAGAAAAATAAGCAAGAGAGAGAGAGAGAGAGCATAGCCTCCTAGCAAGTTTAAATACATGGACTGAACTCGCATTGAAACTTTCCATCTAAGTATTCCAATAAAGGCATTCGAATTAACGCTTCCAACTTTCTAATAATTATAAGTACGTTTTAGTTTTGTGATCATAAAGAAGCAAATCATTAACTTTAAACCAATAAATTACAGCTGACATGACATTATTTACTGTCAAATATGCCAAGACATCGCTTGATTTTAAAATTAATTAGGTATCAATAAATCTATACTGGAATCATTCTTTACGAAGTAAGATAAGTCCCTAATATAAATAAGAAAAAAGTATGAGCCGAGAATCATCTTGTATTATAATGTGTGATGCATACACCTATAAATATTTAGTAAAATTTCAGTTTCAAATTTTCGATGCATGGGTAAATATGTCTATGCATGTACACTCTTAGCAGCGTTAAATATGATAGTCAGTTCAAATACCTTGGCGAATATTATTTTGTAGGGTTTCCTTTTGGGTTACTAATTTATGATCGCGACATATACGAGCAAACCGTGAGGAAGTGCTAGTCATACCATGATCACATTGGCTATTGATAGAAATAACAAATATCTTCACAATTAACATTAATTGTTTATTCCTTAACTCTGGTTAAGATTGTATTTTCCTTGTTCTATTCGCTATTTTATGTCACGAACTATGAACTATATAATAAGAACTAGTGTAACGTTTCCAATGTATGATAAATAATATTCTACTAATGCGTGTAAACGCTACTACAATATGTAAACAGTAAATTGTTTTAGATGAAGCAGCTTACATAATTACAATCGAACTTCAATTAGTAAGTTCGTTTGATTTTCAAGTATTTTAAAACATTGTATTTGTGATCACGCCCGTCGCCGTCTTTATGTCCAAGCCAACGACATAATTCGTACATAAAAATTTTTTGAAAAACCCATTGGTACGAGCTTGCCTGGGGATCGAACTGGGTACTCTTAACTCGAAATTACGACCACCCAACCACTCGGCTATAATTGATGATATTTCACAAGAGATTGAACTTAAAAATACTTATACAAATACATATCTTAGACACAGGTTCCTCGTTCAGAAATCTTAAGGCTTGTTTTATAGCTAAAAATAATTAAAAAGAGGTGAAATGAAGCCTTGATTGTGTTTATTTATAGTATGGTATGGTTAGATTACAAAAAGTATGATTCTCTTAACAATGAGTACTTGTGCCAATGAGTTTTTAGAAACTTGCATATTTCGAAATTTGTTCGAATGTACAATTTGTGTCTTTATCTTGTATACTATGAAGACTGTAGTGTAGTCTATAACAAAATGCGATAATTTTCTTTTAGCGACAATTGTCCTAAGCCCTTTTGAAACTTCTGCTTTTCTTCTGCGCCGACCAAATAGAAGAAATCAAGGAAACAGAACTGTAAGTAGCTAATCAAAGCTGTAATGAGTAGTTTATATTCTAAACTATATACTATTAAACCCAGAAATTACAAACATTCCATACGAATTTTCTATCCCCATTTACCCCCTTTTCGGAAGGGCAGTATATTTAATAGATATGAATTCGATATTCTTTTATACTATAAAAAAGGAAATATGATTGTATAACGACGACAACAAGCAGAGGTAATTCACGATATTTCGTCGGGTAAGTGAGATAACGGAAGGGTAGAGCTTAATGTTAATGTAAAGGTAGAGAATTAATGTTAATTATGCTTCCGTTCTGTCCCAATTCTTCCTTTCTGTCTGACTTCTTAAAGGCTCTACAGTTACTGAGTCTACCTTAAAGAAGTCGCCGAATTCTACGGCCTTGAAAATCACTGAACATCATTTACAATAGTGGTTTACACATTTTTCTATATATGATTATATTTTCAGTTAACACTCGTAGAAAAACATACAGATACTCTCTATGAAATATTAAACAAAATTCCGGAAAATGAATTATTCAAAACAAAATCATGCCATGTAATGGAGCAAGAAATGCCAAATTTTAGTGCACCAAATAGACGGATAAGTGAAGTTAGTAAGTAAAACTTTTGCAACTTATGTTCCATAAAATACTCTAAAATTTTTTCTTCAATGTCTAATGAAAAAATATATTTTTTTTCATTAATTTGATAACACATTAATTAAATAAAAATAAAATAACTTTTATGTATCACAACGATGATTGACAATATCAGATTTGCATGTATGAAGAAAATGATCAATCTGAAAGAAGCGAAATATATGTGTAAGGGTTGTCACCTGGCGATCAGTTCTATCTGGCTACACCTCAAGGACTATGCGTGAAGATAAATAAATACAACGATGATTGAACGTGGTGAACGATGAAGCTCGGAGTTACTCAACGTGCTATAAAAAGGGGTATAATTTCTCTGCGTCATAGAATCCATAACGAAAATATTTCTATAATAAAGCAACTTTACCAAGTTAACTACTATTAATCTATATTTTATGATAAATTGTATATTTTCATATGCAGGACATCCATTTATTACAAAAAAGTTTTTTAACTAATATTTATGACAAGTAATTACATATGTTACGAGTAAAACAAATTTTTGCTAAACTTCCAGAATGTCTTGAATATTTATGGAGAATCAGATTTTACGATCAACTTCTGCTGAAGAAAATTAGATGTAAGTAATTATTCCATATCGATATTACAACACCGATACATTTGAAATTGATATAAAAAACTCTTCAGTACAACTTTTATTTTGTTTTAAGGTAAATCAGACTTGGATGGTATATATGTAACGTTCTCTACGAGTACAATTTACAATGGAAACCAACCAATATCTGGAAAATTTACACATACGGTAATATGAATGCTTAGCAACGTCACTGTCAACAACTTTACCCACAAAATAAAAATACACATTAATATACTATAAAACAAAGCAAGTGTATATTAAAAATACATAATTTCGAAAAGAATTATATATATATATATATATATATATATATATATATATATATATATATATATATATATATATATATATATATATATATATATATATATATATATAAAAAAAAAAATAAAATAACTTTTATGTATCACAACGATGATTGACAATATCAAATTTGTATGTATGAAGAAAAATGATCAATCTGAAAGAAGCGAAATATATGTGTAAGGGTTGTCACCTGGCGATCAGTTCTATCTGGCTACACCTCAAGGACTATGCGTGAAGATAAATAAATACAACGATGATTGAACGTAGTGAACGATGAAGGTCGGAGTTGCTCAACGTGCTATAAAAAGGGGTATAATTTCTCTGCGTCATAGAATCCATAACGAAAATATTTCTATAATAAAGCAACTTTACCAAGTTAACTACTTTTTATTCTATATTTTATGATAAATTGTATATTTTCATATGCAGGACATCCATTTATTACAAAAAAGTTTTTTAACTAATATTTATGACAAGTAATTACATATGTTACGAGTAAAACAAATTTTTGCTAAACTTCCAGAATGTCTTGAATATTTATGGAGAATCAGATTTTACGATCAACTTCTGCTGAAGAAAATTAGATGTAAGTAATTATTCCATATCGATATTACAACACCGATACATTTGAAATTGATATAAAAAACTCTTCAGTACAACTTTTATTTTGTTTTAAGGTAAATCAGACTTGGATGGTATATATGTAACGTTCTCTACGAGTACAATTTACAATGGAAACCAACCAATATCTGGAAAATTTACACATACGGTAATATGAATGCTTAGCAACGTCACTGTCAACAACTTTACCCACAAAATAAAAATACACATTAATATACTATAAAACAAAGCAAGTGTATATTAAAAATACATAATTTCGAAAAGAATTATATATATATATATATATATATATATATATATATATATATATATATATATATATATATATATATATATATATATATATATATATATATATATATATATATATATATATATATATATATATATGTATATATATATATATATATATATATATATATATATATATATATATATATATATATATATATATATATATATATATATATATATATATATATATATATATATATATGTATATATATATATATATATATATATATATGTATATATATAAAAAAAATATCTTCACGCAATTCCCAATACAGGGTAGACAGAGGTCGAGTCTAGACAATTAAGTCCCTTCGACCCACCTTTCACCGAAGATATTTTCGGGATAACGTGACAGGTGGTGAGCCTGTCGCCGTCTTTATGTCCAAGTCAACGATATTCGTACATAATATATATATATATATATATATATATATATATATATATATATATATATATATATATATATATATATATATATATATATATATATATATATATATATATATATATATATATATATATATATATATATATATACATATATATATATATATATATATATATATATATATATATATATATATATATATATATATATATATATATATATATATATATATATATATATATATATATATATATATATATATATATATATATATATATATATATATATATATATATATATATATATATATATATATATATATATATATATATATATATATATATATATATATATATATATATATGCATATATATGCATATATATATACTTGTCCACATCTAAATCACATCTTCCATCCCGGCTAAACGCACTCCCCAAGTACCTCACCTCTTCAACTACTTCACCTCTTTAGACATTCCTGATTTACCCATATTTCACACTTCGTTCTTTCTTCGTCCCTTTCATATACCAGAACCTTAGTTTTATTAGCATTCAAACGGAGAGCTTTAATTTCACATTCTTCTTTATATATATACACGTGACTAATGTTCGTAGTTCTGCTCTGATGGTGCAATAAACACTGCATCATCAGCGTACAGCAGACAATTTACTTTAATATCACCCAATTTCAAACCCAAACAACTATCTTTCAGCTTCTGTAAACAGCTGTCGAGATACACTATGAACAGCCAGGAGGACATGACACAATCCTGTTTTACGCCCGATTGATGCTAAACATGGGTGACAGGTCACGCTCATTTGGCACACAGGCTTTACAGTCACAGTAAAGTGACTGTACAGCCCTTAGCAATCGACCATCCACACCATACCCCCGGTAACAGTTCCCACAATTTCACCATACTTGACCATTTCAGCAGTAACTCTGCACATTCAATCTCTTTCATACTGATGACCTCAGTCTCATCGAGTTAGTCCGATATTATATATATATTCAGTATCGGATCGATACTTAAGTGAAATTGATCTTCATAAAATGCTCTCGGATCTTTCTTTTAAAGTGCTTTGATTGGGTGATTTCCGACATCATAGGGAAAGGCTATCCAAAGAAGAAAATTGGAACTGTTCAAAAGTATAATAACATCTATTAACTATAACAGCTTGGGTTTATTTAAGTAAAGTTTTACGGTATCCTAATATTTTACCAAATTTTTCCCATGGGTGTCATAAGAGCAGCCAAAAAGAAAACTTTAAAAACGCTATTAAATTAGTTTGCAGAATAAACGACTTAAAAAATAACAGACCAGAATTCAGAAAACTGGTGATGGGTAACAATACAAGCTAAGGTGCAAGGTATTTACGGTACTACTAACACCAATTTGCTTACCATTGCAAGCGTGGTTATTACGGAAAATCCTTCTTTAGAGGAGAATACATATTTTTAATTTCACCATCGTACCTTACGGCATAGTCACAAATTCCATCAATACCATCTAGACGCTTGGCATTCCACCACGGTCCGTTTTTCGCGGAATTTTCTGCCACGCACTTACATTTCATGGAATGTGCTGCCGTCAGCGGTTTTTCCGGACCGATACGACTTAGGGACCTTCAAGAAAAGATCCTATACCTTTCTCAAAGGCCGGCAACGCATCTGCTATGTCTCTGGTATTGCGGGTGTTCATGGGCGGCGGTAATCACTTATCATCACGTGAGCCACATGCTCGTTTACCTCCTTTTCTGTAAAAATAAAGAAGAGGAATGTCCCACATTGACTATAGGGTCACTATGGGTGGACCTCAGTGAATTTTATTGCCACATTAGATGTTATAACGAGAAAATATTAGGTACTAAGAAAACCACATAGATTTTTAAACTTTCCTCACCATAGATTTAAATAAGATTAGTTATGTGTTGAATAAGAATTAATAAACAACTTCTGTGTTTTGAAGACGATCAAACCGAAAAACAATTTGTGGCTGAAGATTAACGAAATTAATGTTTTTTTACCTTATAAAAATATCTTCACACAATTCCCAATACAGGGGTAGACAGAGGTCTAGTCTAGATAATTAAGTCCCTTCGACCCACCTTCCACCGAAGATATATTCGGGACAACGTGACAGCCGGTGAACCTGTCGCCGTCTTTATGTCCAAGCCAACGATATAATATATCGTACGTAGGTTTTGAAAAATCCATTGGGATCGAAATCGTGTCTCTCGACTCGAATTCCGATCACCCAGCCACTCGGCTATCGTGACTTTTTACCTGATAAATCTGCAAAATAGTATTTTCATGTTGATTGTTTCGGTACAAACCTCCGCCCTAAGGTTCGAACGGTTGTCTCCAGACTCGAATTCCGAGTACTACCACTAGGCTAGTCAGACTTATAATAAATACTTACATATTTAGAATTTTTTACTTTTTTAGTAATTTCACTAATAGAGTGATATTTTTAAGGCTGCCATTGGTTGGAAGTCGGTGAATGATGCTTGGATATTTTTATGCGGTGGTGCCCTAATAAGTGACCGTTATTTACTAACCGCGGCGCACTGTTCTGTGTCACCTAAGCATGATGCAAGAGTTGCCGATCCAACACCGAAGATCGTGAGATTAGGTGAACAAAATATATTAGATTCCGTAAGTGAATTTCAATTATTAAATATCTTGTACTATGTCTTGTTCATTAATTTATATATGTCAAAGTTGGTAAAGATAGGTGGATGTTTGTTACTCTTTCATTCAGAAATTACGAATCGGATTTTGATGAAACCTTATAGTAATATAGCTTATACACCAGAATAACACATAGGCTGCAATTTATAAAGACTGTGTGGTTTGATTATATCATTAAGATATTTATGAAATCAATAAATAAGTAAGCCGATAAAAAAAATCAAATTAATGAGTTACAAGTTTAACTAAGTAAATTGTTTGCTTTTTTCTGTAGTTGTTTTAAAAAGAAAGCGGTTAATTTTCTCGAAAAGAAACAAAAGAATACTTTTTTAAATATTTTGTAATCAAACCAAAAATTACACTAAAATGTTTGTTGAACCAACAACATATGACTGATAAAACTGACATTGGCTATAAATTAACTAACAATATACATATCTCCAATGCAGATAGTTGTGGATGCGGTAAATTCATTTTTTTTTTAAATAATACTTTAATACTATTTCGGTATTTTGGGTTTCCAATAACAATATTTTTTATTAATGTTAGATATTAGTATTAATACGAAATTATAAAGAAGTTTACGGTTAAGTCATAATTCGAAAAGAAAAAAAGCAATTCGCCCTCACATTCTCCTTAAAGAAAGTTATTCATATTTTAAGATTTTAAAAACTATAGATTTAAGAGAGCAAACTTCAACGCATGATACCACTAACTGTTGAAGGCAATGTCGAGTTAAAAACTTACAAATCATTTAATTCTGTACTATATTACTTGTATGTTAATGATCTTTATTCATTTTACTGATACAAATTCTTTGAAGATTACAAAAAAAATCACGTACACAGAAAGTGACTTTTTTATTTTTTCCCATCTTCTCATACTGGGATAGATCTAAACAATAACGTCTTAAACCTACTCCAGAGTTACACCCTCTTTTCATCGAAGCTTATTTGTGATATCATAATTGATTTGTGGTGAGGCTATCACCGGTAGAAAATACATACTAAAACATGAAATAAGAACACATTATTACATAAAAAAGCTAAAATAAAAGAATTATGTTTTTTTTATTGTTACAGAATAGGAAAGGGAGAATCCCCATGGACGTGGATATTAAAAATTTCATAGTGCATGATAATTACAAATATCCTTTTAAATATTTCGATATAGCACTTATTGAATTAGAAGTTTCTGTGCCGTTCAAAATTTACAGCAGTCCAGCTTGTGTTTGGTCGAATGATCACGAAAATTTACTTGGAGAGGCATACGTAGCTGGATGGGGTGTTGTAGAATCAGGTGAATAAATAAATAAATAATAAACAACTAGCTCTAATCCCAAACTAGCTAAAGCACTCGTTCACAGCTCGTTCACACAACAAATATAACTTTCTCGAAGATCTGTAAAAGTTCACTGAAAATCATTGGCTTAAGGAACGTTTTTCGTTAACGCCACGCTAGATTGACAATCGGTACCAAACATCTCGCACATTAGAGGCAACTGACCGTCATCGGTCGATTTAACTTTAGTATAATAATTTTCGCGGTCGTTAACCCCCCCCATGTTAAAACTTTTAAAAAAATTTCAAATTTTCGAACAATGTTGAATTGGACACTTTTCTAATTTAACCCTTTTAATTGACATTCAAGTTCGAAGAAGAATATTAGATAAAATAATATTAAATGAGGAACCTTCCTACTAAGTAAAAAAATTAATGAAGTCTTCTTGGCTCTTCATATACATAAATGTAACCATTAACCTTATGACGATGAATTTACATTTACGGAAATATACATTCGTTTACCTTACCTAATTTTTAGTTTAAGAACCTAATTCTCTTAAGAATTATGAATTCAAACTCTTGACAACCATCAGGTAAGAAACAGTGGTAGAGCCACGCATCAGCTTTTGTTGTTGCATGAATGGGCCGGCGCGACCGAGGAAGTACCACGACCTCAACAAATACCGGCGTGAAGTAGAAGTCTAACAAACTTCTGCGTTTCGTCTAGTGAACGCAGGTAACCGGAGGCCCACACACCTCCCTCCCCCAATTCGAGGGCACTCAAAGGGAGGCAACGCATCTACTATGCCTCCGGAATTGCGGGTGTACATGGGCGGCGGTTATCACTTTCCATCACGTGAGCCACCTGCTCATTTGCCTCCCTTTTCAATAAAAAAAAAAGAAGATAACCCTAACACTCAGACCCAAAACAATGTAGAAAAGGAAGTTTTCTAATTAGACCCAAGTCCAAGAATCGAACCTCGGAACCACAGATCTAGCGAAACCTTGAATACTTTTGTGTACTCGTACGCTACTCGTTCACACAACAAATATAACTTTCTCGAAGATCTGTAAAAGTTCACTGAAAATCATTGGCTTAAGGAACGTTTTTCGTTAACGCCACGCTAGATTGACAATCGGTACCAAACATCTCGCACATTAGAGGCAACTGACCGTCATCGGTCGATTTAACTTTAGTATAATAATTTTCGCGGTCGTTAACCCCCATGTTGGTATCAATTGCATCTTCAAGGCTTGTCCATGAGTCGCCCTTTGATACTCATTGATGGAAAGGGGTGATATATTCTTACGTCGTAACCTCTCTAAAAACTCTAAAATATTACAGAAAAACTTTTAAAAAAATTTCAAATTTTCGAACAATGTTGAATTGGACACTTT
This sequence comes from Sericinus montela, assembly GCA_029286605.1. NCBI lineage: Eukaryota > Metazoa > Arthropoda > Insecta > Lepidoptera > Papilionidae > Sericinus > Sericinus montela. The sequence goes on along the minus strand of JAGSMR010000035.1, from coordinate 3,285,994 downwards.
TCTAATTTAACCCTTTTAATTGACATTCAAGTTCGAAGAAGAATATTAGATAAAATAATATTAAATGAGGAACCTTCCTACTAAGTAAAAAAATTAATGAAGTCTTCTTGGCTCTTCATATACATAAATGTAACCATTAACCTTATGACGATGAATTTACATTTACGGAAATATACATTCGTTTACCTTACCTAATTTTTAGTTTAAGAACCTAATTCTCTTAAGAATTATGAATTCAAACTCTTGACAACCATCAGGTAAGAAACAGTGGTAGAGCCACGCATCAGCTTTTGTTGTTGCATGAATGGGCCGGCGCGACCGAGGAAGTACCACGACCTCAACAAATACCGGCGTGAAGTAGAAGTCTAACAAACTTCTGCGTTTCGTCTAGTGAACGCAGGTAACCGGAGGCCCACACACCTCCCTCCCCCAATTCGAGGGCACTCAAAGGGAGGCAACGCATCTACTATGCCTCCGGAATTGCGGGTGTACATGGGCGGCGGTAATCACTTATCACTTTCCATCACGTGAGCCACCTGCTCATTTGCCTCCCTTTTCAATAAAAAAAAGAAAGCATAGATGAGGTCTGTGATGGAGATAATTTACTCATGAGAAGCCTGCACTCGTGTCTAAAAGAGGTTGAGATGAAATAAAATAAATGTAAATAATTTGTGTACTTCGCAGATGAAACAGATTTTATACCCACTTTAGGAGCAAGTGTGGTAAATTTATTGCAACCAGAAAAATGTGGTGCAGCACTAAAAGAAAATCAAACGACGAATTGGGACGGTGTAATCTCTAACCAAATTTGCGGTAACTACTCCAGCAATGATACGTGCAAGGTTAGATGTCATACCTTATTTTAATTTAAATAAATAAATATTTTCACGCAATTCCCAATACAGGGGTAGACAGAGGTCTAGTCACCTTCTACCGAAGATATTTTCTGGACAATGTGACAGGCGGTGGACCCAAGTTTATGTCCAAGTCAACGATATAAATCGTACACAAGTAATTCATTGAAAACGAGCCTGCCACCAGGGAACAAACTCAGGTCTAATGACTCAAACTTCCGACCACCCAACCACTCGGCTGTTGTGAATACTTTAAGATAAGACTGCTGCCTCTGAGCGGTACACACATATTAAAGTAAAATAAAAAGTAAATTAATTATCCACAGCTGGGTAAAGGTCTTCTCTCAAACACTCCAGTGCGTGTTGGCGGATTGAACTCCAATTAATTTTTTATAAATATTAGTTCAATACAAAAACATTATTTCCATATCCTCGAAATATTAGTCTTTTATTATTATTTCCCAAGCAAGTGGGTTTCTTCGCGATGTTTTCCTTCACTGCCGAGCACTTCGTAAATAAAGCACTTAAAATTGCATTTAATAATTTAATTGGTTCAAGCCAACGAAACATGTAAAAAAACTTATATGAAATATTAAAACTGTCGTAGTGGTGGTTGTTATTGTGTGTGTAATGTCATACCAAAGTCCTTTGATAGTATTCAAATAGTTCAAAGACTACAACTTTTGTATATTTTTGCCGCAAAAGCGAAAGTAAAATAAAAATATAGAATTTGAAAGAGCTCAAGTTAAGAGTCTATGATGTCTCTAAAATAATATTGTACTTTCATGCTGAGAACAATCACAAAATCTCTAAAACTGAGGACCTATAAATATTAAATTTGATAGGGAAGTATGTTATGAGTAGAAGTTGTCCGGTAACAAAGAATTTTTATCTAACTCCCCCATATGGAGGTAGAATGGGAGATTAATGTTTGTATTTGACAATGTAATTTCTACCAAAATTTTTTTCTGAAAAAAAATATAATTTTTGTGTTATTTGCGTATGCACTAAGTTTGCCAATTATATCAGTTTTTCCTATGTGGGTCTGCGGGAAGATATTTCAGTTTTTGGAATAAGTAGTACCCTTGTGCAAACTCTTTGTTTTATTTTTATAAATAACATTTTGTATGTACATAAATATATAAATAAAAATAAATAAATAAAATAAATAATAATCGGATAACCATCTCGAAAAATAGAAAACAAAAATTCAGGAGACCACGGAGGCACGGAAACTGGCAGCGACATATAAGTTGCATCATAGTACCGTCTACACTGCGATTACCAATCTAATTGCTTAGCGTGGTGATTATAGCAAACCCTCGCCTCACAAGCACAAGCTAAGCGAGCTATGACATAGAGACAGCAAGATAGAGCTACTAAATACATTTATTTTAAGGGTGATTCCGGGGGCGCTTTGGTGATGCCAATTTTTAATCCGGGCTATTCGGATTTCATAATTCACTACATTATTGGCGTCGAATCTGCGAGCTACAGCTGTGATTGCCCCAACAACCCAAATATCTACACAAGGGTTTCAAGTTTCGTGGAATGGATAGAAGACATTGTTTGGCGAAATGATTCATCTGTTAAAGAATTCTTATCGGAAAAGAATTTTGCAAAAATTTACGAGAATTTTTAAGATAGTTGACAAGCTAGGATTCAACAAAATGTTTATAATAATATTAATTATGTAATAACATATGAGTAGTTCATAAAAAGATTTTTAATATAGTTAATTTTGGAAACATTACTGAGTTTTTAATGAATTTTCCCTTAATGTCTCTTTCTCTAAATGTCATCTTTATAAACAGTGAAAAGCTGTATCTACCGTATGACTGAGATTAGCAGGGCTAATTCCAAATTCCACATATCTAGCTTGATAAATATAGTGACTAAGTTTTTCCGCTCCAAAATAATAATCAAAAAAGTCACGATAGCCAAGCCACGCCGTTCAGTACGACGAACCGAGTTAGATCACCAAGAAGTAGGCTGGTACCAATCTGATTTTTTCTTCATTTCAAATATTATTTATTTATTTATTTAATATTTATTTATTTAATTAATTATGCTTGGACAAATATATGGCAACAGGCTCAACATCGGTCACGTTGTTCCAAAATAACGTCAAATGGAATTTGGGCCGAAAGGACTATATTGTCTTTACCCCTGTTTACACTTTCATTGGGAATAGCATGAAGATATTTTGTTATATTAAATTTATTTTTTCTACATTCCGAAAATTATCATGAAGTACCCGTAGAAAAAATTGATCTATACCCATCTCCAGATCTAACCTATCAAAATAAGTTAAGTAAAATTATAATACAGATCTCTCCAACAGCAACTGCGTATTTTCCCGGCATAAGAAACGGTTCTTATAATGGAATAAAAGGCGCACTGCAGGCTATCGTCCATACTTGATTGACATTACCAATATTCGGACTATACGCTTCCGATCGTCATTTTTAATGCGCACGGCCAGGGAGTGGAATCTTATACCTCATAAGAGGATGTATATAAAAGCATGCGATAAGTATCCGCAATGTGGTATTGGTGACACCCCCCTCCCCCCCAATTGGGGGAGGTGTGTGGGCCTCCGGTTACCTGCACTCACCGTACGAAACGCAGAAGTTTCTTAGATTTCTACTTCACGCCGGTATTCTGGGAGGTCGTGGTACTTCCCCGGTCGAGCCGGCCCATTCATGCAACAACAAAAGCTGATGCGTGGCTCTGCCACAGTTAACTAAAAATTAATGGTAATTACTTACCGATTCATGGCACGATAACACTCTCGAAATATACCAGATCAAAACTTAACACGTCCGTGACGGGATGCAGTATCATCTATTGCCCAAGGTCTGGTACTGCGATCGCAAATTCGCTTGTCAAGCTAGGCGATTACGGCAAGTCCTTCTTAAGGGAGAGACAAAATTAACAGTTCAGCCGTGTAGACGTGATTCACAAACATCAAAATTTTCATATTTATGGCATTAATAGATTGTAATCAGATACTAGATACAGTCCAAGAGTTCAACTACGCATTGAATAAAAATATATACTATTACCTTCAATAATACAAGTCAACAATTCTGTTGTCTCCAAATAATGTCTTCGGTGGAATTACTTAATTGTCTAGATCTCTGGCAACGCCACTGTTAGGAATGGCATGAGGATACAATTTTAAGATATTTTTGCGGGATTACGAAAACTGTATGACCCGGAGTAAAAAGCAGCAACGATCTATTTTTGTAATCGTTATTGTACATTTAAAAAAAAACATCGCAAAAGGCGGACTTATGTGCGGCGAAATTTTTTAGCAGGCGCAACAAAGAAAAAAATCTTGAAGACTAAAAATCAAAACTGTTTTTGCAAACATACATTCTTCACTTATAATATTTCATAAACATTAATAATTATAAATATATTAATGTAATAGATTTGGTGCGCATGGAATTACGTACACATTTATATGTTGACTGCGACAGTCACATCTTCATGCCATTCTCAATACTGGCCTAGCTAGAGATTAAGTCAGACAATTAAGTCCTTTCGACCCACTTTTCACCCAAGCTTATTTGGGACAATATAAGAGGTGGCAAGCCTATCGCTGTTAGCTTTTTCTACTTTAGTGATATTAATTTCTTCGCATAGATCGCTATGCAATGCAAAGGCTGCTAAAGCATAACTAAAATATTTTCTCTATTATACATTTTTTGGTGAGTACAGTTTTAGTTATCCACTCATTTGTATACGGGAAAGTACCGATGAGGATAGAAGTGAAGCGACATCTGCGTTGCAAGAATATTAATACATTAATGTATGTATTTCCGTATTAATTATACTGGTTTCTATTCAAAGTGCAATAACAAAGTCTACTTTGAGGGAGAACAAAGGCTAGGATAATGGCAAACCTTCCTTACAGGAAAGGAATATATGTTTTTCAGGTCGTTATATATAAAGTCACGATAGTCGAGTGGTTGGGTGGTCGGAATTTCGAGTCAAGAGACCCGAGTTCGATCCCCAGGTGGCAGGCTCGTACCAATGGGTTTTTCAAAACTTATGTTCGAATTATATCGTTGGCTTGGACATAAAGACGGCGATCGGCCCACCATCTGTCACGATGTCCCGAAAATATCTTCGGTGGAAGGTGGGTCAAAGGGACTTAATTGTCTAGACTAGACGTCTGTCTACCTCTGTATTGGGAATTGCGTGAAGATATTTATATTTTTTTTATTTACTATAAAGTGGCCGAGTGGTTGGGTGATTGGAATTCGAGTCTCGAGACCCCGAGATTCATAGCAATGGATTTTTTCAAAAACATAAGTACGATATATCGTTGGCTTGGAAAAAAGACGGCAACGGGCTCACCACTTGTCGCGTTGTCTCAAAAAATTTCTTCGGTGGAAGTTGGGTCGAAAAGACTTAATTGTCGAGACCTCTGTCTACCCCAGTATTGGGAATTGCGTTTTATGATAATACTAAATATTTACACATACGTCACCGTCGCCTGGGATACGTTATAAATACGTTTTTATACATACTATATCGGTTTTAATAAACGTCTTTCGGCATTTGTCATCCTCGGTACATCCCCATTGCTAAAGTCAGACATAAATAACAATTGGTTGGTAAAAGTTAAGGTATATTATAATATTTGTTAATAGCAACTATTCAGATGCGATTTTATTAAAAACCATAAAAAGTTAAGTTCAAATGGTCTTTACGTTGTCATTAATATACAACAAAAATAAAAATCAGGATGTTGATCCTTTGATGAACAATCTTTACAAAATAGCTAAGCCAAGTTCAAAAGCCGAGAGATAAAAAAAACATTAGGAGAAAAAACTACTGACGCAGACGAGTAGCCCGTGATCTCCTTTGCACCGTATTGATGACACTGTGACTTTAGAATTTTTAAAATTTATTTAACAAATCTTCAAAAAAATAATAAATCCTCAACATGTATTTAATTTTAAAAGTGTCTGCATTTATATGCTCAAAGAATACAAATGCATTATAAGCGGTATTAGAAAAACATAAATTACGTCAAAAATCTGCTGGTTAATAAAGTATCTTTCCTTACTGATTCTTTCTTTTAGTGCATTGAAACATTTTCATTGGCAGAAGTCTACTGCTATATTATAGAATAGTTTTAGATTTTATTTTAGAGTTGTATTTCCTTACTTAATTGTGAATTCTAAATTAGTATAGCCTCAATCGTCCCTACAACTTGTTAATTGGCTTTAGCCTGTAAATTAATATAAGGAAAAATTATATTCAAGGACCATACTGTAATTAAGACGGCATTGTATTAATAAACCATCATTTGTTATATTATATAGTTATATTTATAAATTTTTATAAAATATGAACATAATATATCTTTACGCCATTCCCAAAACAGGAAAAAACAGAGGTAGCGATAACTAAGTTTAATAATTAATTAAATTTGTTCGACCCATCTTCCACCGCAGATATTTCTGGGACAACGTGTCAAGTGATGAACTCGTCGCCGTTTTCATGTCCAAATCTTCGATATGAATCGTACATAGGCTTTTGAAAAAAAACCCATTGGTACGAGACTGCAACCAGGGGATCGAACTCGGATCTCTCGACTCGAATTCCGGTCTCTCTATCTCTCTCTCTCTCTCTCTCTCTTTTGTGATAACGTATAGAGGCTTCTATTGTGCTCCTTGTACTTATTTAGAAAATGTTAAATCTTAATAACAACCTTATCGATTCAGATTTTACAATACCACTGCACTGATTATAAAAATTAATTTTGTAAAATTAAATAATCCAAGTCATTTCACGTGTTTTGAACGACAAGATATTTGTTAAAAATAATAAACATGTTTTTGAAATCACTGGCGTCATCGAAAGTCGTGATTGACTTCTAACATCCTCGCAAATAAAACAGAAACTGGTTTGGGGCATCTGACAATTGCTTTAGCGAAACCTGCTCAATGAATAAATAACCTTGTCGATACTCAGTATATCTTGACAGTACGTGAGAATCGCCAGGTTTCGAATAGAATACATTTTTTTAAATAATTTTAAAATGTATTAATTTTGTGTTACTTTTTGACAATAAATATGTTGTGGATTAATAAACAATTTGTATTGATAGTTTTAATGTGTAAGTATCATTGTATGTGAAAATAATTATAATATTAGTATCGAATATTAATAAAGTCACGATAGCCGAGTTGTTGGGTGGTCGGAATTTCGAGTCGAGAGACCCGAGTTCGATCCCCAGGAGGCAGTACCAATGAGTTTTTCAAAAACTGATGTACGAATTTCATCGTTGGCTAGGACATAAAGGCGGCGACGGGCTCACCACCTGTCACGTTGTCCCGAAAATATCTTCGGTGGAAGGTGGGTCAAAGGGACTTAATTGTCTAGACTTGACCTCTGTCTACCCCTGTATTGGAAATTGCGTGAAGATATTTATTTATTTTGAATATTAATAAGTGCCACGTGAGGTTTAAAGTATTGTGTGCGTGCGTGTGTGTGTTTGTAGGGTTTGATAAAAAAGATGCTATCTGTCACACTGACTGCATGTGGTTACTTGTTCTTCACTTTAAAACTTTCAGTCAAATATTTTTCCGACATACAACAGTATTTTCAGACACAATATTTAGTAGTATATAATAACAGTTGCAATGTGAATCTTTGAACTTGAAGTTTTATACATGAATTCATGAATTTAGATACTGCGCGCGAATAAATGCGCGTTTTTGAGCGGCATTCTGTTAGTTTACTAAAAGCAGCCTATCCCCCTCCACAGCTCCAGCCCAAAATATTAAGCAAAATCATGCTTCAGGATTAACATTATTCTGTGAGATTTATCTTTTATTATTTTCTCGCATTTTTCCTATACTAGAATAGACAGAAGTCTTGAAATTAAGTTCTTTCTACTCAACTTTCAGTAAGGTCCTTAATACACAAAGGAGTTGGCCTTTCGCCAACATAGTGCCCAAGCAAACGGTAATTAAATAGATAAATTTTTATTTAACGTCAATAACTGTAGTTCAAAAATTAATTTTCATAACAGAAATATTTGGCCCAAGCGGGTTTAAACATATCACAACCCTTATCTTCTAAGAGTTATCATTTTATGTTAATTTGAATATTAATTAAGAGATTATGAGAGTATGAGAAGTGAGACCACGGAGTCGGCAATAGTGATGAATTTATTGCAGTTAAAATTAATCTTAAGAAGATGAATTTGAAAGAAGCGAAAGAGTTATGTCAATCCCTATTGACACTTGACGATCTATTCTGTCTGGCTACCCCGTCAGGGACTATGCGTGTAGATATTTATTTATTTCACTAAATAAAGTAACCCTTTTTCTGCTGCGCGGTATTAGAGTATACCTAAATATAATAATAGTAAATAATCTTACCTTCTTTCGCTTATAAGAAGCGACTAAGGGTAAAGGAAAGGATTTTAAAATTACAGTAGCTACCGATGTAAGCGATAATTGTTTAGCGATGAGAAATCTCTCTAATCTCTAAAAATATCACATCAAACTCAAGCAGACTCGTAACGTGTAACAGTGTCTAAAGGTCCGAGATGTAAAATTATGGTAAATCTTATGAGAAAGGTCAATGTCCTTCCTTGGACTTTTACATTAACGTTTAGGATCTGTTAGTGCCTGGCGATGAGCAACGAGCCTCAAAGTCTTGAGAGGTATAGACAATACGTGACGACTCCCGTGGATAAAATTTGCCTACCTCCGTGAACGAGTGACGTACACACCGGTTTTCATGTCGCCATCTCTGAGATCCCGGATTGGTTTCCCGGAAGGGTGAATGCAAAAAAAAAACACTTTTTCTACGTTTACTCGGGTCTGGGTTTTCTGGTGTCTTCGTTGTTTCCGATTTCATAACATAAGTACTTTTGCTGCTTACCTTGATATCAGAGCCATGTTGTGATATTATCTTATCTATATATTTATTTATGTATTAATACGTTTGCCATTAGTCCATAACGTTGCTTACATACAACGAAAATAAAACTAAGCTTATTGTCCAAAATTAACATGACGTTATGTCACGTCCCGTGAAATGGGAAATTATTTCTCCAGTTACAAAATATTTTTTAATTTTTAATATTAATATACAATTTAGTAAAAATTTTACCAAAGTAATTTTTGGGACAACGTGACAAGTAGTGAGACCGTCGCCGTCTTTATATTCAAGCGAACGATACAATTCGTTCACAAGTTTTTCAAAAAAACTCATTGGTGCCTTGGGGATCGAACTCGAGTCTCTTGACTCGAAATTCCGGCAACCCAACCACACGGTTGGACTCGGACATGGTTATGTTAATACATGTTGATATTTACATTGTCTATTAGTTATTTACTTACTAAATAATAATAAAAAATCATTAATTGCAGTTTGCGCGTCCTATGTAGCGCCGAATAACGAACAGGATTTATCGAAGTTTTCAAAGCTGTCGAGGTTAAAGAGGGTAAGAACCATGATTATCCATGATTAGTCGGATTTTTATAGAAAGTAAATAGATTTACTATGGAATATTTTATACCGAAGAACGGTACTTTAACCGACTTCAAAAAAGAATGTTCTCAGTCCAACCGTATTTTTTGTGTGTTTGTATACTCATAATTTTTTTTTATTTGAAAGGTTTCGTCCCGATTGGTCTCATGGAAATTTCATCAAAATCGGTTAGGTTTTTATTTGAAGTCGTTTTTTTTTCTAGAAATTAGTATTAAAAATGTTGATAAATAAAAAAAATACTTATTGTGCCTTTGTCATACGAGTACTTAGAGTAAGTTTTCCATGTGAGCCGACTTCGAAATTCTTCAAAATATTTCCCTTCTACTATTTTATTACAGAGACATCACATAGATTGTAATGATCCCAAATTAAGTATCTTAAGCACATGTGTTATGGAATCCGAAACCACGAAGGTATACTAACACCCAGACCCAAAAAAAGTAAAACAAAGAGTTTTTATGCAAGTATTGAACCGACCGGCAATCGAACACGGGATTTCGGAGCTCGCAAGACCATGAAAACCGGTGTGTATGTCACTCCACGTAGGACGACACATATTTTCCTTTATTGTTCATTGAACCTTGATCTCTCGCTTCGAAAAAATCCCCTTGAGCAATTAATACGATGAATGATACAACTGGTTTAATCACGATGCAGTTTGCGCGTTCGATATCCGCACAAATCCATTATCTTAAAGTATTCTGACAATGGCACGTATCATTATTAGTATACCTATTAACCATTCCAACTAAATTACAATGTTTTATAACGCAATTTATTATTATCATCGTATTAATTATATTTAATATTTATCCTTGACTGTTTTTTTTTTGTCTTTTTCATGCTAACCGCCTTCGATGTTTTTCCTCTCCTATAGGTTGACAGGCAGAGAATGCTTTTAGCATTATGTCCGCGTTTTGTTCCTATATATTTTTATAAGGTGCAATAAAGTTGAATAAATAAATAAATAAATGAATATTGGACGAACCTGCAACGTTACGTTTCGCAGTCCGCTCCCTTAACCGTTAGGCTATTGATTTATTAATTTATTGCTATTGTTATTATCATACCTTGATATATGATAGTAGAAAGAGAAAAAAATTAACAGTTTACTCAGTGAAATTCTGAGTATATAAATTAAACTCTTCTTCATCATATCGACTCCAGCATATATTTTTTTTTAAATAATGACCTCCTTACTTCGACAATCGTGGTCAGATTTTCAAGAAGTAGCCAGCTTTGCGGTCCCGGGCGCAAATCCCAATCGGTTCAATGTAGAGCACTTAGAAGCACTTTTTCTACATTTTCACGAATCTTGGTGTTTCCGGTACTTTTGTTGTTTCTGATTCCATACTACAAGTGCTTAAGCAGCTTATTTTAGGATCATAACAATGTACGTCATGTTGTCTCTATCTATGTATGTATTTTATTTATTTATTGAATATTCATACATCTCCTTCTCATTATGACTCCTTTAGCGACGCCTATTTGGGATAACGTGACAGGTGGAGTACCTATCATCTTCTTCTTCCAAGCCAATGGAACAATGTTCTTATATAGATACTTACTTACACAAATAAACATTTACATATACATCTAATACCATATACAAACGTCAAGAATCGAGTACAAGTATTCATATTCATCACACAAATATTTACCCCCTTATGGAGGTTTAACATACCACAACCCTTTTCTTCGAAGGCAGCGTTCCTATGAACTAGACTATTGGGTCACCATATATTCATTATAAGATTAATCTTTGTCTATACGGTACCAAATAGATGAAAAAATCGAGAAGAGATTGAGTGATATACTTAAAAAAAAAATTTTTTTTTTTCAGCTAAATTATCCAGAGATCGTGAACAACAATAATTTTACTTATTTTAATGTAAGTACAATGTAACATTTTAACACTTTCTTTTCGTCTATTTTTATGAAAGTTCGTCAAATATAGATAAATAACAGTTATTTTAATTAATGTCTACATTGCTGAATAAGACTGAAGAATAACCTTTATCTTCAGAAACGCAGTCTGAATGGTCAGCCAGCGACAGAAGTTCCAGCACAGGCTGATGTCGAGCACAATCCCTGCGAGCCTGTGGAGTTTAAAAAGCTAAATTTTGCACCCGGACTTAGGATTAGCGAATTAAGTAATTTTTTAATTTATAATCATCAAAATTTCTATAAGTTATTACACATTTATTGGCCCACATTACTATAACTAATAAACATATAAATGTAATGTTTATCAGGGGAAACTGATCTTTTATCTTTAAAGTATTTTAAATAAACTTTTCCATGTTTTACAGCATGTACAATTTATGTATCGGAATGATATTGACAAAAAAGTTATTACGAGGGTGACACTGAAAGTTCTTGGAAAATCAAAAACTGAGCAAACTAGCAAGTTATTATTTTTATAATATATTTTCAAAATAGTTTCCATTTACATCAATACATTGCTGCATTCTACAGAACCACCGAGAAAAGCGCACTCGTCCTTAGGTGTCTCTTCGATGACCTTCTGGAACGCAGCCACTGCTCCCTTGGCGTCCGCAAAATGTTTTCCTCGAAGTTTTCTTTTATTTTCGGCAATAAATAAAAAGGCGAGGTCGGGCTATATGGCTGGTGACCCAGCTATACCAGTTCTGACGACGCCAAATAGTCGATCTTTCGCCCGGCGCTGTGCGAGAAGACGTTGTCGCGGTGAAGGAGTGTCCTACTGCGAAGTCGTTTCTCTCGAACTTTTCCAAGACAAGTGGCAAGCATTTGTTAGTATACTACTCTGCAGTAACTGACTTTAGATCTTCTTAAACAATTTTTGCATAATGACTGGTCCTTCAAAAGAATGAGGCCACCATCTTTTTTCCTACACTTCGACATCTCTTCAATTTAGTTGGCAACTCCTCGGAAGGAAACACCCACTGTACAAATTGTCATTTAGTTTCCGGATTATAGCAATAAATCCAGCTTTCGTCAACCGTTAGTATGTCGAACACAGCTTTTGAGTCACCTCCGTTAAATCTTTGTATCATTTCACGGCACCAATCAACACGACGGAGTTATAAGTTCCAAAGCTTGTCCGAATCTGCTGATAAGTTACTCTGGGATCAGACTCTATCATACACTGCACAACACTGATGTTATCTTCGGTCGTCGCCGTAGAAGGCCGTCCCTCACGCAGAGCATCGTTGAGATTGGTGTGACCATGTTTAAACTCATTAAACCAATTATAAACAGTGGCACCGAGATGGGGCTTCATCATGAAAGGCGAATCGAAGTCTATCATAACATTCTTGTTGACTTAAATGACATGGAAGGTCATAAAAAAAATCATAGTACGAAAATATTTTCGCGTCAAATTCATACTGCCGTGTCACAGACAAATTTTTATTTGCCGCCTAATCTTAAAACAAATGACAATTGAATGAAATTAGTACTAAATAATATTATCAAAGAGTTCTATTTTAAAAAATTGAAACTTATTTTTTTATATTCTTTAAAAGTGACCAGTTCTAAAACATATTAGTGTCGCCCTCGTAATGTCAGTAATGAAACAAAAATATTAAATAAATAAATAAATATAAATTTCTTCACGCAATTCCTAATAAAGGGGTAGGCTGAGGTTTAGTCTAGACAATTGAGTCCCTTTGACCCACCTTCCACCGAAGATATTTTCGGGACAAAGTCCCGTCGCCCGTCGCTGTCTTTATGCCCAAGCCAACGATGTAATTCATACATAAGTTTTGGAAAAACCCATTGGTACGAGCCTATCACCTGGGGATCTCTTGACTCGAAATTCCGACCACCCAACCACACGGCTATCGTAACTTGTATTTTAACTTGTATTGTAAAAATATTAAAATTTAGGAAAAAAAAAGTTTATTACTTTTGAGTTGTTTAGCACAACAATATTACACTAAATAAATATAATATAATAAATTGCAAAAATATGTTTTTTATACATAAGTTTGTTTTCCATTTTTTGTGAAATTTAAATAAATTTGTGACTTTGATATGATATCTACCCGAGACTAAAACCTGAATCAAACGCATATTAAAACATAACTTATTTATCTTCAAGCACAACTCCTAACGTGAAATCTACAGAGAACAGATCGCCAAGTTTCACGATCATTGCTAACCTCTTTAGCTTCCTTTAATAACAAATAACATTATCTTTAACAATTTTTATTTACAGAATGCTATGAATATATTTGGGAAATAAAATGGCGTGAATATAGTGTCAAAAGAAGTGCCGCATGTGAGTATAGAAATTAATATTTTACAAGTAATTCTAAGTATGAAATAGATGTACATAATTGATACTACATAGTCTACAACCCAATAATGTTAGTTTCCTAAGTTTTACGAAAATAAAACATTTTATACAAAAGACTGGCAACTTCGCTTTACATCAATAAGTGACGCTTTTTTATCTTTGTGTAGAAAAAACATATACTCAAAATCACCTATCTAGATACATTTTTTGAAACCGTTTAGTAAATTTGTGAAGTCATTCCAAATGCGTAAAAAAAAGAGAGACAACGTATTGAGGAGGAAAAACGTATTTATGTATATAATATTAAATAATTTTATAAAAACAATTTCTTACACTTTATTTACATTACCATATGTCTAGATCTCTGTCTACCCTTGTATTGGGAATGGCGTGAAGTTATTTATTTTATTTATTATTTAGTGTGCTGTAAAAATTTAGTGCATAACAAACTTTTCGTGACAAACACGAACACAACAAAAAAACATCTGAATCGGTGAACCCGTTTTAAAATAACGCTTCTATTCGGTATTCGTATAGTTCGACGAATTTATTTTATTCTTGTTTATATAGATAATTAAGATCAATATTATTTTAAATTTTTAGTAGAATTAATAATTTTATAAAAATTTATAGGCACGCAATATTTATTAAGTAAACCACCAGGTCAACGACCGCATTTCGCTATTGGTGGTAGAATAACAGAACCAGGCGAATTTCCTCATATGGTGAGTAAGAATTAATATGTGATTATATTTATTCATTTTAATATAGTATAGACAAAAATATATTTTAGTACAAAACGGCCTAGTATAAAATGTAATTCACTATGAAATAGCTTTTTTGCGGGACTAACATGTTAATAACGACTATGGGCAAGGACTACCCACTAGTTGAAAATGTTGGAAGAAAAGAAATGAGCCACCACTGCTCTATTTATTTTCTTTTTTTACCATTGCTGGAAAATGGAAAAATAACTCCTTGTGAATAGTATAAATCTATTCACAAGGAGTTATTTTTCCATTTTTTAAGATACATAAAACACAGTGTCTTCTGTAATACTTTTACGGTACAAACTTGTAGAGAGATTTACCAGTAGGAGAAATGGGAGGACAGGGTGATAGAAATGATGAGACAATAATTATATCAGACAACCAAATACAAAATGATAGAAAGATTTAAAACTTCATTCTTTTCTAATCATCTAACTACCTTTACTCTATGCTAAAATGAAGAAATTCGTAACAATTTGTTGTATAGTTTAAATACTTTATTAAAAAAATGCTATATTAGGATTTAAATTATTTCGAAATTATTCGAATCGGTCCCGGGTTCAATTCCCGCACGGGTCAAAGTAGCAAAACAACTTTTTCCACAATTTCTCAGTTCTGGATGTTTATGGTACCTTTGTTGTTTCCGATTCCATAATACAGTGCTTACTTTGGCTGCTTACTTTAGGATTAGAGCAATGTATATAATGTGATTCCTATCTGTGTATATTATTTTTTTTATTTTTATTTATCTTCACGCACAATCCCTGACGGGGTAGCCAGAGAGAACAGATCGCCAAGTGTCACGATCCCTACATACTTCTTTCGCTTCTTTCAGATTCATCATCTTCTTCATACATGCACGTCTAGGTATCCGAGTACTCTTGACCCTCCTCTCTTCGAGCAATTTGCTCACATGGTCTTCGAAAGTTAATCTCGGTCTACCTCGACACCTTTTAATATTAACTTTCGCGCTATATATTTTCTTCACCATTCGGTCTTCACTCATTCGCTCAACGTGCCCAAACCATCGAAGCACGCCCTTATCCATTTTTGAGACAAGGTCATCTTTCAAACCTGCCTTATTGCGAATCTCTTCGTTTCGCTTTCGGTCGGCCATGGTAAGGCCGCACATTTTACGAAGAGATCGCATCTCCACTGCATTCAACCTGCTTTTATGCTTCTTCTGGCATACCCAGGTTTCGCTGCCATATAACAAAGTCGGTACCAACACTGCGTTATGTATTGCAAGGCGTGCACTTTTCACAACGCCTTGCCTTTTGATTAACGCAGTCAGGGCACCATTGACTTTGTTCCCGGCAGCGACACGCCTGTCCACATCTAAATCACATCTTCCATCCCGGCTAAACGCACTCCCCAAGTATATAATTTCATTCACCTGTTCTAGACATTCCTGAATTACCCAAATTTCGCACTTCGTTCTTTCTTCGTCCCTTTCAAATACCAGAACCTTAGTTTTATTAGCATTCAAACGGAGACCATTAATTTCACATTCTTCTTTCATACACGTGACTAATGCCTGCAGTTCTGCCTCTGATGGTGCTATAAGCACTGCATCATCAGCATAAAGCAGACAATTTACTTTTATGTCACCCAATCTCACACCCAAACAGCTATCTTTCAGCTTCTGTAAACAGCTGTCGAGATACAGTATGAATAGCCAGGAAGACATGACACAACCCTGTTTTACGCCCGTTTGGACGCTAAACATGGGTGACAGGTCATGCCCTACCCGTACACAAGCTTTACAGTCACAGTAAAGTGACTGCACAGCCCTTAGCAATCGACCATCCACACCATACCCCGGCAACAGTTCCTACATTTTCTTCCTTACAACCTTATCAAATGCTTTCTCAAGATCCACAAAAGCACAGAAAATCTTCTGGTTAGCAGCCAGAAGCTTCTCCGTGATCATGCGGAGAGAAAACATTTGATCCGTGCATCCTCTTCCAGGTCTAAATCCGCATTGTGCCTCCCATCTCCATCCATCTGTGTATATACTTATTTATTTTATAAGAGCAATTGTTTTAATGAAACATGCTTATATTTTTTTGTCAATTTCTTCTTTTAACTTTCAGGGTGCAGTCGGGTGGAGAGCAGCTGTTGGAACGTGGATTTTTAAATGTGGCAGTTCCCTGATTAGTTCTAACTTCATGCTGACAGCTGCGCATTGTTCTAGAGTTTCCTCGAGGGATACTTCGGTAGCGAACACCGTACCAGAAATCGTTCGACTCGGCGACAAAAATATCATTGACGTGGTAAGATATTCTATCAAACCTACCGAATAACTTGTTCAAGAAATGTATTAAAAACAAACTTTATAGAGTTATTACACTATAAATGAATATATTAGTGAAAATAATCCCAGGGAATGAGTTGAATACTCCAATGCAATCCAAATAATTATTCTGTAGTAAAAATTGTAATATTTTTTTTATTTACAAAAAAGGAAATACCTGCGGAGCTAATTTTGCCTGTGTCTACTCCGTTAGATGATCCTCATTACGGAACGGTGGTAGAATAAAACAAATTACAATCGATAAATTTAATTCTATATTACTATTGTCGATGAGTAAATTATTTGAATTTGAATATAATATGAAGGGGAAAATGTCTTTTCGCATTATAGTATCTATGAACTTGTAATAAAATCTCTTTGGCCATACTATTTGTATCTGGCTTGTTTCGGTATCATTAAAAGATTAAATTTTAATTCCAAATGCAAATTAAAAAAATGTGTGATATTTATTTATTTTTCCTACTGTCAAGATGAGTGAATCTTATGAAGAAATTCGATACATTTTAAAATTTTACTACAAAAAAGGTAAAAATGCAACGCAAGCGACGAAAAACATTTGCGATGTTTGACCAAATGCAGTACAATAGTCTGTGAGAGTAGCACAAATTTGGTTTAACCTTTTTCAATCCGGAAATTTTGATGTCAAAGATGCACGCCGCTCTGGCCCTATTATGCATAAAACAGATGTCATTTTTGAAAAAATTGGAGCAAGATCGGCATATCAGCATTTACGACGTAAGTGAAGAACGAGAAATTGACCACAAAACAGTTTTTTGAATAAAACTGAGTACACAAAAAAGCTCGATATTTAGGTACCTCACGAGCTCACTGAAAGAAACCTAAAGAACCGTGAACTCATTTGTGATTCTTTATTACGACGTAATGAAACCGAACCATTTTTGAAGAAGCTGATAACTGGTGATTAAAAGTGGATCAGTGATGACAAGGACGTACGAAAAATATCGTGATCAAAGGCCGGTCAGGATTCACAGACTGTGGCTAAATCCGGGTAGTTAACCCGCAACAAGGTGATGCTGTGTATTAGGTGGGATTGGAAAGGCATTATTCATTATAAGCTGTTACCACCAGGCAGGGCCATCGATTCTGAACTCTACTGAGAACAACTGATGAGATCAAAGCAAGAAGTTGAGAGAAAAAGGCCGGAATTAATAAACAGAAGGTGTCTGGTTTTTCATCATGATAGCGCTAGACCTCACACATCTTTAGCCACTAAGCAAAAATTAAGAGAACTTGGCCGTGAGGTGTTAATGCATCCGCCGTATAGTCTTGACCTTGCACTTTCAGATTTTAACCTGTTTCGGTCACTTCAGAATTCTTTAGGCTGTGTCAGGTTAAGATCACCAGAGGACTGCCAAAACCAATTGTCGCGGTATTTTGATTAGAAGCTCCAAAATTTCTATAGCATCATGTCTCTACCTACAAGATGGCAAAAAGTTATCGAACAAAATGGACATATTTATTTATAAATATATTAAAAAATTTTGTTGAATTTCTTAAAAAATGCAAAGGAACTTTTTCCCCAACCTGTTAAATTTACCTATTTACTTAACTGTTTGTTGAAGTCTCCTGAAGGACATAGGCCTCTCCTTAAAGGAGGATTTGCAAAAATTAGCACATTTAGTAGATGCATAATAGCTATCGCGGTACCAAACATTATGAACGCAGCTGCCCATCTCCTAACATCCTTAACATTGGTCTGATATTTTTCGAGGTGGTTTTACTCTGCCACCTATCTCAACCAGTAGCTATTGCTATTTATAAAGCTTTTCCCTCGGCCGACTTTTGCTACTTCCACAGGAAGATGTGGGTGGTGTTATTCTTACGCTGATACTCGCGGCAATTTTATAAATGTTTTCTTTATAAAGATACTGCCTACAAGTTGGTTCATAAATTATAAAAAAGTAAACCATATTTGTTTTCGTCTCCCTACTCTTAATACTACAAATTAAAATCCGTCTATGTCATGGTTCAAGTCTCTTCCAGAGGAACAGGAATACAACAAAAGGAAATACCTGCGGAGTTAATTTCGCCTGTGTCTACTCCATTAGAGGAACCTCATTACGGAATGGTGGTAGAATAAAAATGACAATCAATAAATTTAATTCTATATTGCTTGAGTTTGGCTTAACGAGAGGTATTAATGCATCCGCCGTATAGTCCTGACCGTGCTCCTTCAGATATCCACTTGTTTTGGTCTCTACAGAATTCTTTAGGCAGTGTCAGGTTAACATCACGAGAGGACTGCCTAAACCAATACAGAGGAACAGATCTCGACGTCTACGTGTATTATATGTTATGTATGGTTATATCAAGGTTATAAATTATCTGTGTACTAAATTCCATTCAAATCCGTACACCCGTTTCTGAGTAACAGTTTTCGTGATTGAGTAACAAACGTAACATAAAACTGTCACCTCAATTCAATTGGGTTGGATAACTAACTTAAGAAGAATAGTTCTTAAGTCCCTACGACTCAATTTTTTAAATGCTAAAGGTGTATTTTATATTTTTAATAAACTTCATAATATTTGTAAGAAACATTGATGACTCGTGTACAAACATTTTGATACTAATCACAAAAGAGTTTGCTCATAGTAGAATTCCAAAACAGTGTTATTACCAACTATGCTCCTATCAGAACAATATATTTCATATTTTTTTACGTATATATAATAACTAATAAGTATTTTATTTATTTTTTATGACGGTAACATAACGGAGAAGATAGAATAAAGGTCTAATTTGTTGTTGTCTAAAGACTAGCGTAAAGTTTATATTCCTTCATTTCTCTGTGAAATGTTTTCATCTAACCTTTATCACCTGCTGTGTGTTATTTTATATATTTGTAAATATATTTTTTTTCAGTTCGCCAATGGGCTGAACCCTGTCGATGTTGAAATTCAACAAATCATTGTTCATCCTCAATACAGCGCTCCGATAAAATATTTTGATATAGCCATCATAAAACTGAAAAATAATGTGTATTTTACCAAATATGTACAACCTGCCTGTCTTTGGCCCAAATTTGATACAACTCCTCTAGGCACTAAAGCTACCTTGACTGGATGGGGCGTAATAGAAACAGGTAAGCAATGTATGGATTTATTTTTTTCATCAGTGTAGTAAGCACTGAACTATACAGTGCTTACCATATATGTCCATTGTATGTACCATACGGCGTCGAATAGCTGTTGACTGCACTGCATAATAAACTTGGAATGAATGGCTTCATTAAAGTTTTCCATCCTCAATAGTCAGTAAAAATCCTCAGAGTAGTCTGATACTTTGAGTAGTAAGTCATTTTTGAGATCAATACATCGCCACAATATGTTACTCGTGAATTATATCAATATTAGCAATATTAATTATTATGCAATTTTATTGATTTTTAAAGCATATTTATGCTGAACTTTTATGTTATTAAATTAAAGAGAAAAAGTTTAAATTTCAACTGACACGGGCGGGTTTCCAACCCGCGACCTTCGCCGATCCTTGGCGACGCTCTTACCTCCAAGCCACGGTGTCTTACACGCATCAGTTGAAATTTTAAATCTGTATTCTCTTTTATTACTTATGCCTTGTTTTTTGGCATAGGCGCCATCTATTACCCTTTTGCAAGTGAAAATTTGATATTCCTGACATTTCAGTTAGGAATAATCAATACGATAACGCCAACTTTAAACATATTTATGCAGAACTTTTACGTGATTAAATTAAAGAGAAAAAAATTAAAATTTCACTGACACATATTACAAATTAATCAAAAATTAATTTAATCAAATATTAATTATTAATTATATCAAACAAATAGTCTACCTCATAATAAGTCGCTTCTGCAGCCCAGAGCAACTGCAAGCCATTTCAAAAGAAGAAGGTTATGAATGTGTCTTCTCCCTAAAGATTAAAATGAATAGCTACACAGTAATTATCCTGGCACAGTATACAGGTGAACCGAAACTAAACAGTTAAAACACTAATATTTAAATACACTGCTGTTTAGCGACAAACGTGAAAAAGACTACTATGAATACTGACAAGACTACTATGATTTTGACTCTTAAAAAAAATTATTTAGACCCGATCTCGATCCTTAAGGCTCGTTCCAATGAGGTTTCTTCAGATCTTATGTACAATTTGTATATTTGGATAGACATAAAGACGGCGACGGGCTCACCACCTGTCACGTTGTCCCAAAAATGTCTTCGGTGAAAGTTGGATCGATAGGACTTACTTGTTTCGACCTCTGTCTACCCCTGTATTGGGAATGTAGTGAAGAAATAAAAAAAAACTTGTGGAGATTACTCCACTAGTTTTTTTACATTAGTTGTACAAATAAAAAAGTTAAAGTCGAATTCAACTTATTTAAATTGAAAAAAAAGTCATAAAATGTTTCAGCCAGTTTATTAACATCCCCGGAACTACAAGCTGCAGAAGTAGATATATTGAATTCACAAGTATGTAACAATTTATTACAAAGATCATGCAACCGATTATGGTGCGGTGTGGCAGAAAATCAACTTTGCGCTGGGAAATTGGTTGGCGGTGTAGATGCGTGTCAGGTAAGAATATATTTATTTTAATTTTTTTCGTTTCAAATCACATTAAAATTAAGGTAAGAAAGAAACATATTTTATTGTTTGAAATTTACTGGAAATTTTTATGCGAGAAAAGAAAAAAAAATACTCATTACTGAAGAACAAAAAATTCATATGTTTATCATCACAATTGTCATAAGAGCCTAATCTTCTCCAAAGAGTGTCGCATAGAACGTTTCTGGGCCCGCAGCATCCATTGACCTTCCTTTATATTATTCCATCTTGTGCATTTGCCTGTAATGAGCTGCCACTCGAGGACCGCTTGGGACGCTTGGGAGGCATTTATGATGCGACATGCGTGGCAGATCGTTTATGCAGGCCAATACTAGATTTAATGCATTGAAAACCTAGTTTTTATTCATTTGTTCGAATCTCGCTTGAGGCAAAAGTTTTGTGTTATGAATATAAATGTTTATAGTCCAAAACTTCACGACGACCTCCATGACTGAGTGGCATGTACACTGTTTTTCAAGGGGGTAGGAACCCCTTGAAAAACATTAAGGCCATTGCAGAAAATCACTTTTATTATTAGTGTTATAACTTTGAAGGTTCTCGAAGAATTTTTACTTCGAATATCTATGTAATTATAAGTCTAATAAACTATATGTTGCCGTAAGGTTGGACACTAAAAAGATATAGATTCGTCACCTGCAACATTATTCCAAATAAGCCGCGTGAAATAGTGAGTCCGACTTAATTGTCTAGATCACCGCTGACCTCAGTTTAGAAATACGCGAAGATAAATATAAAAAAATGCTAAAAGCGTCATGTCTATTTAGCCTTAAATATTTTAAAAAAAGCATAACTACAGCATTTTTTTAATTTGCAGGGCGATTCCGGAGGACCTTTACAAGTAAAGATTAATCTGCCTTCAAACAGTCAAGGCGCCATCCACTACTTGATCGGTGTGACGTCATTCGGTATTGGCTGCGCGCGCGCAAATAAACCGGGTATTTACACCAGGGTCTCGAGCTTTATAGACTGGATAGAGGACGTTGTATGGCGCTCGGATACTTAAATTACAATACTCATGATATTTTATTAAATGAATTTAAAACACAATTGTATTTTATTTTGTTGCTTAGAATTAATTTTGAGCAACCTAAAAGTACATATCGAAAGTTAACCCTTTCTATCTTATTACTCGAAGAATAGTAGTGATGATTATAATGATTTATTTGAATAATAAGATTAAATAAATTCAAATAAATACTAATTAATTCCTAACAATAGACAATTCACAGAAATCATGTGATTAGAAGTAAGAAAGAAAGAAAGTATGTTTATTGGTACCAATAAAAAAGCAATTTAACTGGAAACAAATAATTTAAGTAAGTTACTCAACGTTAGATAATTTAACATTCATTTACACGACATTTAATACAATATAACCAGAGTGACCGAGCTTCACGTGATATCAAAAGATGGCGCTATTTTATCATTTTAATAAAATAACGATATTATTTTGTTTCATATGCAAACGAACTTAGAAATGAAACCTTGGAATGTATAACACTATTTAAAACAGCCAAGTGGTTGGGTGATCGAAATTTCGAGTCGGGAGACCCGAGTTTGATCCCCAGGTGGCAGGCTCGTACCAATGGGTTTTTCCAAAACTTATGTACGAATTATATCGTTGGCTTGGACATAAAGACGGCGACGGGCTCATCATCTGTCACGTTGTCTCGAAAATATCTTCGGTGGAAAGTAGGTCAAAAGGACTTAATTGTCTAGACAAGACCTCTGTCTACCCCTGTATTGGGAATTGCATGAAGATATTTATTTATTTATTTAATATAATATAGTAGGTGAGCTCGTTTAAAGTTCGGAGTCATAAGATTTAGGGATATCCATCTAGCTGGGTTCCGAGGTACCATGGATAAATAACTGGTTTTTCGAATGATAAAATTGTATAATGATCTTTTAAATAAATAATTAAATAAGGTAACGATAGCCGCGTGGTTAGGTGATTGGAATTCGAGTTAAAAGACCGATCTTCGAGTTCGTTCGATCCCCAGGTGGTGGGCTCGTACCTATGAGTTTGTTTAATATGTACCAATTATATTGTTGGCTTACATATAAATAAGGCGACAGGCTCACTATCCTGTCGCCTCCAGTGAAATGTGGGTTAAAAAGATTAAATTGTCTAGACCTCTTATTACATCTGTATTTGGAATTGACGGCGACGGGCTCACCACCTGTCACGTTTTCCCGAAAATATCTTCCGTGGAAGGTGGGTCCAAGGGACTTAATTGTCTAGACTAGACCTCTGTCTACCCCTGTATTGTGAATTGTGTGAAGATAAATGATACGTTTGTACATAGTAAAAGTTTATAGTAAAAAAAAAACAAAATAATCTAATTAACAAATGAACTGTATGGATAATAGAAGGAAGGGAGTGATAGTTTCCTTGCAAAAAGTACGTTGTTGTGAAATACAATGTTGATAAAAGAAATTGAAACAGGTTTTGCGCATCTGACTATATCTTTGAAGTCAGCCACAGACCTCGGCCTTCAGTGCATCTTAACAACAACTAAAACCGGCAGTAATTGAACGTTATAGGTTTGATGCAATAAAGTTAAAGTTATTATTATTAAATTGATTTAAAATTACATTTATTGATAAAATATTAAGGTAAATTTAACGATAAATTTAAAATGAAGTGCGTAATAATCTTACTGCATATTTTATCAGGTAAGCACCTTCTGCTTTCTTTGGATTTTGTATGATATATTAACAAAAATAGAACTGTTTCTTTAGAATTAGTACACTTATTGATGATTACATGGTACCTAAGTCTAGTGCAATATTCGTATGTTAGTGACATAAGTTCGATTCTTGGTGCATTTAAGACGAGATATAAAAGGTTTCTGCTGAATTAATGAAAAAAAAATTGTTAAGTTATTATATCGAGACCATTATTATATTTGGGAGTGACCCTGCCTTCGAAGCTAAGGGTTTTGGGTTTAATTCCCAATAGGAGTTACGAGCATAAATGTTTGTACTCGAGTCATGGATGTTTACATGTGTTTTTAAGTATATGTGCATATATTTGCTATTGTTGGCTTGGTAACGAAGATGGCGACAGGCTTACCACCTGTCACATTATCCCCTATAGGCTTCGGGAAAGGTGGGTAGAGAGTACTTAAATATTTAGGCTACCTCAATATGGTAAATAATAATGCGTGAACAAAAAAACGAATACAACTTTGTAATTATTTATCTCTTTAATTGTCTTCCATTAATAGCTGTTTAGTAGGGTACATTAATAGGCTACCACGATTATATCGTCGGTCTCGCTGTTAAATATAAATAAATATCTTCATGCAAATCCCAATACAGGGGTAGACAGAGGTCTAGTCTAGACAATTAAGTCCCTTCGACCCACCTTCCACCGAAAATATTTTCGGGACAACGTGACAGGTGGTGAGCCCGTTTATATTATCAAGAGCGATATATTTTTTTTATTACGCCACGACAGCAGAATGCGTAGTTCTCTCCCATAAGGGTATCGCTGTACCAGATGTACGCACCTTACAGGCTGCTGCCCATCACCGGTCCACATATTCAATTCTGTACTGACATATTTTGAGATAGTTAACCTGAAACCTTTATGTCTACAATACGGTATTCTGGAGCTATTTTCCGCAGTCACATCTTACACACCCGAGGGAATAAAAGGGGAGCATTCCTATGCCGTTACCACGCAATATTATGTTAATAATATATAAGTACTAGCTGATCCAGCAAACGTTGTTTCGCCATATAAAAAAGGGGGCTGAAAATTTAGGGTTGTATGTATTTTTTATGCTGTGTCATAAAAAATATCTAAAAATAAGAAAAAATATGGTTGGACTACCCTTAACATTTAGGGGGTTGAAAAATAGATGTTGTCCGATTCTCAGACCTACCCAATATGCACACAAAATTTCATGAGAATCGGTCAAGCCGTTTCGGAGGAGTATGTGAACGAACTTTGTGACACGAGAATTTTATATATAAGATTGTTATGTATAATATTATGTTAATAACATACTAGGTTAGCAAAGCTTGCTTTATTGCTCGAAGAACAATAAAGCAAGCTTTGCTAAGTGCAAGCTGGTTGAGTGATCGAAATTTAAATCTCTCGAGTTAAATCTCCAGAAGGAAGGATCTTAATCCCAATCCCTCCCAATACGTTTTTCGAAACTCTTGTATGATAAATCATACATCGATAAATCGATTATTAATGTCGCAATTAATTACATACATAAATGTAATTAATTTCGACATTAGTAAAAACAAAAATTGATGACCTCCGTGGAGTAGTGGCGTGCTCACCAGTTTTCAAGTAGTTGCCATCTCTGAGGGGACCTCGGATTCGACAACCCAGACAAATCTATGTTAAAAAACCACTTTTTTTTATTTTCTCGGATCTGGTAGTATATCGTGCTTTCGTTGTTTCCGGTTCCACAATACAAGTAATTTAACTGTTTACTTTGAGATCAGAGAAATGTATGTGATACTGTCCCTATCTGTGTATTTATTTGTTATGACGGCTTAACACCTTTCGCCTTACCTAAATAAGCCTCGATGAAATATGGATCGAAAAGACTTAACTGTTCAAACCTGTGTTTACTCCAGTATACAACACTGGAGTAAACACAGGTTTAAACAGTTATGTTTGTATATTACATGCCTGGAGATAAGGAACGAGTTACATTTGCGTTCATTCTAAAACAGGGGACGACACCAGAACAATTTCTTGCATTAAATTCAATGACATTCAAAATACTCGAAAACATTTTAAAAATTGCCAGTCATTAATAATGTTGTTGTTATTCTACAAACGTGAGTCAGTAACAAAGGTGCACTCACACAGCTGCACTTATCTGTATAATATTGTCTATGTGTTATATTTGTGTACAATATCAATATCAAATGTTGACGTCTTCACGGTGATTTTTATATAAATTTTTCCATTGCGGTGGATTTATTTATGTCCAGTACCGCAAATTTATTGCTTTGTTTTTTTTTAATAAGGCACAATTACCGAGTAGTCACGAAAACAACTTTTAAATCAGAAACCACAGTTCGTTCGGATAGTCGTGGTACGGATTTACGCAGTTACGCATAATCTCTTTTTTTTAATTCTTATCTATAGATGTCAAACCCTTTCTAACAATATGTTAGAAAACATTATAAATAGTTTTTTTTTCTTTTGGACACATAAATAAATAAATACTCGGTGTTAGTCGCGTACTGTTTTTTATTCTCATTCTTACCGTAGGATTCTTTTTTTTTAATTCTTATCTATAGATGTCAAACCCTTTCTAACAATATGTTAGAAAACATTATAAATAGTTTTTTTTTCTTTTGGACACATAAATAAATAAATACTCGGTGTTAGTCGCGTACTGTTTTTTATTCTCATTCTTACCGTAGGATTCTTTTTTTTTAATAAGACAACATCACATACATTGCTCCGATCCCAATGTAAGAGACTAAAGTACTTGTGGTATGAGAATCGGACACAACGAAGGCACCACAAACACCCAGACCCGAGAAAATGTGGTTTTTCTAAATTGACCCGTCCGGGAATCAAAATCTCGAGAGGGCGACACGTTGAAAACCGGTGTTTACGCCACTCGTCCACGGAGGTCGTCAATTCGTAAAAAGCGTCTAAGCCTCCGAAACTGATTATGCTGTTTGTTTTACGTAAATATGTATATAGAGACAACATCACATACTCGTATATTTCTCTGATATCAGAGTGGGTGGCTGAAGCAAATGTATTAGGGAATCAGAAAGCATGAAGATATGACATCAAATTACTACAAAACGGTATAAAATGGAAATAATAGTCCATAACCTATTCATTGGGATGAGTTACTGAACCTAATAAATGTTCACAGTTTCTTCAATACATACCGCACAAGAAGACAAACAAGTTAAATCAAAATTTGCGGATGTTTTAAATATTAAAAGGGTAAGTGTTTTGTTTAAAATAATGATGAGACAAAAAAATTATAAGAAGGGAAAAGCCGAAACCTATAACGAAATTCGAATCAGTAGACCCAACTTCGATCCTCAGGTCGAAGTACCAATGAGTGTTAACAACATTATGTACAATTTGTATCTTCAGTAAATTTTAGTAAAAAGTTCAGAAAACAGTGTAAAAGAACTAATACAAATTATCAAAATGAAAAGTATGAGTGCAATTAACACAGATGCAGTAGTGATGCTCCCGTAAACTAGCTTACGAGAGATTGAGATGGATATAGAATTTTAAATAAATATCTACACCACGCCATTCCCAATATAGGGGTAGACAGAGATATAGACAATTAAGTTCTCTCAACCCTCCAGGTGGTGAGCCCGTCGCCGTCTTTATGTCCAAACCAACGATATAAATTATATACTAGTTTTGAAAGAACTAATCGGTACTAGCCACGTTGGGATCGAATTCGGGTCGTATATCGTACTGTATACGTGATGTAATCTATCTCATTCTCTCGCCGACTTAATCCTATACAATTACATGTTTTTTTTCTTTATCGTGACGCAGTTGCGTTTCATCACAACAAATCGAGTTCCAAATGACAACAATTCTAAAGAAGCTTCTCTTCGAAAAGTAAGTTTTTTGTCATTGTTATAACAATGAAAATAAAACCATTTTAATTACTTACACATAGCCAGTGGAAGTGTAGAACATATCTTCCGAAAATATCTTCCGTGGAAGGTGGGTCCAAGGGACTTAATTGTCTAGACTAGACCTCTGTCTACCCCTGTATTGTGAATTGTGTGAAGATAAATGATACGTTTGTACATAGTAAAAGTTTATAGTAAAAAAAAAAACAAAATAATCTAATTAACAAATGAACTGTATGGATAATAGAAGGAAGGGAGTGATAGTTTCCTTGCAAAAAGTACGTTGTTGTGAAATACAATGTTGATAAAAGAAATTGAAACAGGTTTTGCGCATCTGACTATATCTTTGAAGTCAGCCACAGACCTCGGCCTTCAGTGCATCTTAACAACAACTAAAAACCGGCAGTAATTGAACGTTATAGGTTTGATGCAATAAAGTTAAAGTTATTATTATTAAATTGATTTAAAAATTACATTTATTGATAAAATATTAAGGTAAATTTAACGATAAATTTAAAATGAAGTGCGTAATAATCTTACTGCATATTTTATCAGGTAAGCACCTTCTGCTTTCTTTGGATTTTGTATGATATATTAACAAAAAATAGAACTGTTTCTTTAGAATTAGTACACTTATTGATGATTACATGGTACCTAAGTCTAGTGCAATATTCGTATGTTAGTGACATAAGTTCGATTCTTGGTGCATTTAAGACGAGATATAAAAGGTTTCTGCTGAATTAATGAAAAAAAAATTGTTAAGTTATTATATCGAGACCATTATTATATTTGGGAGTGACCCTGCCTTCGAAGCTAAGGGTTTTGGGTTTAATTCCCAATAGGAGTTACGAGCATAAATGTTTGTACTCGAGTCATGGATGTTTACATGTGTTTTTAAGTATATGTGCATATATTTGCTATTGTTGGCTTGGTAACGAAGATGGCGACAGGCTTACCACCTGTCACATTATCCCCTATAGGCTTCGGGAAAGGTGGGTAGAGAGTACTTAAATTACGCATAATCTCTTTTTTAATTCTTATCTATAGATGTCAAACCCTTTCTAACAATATGTTAGAAAACATTATAAATAGTTTTTTTCTTTTGGACACATAAATAAATAAATACTCGGTGTTAGTCGCGTACTGTTTTTATTCTCATTCTTACCGTAGGATTCTTTTTTAATAAGACAACATCACATACATTGCTCCGATCCCAATGTAAGAGACTAAAGTACTTGTGGTATGAGAATCGGACACAACGAAGGCACCACAAACACCCAGACCCGAGAAAATGTGGTTTTCTAAATTGACCCGTCCGGGAATCAAAATCTCGAGAGGGCGACACGTTGAAAACCGGTGTTTACGCCACTCGTCCACGGAGGTCGTCAATTCGTAAAAGCGTCTAAGCCTCCGAAACTGATTATGCTGTTTGTTTTACGTAAATATGTATATAGAGACAACATCACATACTCGTATATTTCTCTGATATCAGAGTGGGTGGCTGAAGCAAATGTATTAGGAATCAGAAAGCATGAAGATATGACATCAAATTACTACAAAACGGTATAAAATGGAAATAATAGTCCATAACCTATTCATTGGGATGAGTTACTGAACCTAATAAATGTTCACAGTTTCTTCAATACATACCGCACAAGAAGACAAACAAGTTAAATCAAAATTTGCGGATGTTTTAAATATTAAAAGGGTAAGTGTTTTGTTTAAAATAATGATGAGACAAAAAAATTATAAGAAGGGAAAAGCCGAAACCTATAACGAAATTCGAATCAGTAGACCCAACTTCGATCCTCAGGTCGAAGTACCAATGAGTGTTAACAACATTATGTACAATTTGTATCTTCAGTAAATTTTAGTAAAAAGTTCAGAAAACAGTGTAAAAGAACTAATACAAATTATCAAAATGAAAAGTATGAGTGCAATTAACACAGATGCAGTAGTGATGCTCCCGTAAACTAGCTTACGAGAGATTGAGATGGATATAGAATTTTAAATAAATATCTACACCACGCCATTCCCAATATAGGGGTAGACAGAGATATAGACAATTAAGTTCTCTCAACCCTCCAGGTGGTGAGCCCGTCGCCGTCTTTATGTCCAAACCAACGATATAAATTATATACTAGTTTTGAAAGAACTAATCGGTACTAGCCACGTTGGGATCGAATTCGGGTCGTATATCGTACTGTATACGTGATGTAATCTATCTCATTCTCTCGCCGACTTAATCCTATACAATTACATGTTTTTTTTCTTTATCGTGACGCAGTTGCGTTTCATCACAACAAATCGAGTTCCAAATGACAACAATTCTAAAGAAGCTTCTCTTCGAAAAGTAAGTTTTTTGTCATTGTTATAACAATGAAAATAAAACCATTTTAATTACTTACACATAGCCAGTGGAAGTGTAGAACATTGTGCTCCTGGCCAATAGTATTTTTCCCGTGTTTTTCTGAGTTATGAAGCAAATAACATGAACGTTCTGGATCATGATCTGGTATTTTTTAAGTTGGCTTTCGCCATCTCTCGGTATCCATAAACGTTTTAAAAGCTTTTTCTCTTAATCACCTCTTACAAAACCCACATTAAGAAAGAGACAGGCTTAGGAGAACAGGTTTTTAGAACAATCACACCTCCTTCAGCTCTAGTAGGATTCCTTTCTCTTAGCAACTGGATGATGATAACCAGAAATTTTCATATTCATGACAATACACAAATGTTTTCCACTCGAAGGGTTCGAACCCGCTAGCTTCGAAGTCTGATTCACAATCAACTTTACTAATGTGTCGTAGATGTGTGCCTTAATTATCTCATGCATGCATGTTGATATTTTAATTGCTTACAGAGGAGCCTGCTTGTTCCGCAGACATCGGCTAACGATGCTACAAACAGAAATACCGAGAAAAATCCTTGCATTTCAAAGGAAGTTGATAAGCCAAATTTTGATGCACCGGAATTGAGAATAAGCGAATCGAGTAAGCTTTTAATTTAATGAATAGAGGAAAATTTTGACTCAAATTCCGATCACCCGGCCACTCGGCTATCGCCTCATTTTGGCGTAGTCTAATTAACAATCAGGAAGCACGAATCTAAACAGTACTGGTTGACTTAATTTAGTCTTGTTTATATGCTTATGACAACTCGATAGCCTAGTTGGTAGTGATCATGCTTTTGAAGCCAAGAGTTGCATGTTCGAATCCAGCAAGGGGCAAATATTTGTGTGACGAATCTTTACAATTTTACTCACTTGGCTCACCACCTGTTACGATGTACCAAAAAATGTCTTCGGAGGAAGTTGTGTCGAAAGGACTTCACTGTCTAGAACTCTGCCTTCCTTGAATACTCTGTATATATTGGGAATAGCGTGAACTTTTATTTATTATTATTGTATTTTCTCTAGTTATTATTGACCTCATTTTAATTCCATTATTATACAGAATGCTATGAGTACCTTTGGCAAATTAAATGGCGTGAAGAAAATGCTGAAAAGGACATCGCTTGTAAGTATTAAAAATACTTTATTCTGTAAAGCAATATGAAACTCTAAATAAGTAAACGAATAAAAAAGGATATCTGAAAATTAATAAAATAATTAGATTTTTTAGTTAATAGAATCAAAACAAAGTAAATTTTGTTTTTTAATTATTATTTATAAATTAAATAGATAAATACCAATATAAATACCTTTTTTTATATATAGAAAAGGGAGGTGAACGAGCAGGTGGCTCATGTGATGGCAATTGATTACCGCCGCCCAACATCCGTAATACCAGAGGCATAGCAGATGCGTTGCCTGCCTTAGTGTGCCCCTCCCCCAGAACTGGGGGAAGGGGTGTGTGGGCTTCCGGTTACCTGCACTCACCAGACGAAACGCAGAAATTTGTTAAACTTCTACATCTCGCCGGTATTCTGTGAGGTCGTGGTACTTCCCCGGTCGGTCATTCATGCAACAACAAAAGCTGTTGCGTGGCTCTACCACTGTAATATCAAATAAAGTCTTCACTCTGTAGCGGATGATGTGCAGCAGGAAAAGGGTAGCTACCCGCCAGATCGGATAATCGTGACCTGGGGAGGACGTCTCCTCCACAGTGTGCGCTATCGGTAATCGTATATATGCATGTAATTGTGCGAACTTCGATAGCGCGATGTAGGACGTCGATGTGTTTCCTGAATCCGCCACTAGCGAGCTTCTTATGTGGAGACATAGATGTCACCACATCACTCTCCTGCTGAGACTGGAGGTCGGAAGTGCGGAGAGCTTGACGTTGAGCAGTCTGGCGTTGCGGTGAGAGGCTGTGACCAGATCTACGGTGAGTCGAGATGTATGGTCATAGTGCTGATGCCGCAGTGTCAGCCTGAGGAGAAGAGGGCCCGCCGTTGATAATCCTCAATGGCTGACAGGACTAGGAAGCACGCGTTGTGCCGACAGTAGTCCAGTGCTGTGACTACGTTGATGACGTCGATGTTGTTGGAGAGGCTCGCTGCGTTGTTCTTCAGTGGGCACCGTCGGTTGGCGGTGAGATCACGTCGGGGTCACTATTGTAGCGGATGATGTGCAGCAGGAAAAGGGTAGCTACCCGCCAGATCGGATAATCATGACCTGGGGAGGACGTCTCCTCCACAGTGTGCGCTATCGGTAATCGTATATATGCATGTAATTGTGCGAACTTCGATAGCGCGATGTAGGACGTCGATGTGTTTCCTGAATTCGCCACTAGCGAGCTTCTTATGTGGAGACATAGATGTCGCCACAACTCAATTCCCAATACAGGGGTAGACAGAGATCTAGTCTAGACAATTAAGTCCCTTCGACCCACCTTCCACTGAAGATAGTTTCGGGACAACGTGACAGGTGGTGAGCCCGTCGCCGTCTTTATGTCCAAGCCTTTATGGCTTGGACATAAAGAAGTACATAAGTTTTTGAAAAACCCATTGTACGAGAGTCAAGAGATACGATTTCGATCCCAGGTGGCAGTCTGCCACCTGGGATCGAACTCGGGTCTCTTGACTCGAAATTCCGACCACCCAACCACTTGGCTATCGTGACACTCTCTAATGTATACAATTATTTGAATTTTAATTAGTATTAAATTGTAAAATTCCTTGACGTAAAAAATAATTTAAATACTAATATAATAATATACTATAGTGTTGTTATGTAAACAACATTACAAAATATATACCAAAGTTTCTTGTCGATTATTTTCTTACAATGTTTGTTTTTTCCCTTTTTTTTTCCCATTTAATTAAAATATTGATAATTTTAGAAATAACTTAAACGCTAGTGTTATTTAGTAAAATTACCATCGAATCGATACTTATATACTAAATGAGGCACGACGATATATTAAATGTATTTTTTTAGGCAAGCAGCACAGATTGAGAGATGTAGACCGTAAATGGTCGAATTTGGCTATAAGCAGTTCAGTTATAGAGCCCGGTGAATTTCCTCATATGGTGAGTGGGATCAACTCTTTTTTCTTATTTATTTAGTCTATGAGCTGATATATATTCTTCATGAATCAAAGTTATTTAGACACTATTTCAAACTTAGGCGTCTAGTTAGTATTTTTTTGTCTTCATGTTTATTTATATCTTCACGCAATCCCTATGATCAGAAACTTTTAAGTAATTTCGAGACTTTAACAGATATTTATTTTGGAACAATTAAATAGATGTTGAGCTAATCACCATCACAACAGAAAATATTTACACACATATATACTTACATAGAATAAAAATCCATGTAAACACATTAACATCAACGACTCGAATACATTTTACATCTTGCAAACCCGGAATACCCTACACATTAAATTAACTAAACGTAGGAAGGATAAAATCTGCAGTATTCCGATAGTTAACTCAAACTTTGCTAAAAGATTTTTCACGTACCTCGACCCTTTTCTTTATAATAAAATCCACCACGACACTAAAATTTATGATTAATGTTACTTTAAATGCAAAATCCATACAAGCTTTCCTTCTCAGCAAAACATACGAAGAAACAGAACAATACTTATTAACAATCACATAAAACCAGACACATCAACGGTGACATCTTACTCTATTTTATACACGCACACTTCTAAACGCAGGCAGTCATATACGCTTACAAACTACAAACAAACAAACACCTTAACGACTCTTGTGGCACATAAACAGACGTTACTCTAAATATAAATTTAATAAATATTTTATTAATTTGCACGTTGCAGTTTGCTTTGTTCGATTTTAAATTGTAGTACAAACGCAAAATAAACAATTTTTATTTACATACAATATTGCGGTAGGGGACTGTAGCTCCTTAATACAGACTATTACATAGTCTAGCTAGGAGAACAGAGCGTCACCCTCTCTAATTTTAATCTTACTTTTGTTATATGTATTTCTCATGTGAATATTTAATGTACTACAAGCTTATTACCAAAAAAGTTATAGTTATTATTAAAAAAAATTAATCGTCAATCAAAGTGTTTGCCCCTAGCGAAACTTGAATCCGCAACCCTTGGCTTCGAAGTCACTACCAAATAGCCTATTGTGACTGTGTGAATTTTTGTTGGAACTTACCATATGATCGCCTTAAATCTGTATCATAACATAGTTTTAAAATATCTTCTCTTATAAAATGAAGAGAAGCGTGAATAGGTACTTAATGAGCGAATTGCTCAAATTCAATAAAATAAGTTTGTCGTGTGAGAGCAACGGCTGGAATTGTATCTAATTTTGTAAGCTCCCACTAAAAGAATGTTTTATTATTTTATATCCCAATAAGTGTCTTTGGTGGAAGTTCGGTCGAATAGACTTAATTGTCCAGACCTCTGTCTACTACTGTATTGGGAATGGCGTGAAGATATATTTTTGTCACGTTTGGCGTGGTGTTCTTCTTCTGTTGTGTGTGTCGGGTTCTTTTATCACCAATCCCCTATTGGTGATAGAAGAAACTATCACGTTGCACAGTAAACGCTGCTACCCGCTCTGCTAAGTTTTGGTTTGTTTTTCTTTTCGAAATGGTTAACTAATGGTTATATTAACTAATGGTCGATATCTTATAAATAAATAAATAAATATAAATAAATAAATAAATATCTTCACGCAATTCCCAATACAGGGGTAGACAGAGGTCAAGTCTAGACAATTAAGTCCCTTTGACCCACCTTCCACCGAAGATATTTTCGGGACAACGTGACAGGTAGTGAGCCCGTCGCCGCCTTTTATGTCCAAGCAAGTTTGAAAAACTCATTGGTACTGCCACCTGGGGATCGAACTCGGGTCTCTCGACTCGAAATTCCGACCACCCAACAACTCGGCTATCGTGACTTAAATAAATATCTTCACGCAATTCCCAATACAGGGGTAGACAGAGATCTAGTCTAGACAAAGGGTAAGTCTCTTCGACCCACCTGTCGGTGAGACTTAATTTTCTAGAGTAGTAGAGCCCGTCGCCATTTTTGTGTCAAAACGATATTCATATAATTCTAACATAAGTTTTTTTTTGGGAAACCCATTGGTGCGAGCCTGCCATATGAGGATTGAACCCGGGTCGCTTGACACAAAATTCCAACGACTCAACCACTAGGCTATCATTACCTTAAATTCTTCTAATGAATATCTTATAATAATCTTATATTCCAGTATAACATAGGCAAAATTAGAAAAAATTTAATTTAACATTGAGTATCTATCTTCGAGCATTATGCCCCCATTATCGGATGTATAAATTATTCGATACGAAGTATTCGGCACAATCCACAAGAGCCCCAAACCGAACATAGCGAGACTTTTGGATCCATAATTTTTTCTTTTCAGGGTTCAGTTGGATGGAAAGCCGTAGATGGATCGTGGGCATTCAAATGTGGCAGTTCCTTGATAAGCTCAAAATTCATGTTAACAGCCGCACATTGCTCCAAAGCATCTCCAAGAGATACCAGTATAATGAATACAACACCAGAAATTGTTCGATTAGGTGACAAATATATCATTGGTAAGGTGAGATGATTTGTATAAATTGAATTATACTTTCAGATTTATATAAATTCTTTTCTTATGTGATTAGGGCGACAAACGAACTAAACAGTCTGCTTGATAGTAAAATGATTGCCCCTCACCTGAGTCTACTATATTCTTACGCCAGAATCAAAAGAAGGAGGTTGCATATACGTTATTACTAAATTTTACATCTTTTTTTAACATAATTAATAATATAATTGGGCTGTAAGATTTTATTTCTGTAAAAGAAACAATTGTTATGAACCAATTTGTAACCATGGTATGGAAGAGTGACATCTTCTGACACAGGTTTTTTGCTTAAAAGAAGATCCTGTATCGCACAGACAAAACCCTCGGTTTCCCCAAAGAGGTCACCGAAACGTAACCAGTTAAGGGAGGCGACAATATATTATTATTATTATTATTATTACTAAAGACCTGGAGGAGCCCTATCTCCCAAAATTATACAGGCTCTGTACATTTTGAAGTTTATGACAATTTTAAAAATATTGAGTTTTAGACTCAATAGTTATTACATTGCAGATTGTCGGCAACAACCCAAAGGATACCCCTGTATTGGGAATTGCGTGGAGATATTTTTTTAGGATAATAACATAACATAATAACATAACCCGTCACAAAGTCGGCTATCCGTAATCATCTTAGAAAATCACTATCAAATTGTCTTCTTAGACTTGTATAAGTAAAGAATTTCCGGTGTAGAAAGTTTATGTAATTTTTTATGGATGTCTTTGAACAAATTCTATCAAGGAGAACGCTTTTATCCCTGCGAACACAGGTTAAATACCTAATAGATAATAATATATACAGATTCGTTTTTATGATGAAACCGGAATACTTTGTCGTATTGTCGATTAGTTATAGAACTTAACCTATCAAGTCTATGAACTTGTAGATCGTACGGGAGTTAATTTTATTTTTATTTATCATAGCAATTTTTTCAGTTCGCCAACGGACTGGAATCTATTGATATCGAAATCAACAAAATAATTGTTCATCCTCAATACAGGGCTCCAAAGAAATATTTTGATATAGCAATTATACAACTGCAAGAAGAAGTGTATTTTAATAAATTTGTACAGCCCGCTTGTCTATGGACTAAGGTTGATACCAGTTCCCTTGGATACAAAGCAACGTTTTCTGGGTACGGGGTAATAGAAACCGGTAAGCGAAAAGAAATATCATCCATTTTTTTTTTATAATTTATAATTGCGATAGTTGTCACTTGGTAAAATTACTTAACATTAAAATTCGTTGTTGCACACTTGTATACAATTCTCTTTATTAATTTATGTCTACAAGTGTGCAACTATGAATTTTTTCTTATCCGTTTTTAGCGTGTAAAAACATGAAGTAATAAATCACTTTAGTCGTTTTAGTGTGATTATTTAATAAGTCATTACATATCTGTTACTACATAAATATTTTTTTTGCTCAGCTCGTGTGTACAATAATTATTAAATATAAAGTAAAATAAATAAAACTTTTCCCAGAACTGCAAGCTGCAGTGGTAGACATATTAGATTCAAAAGTTTGTGATTATTCACTGAGATCCTTATGTAACCGATTGTGGTGTGGAATGACGGAAACTCAACTTTGCGCTGGGAAATTATCAGGTGGAGTTGATGCGTGTCAGGTAATAAGAAAATGTTATAAGCATGCATTAGACATTTATTACAAGAAAACTTCATGTGAAAAAGTCACGATAACCGAATGGTTGGGTGATCGGGATTTGAGTCAAGAGTTCGATCCCCAGGTGTTCAGGTTCCAATGGATTTTTTTGAAAACTTATGTACGATTTATATTCTTGGCTTGGTCATATCGACGGTGACCGGCTTACCACCACGTTCATGTTGTCCCGAAAAATGTCTTCGATGTTCAAAAAGGTGAGTCAATAGACCTTTGTCTACACCTGTATTGGTAATGGTGTGAAAATATTACACGAAAACATTGACTAGAAAACTATCCTGGTTTTAACCAAATAAGGCAATGAGCCTTAATTCGCAGAAGTGATGACCGTTGGGAGAGAAAA
This sequence comes from Sericinus montela, assembly GCA_029286605.1. Taxonomy (NCBI): domain Eukaryota; kingdom Metazoa; phylum Arthropoda; class Insecta; order Lepidoptera; family Papilionidae; genus Sericinus; species Sericinus montela. The sequence goes on along the minus strand of JAGSMR010000035.1, from coordinate 3,247,930 downwards.
TTTTTCAACTGGCAACCACGTACAGGCACGCGCAGTGCTGGACGTCCATCCGTATATAAAAATATTAACATTTATATTATTTTTGGTGGTACACTTCGTCACTCGCGAGGTAGCCAGACAGGAAATATCTCTTAGTATCACGATCCTTTATTCCTCTTCAACTTGTATCAAATTCATCATTTTCATCACATACACACGTCTAGGTGACCGAGTACACTTGATCGTTCCCTTCTTCGAGCAATTGTAAAAAACGCAAAAAAAAAAAGTGAAATACGGAAGAAAATGATGTAACAATTATTTTTAATCCATGTTAATTTTTAATCAAAACATGTAGTTCAATGAATCATTTTTGGATGGTTATTGTTTTTTCGACGTGCCGATAGATGTAAAAATAATAATGTAGTTTAATTTTTATATTAAGTTTTACTATAATTTAAATTATTGGTCATAATTAACAAATTGCTAATGCTACGATATTAACTAAGTTCAGTTATCGGAATTCAAATCAGGAGACACGAGTTCGATCCTCAGCAGGATGGCTCACATCAATGAGATTTTTCGTGACTTATTATTGGCATGTTCAATAAGACTGCGACAGGCTCACCACCTACCATCTTGTCCCAAATTAGCTCCAGTGAAATGTGGGTCGAAAGGACTAAATTGTTAAGCTCAGACAATATAACTTACAAAAACGTCTTCTCATATATCCTTTGTATTAAAACAACAATTATTTTTTTTTATATTTTTAAAAACAACTTTATTCTTTCAGGGAGATTCCGGAGGACCTTTACAAGTGAAGATAAATTTACCCGTAAACAGTCATGGTTCCATCCATTACTTGATCGGTGTGACGTCATTTGGATTAGGCTGCGCGCGCGCCAATACGCCGGGTGTTTACACCAGGGTTTCGAGCTTTATAGACTGGATAGAGGGCGTTGTATGGCGTGGGGAGACCGAAATGAAAGAAAATAAGAAATGATTATCTAAAAATAAGGAATACCACGACTGCTTTAATTATTGCATTAATGTTATGTGTGTCTGTCATCATTAAATGATAAATATAATAATAAATAATAATAATAAAATTGCCATTTATTTTCTCTTACATTGCGTAGTTCTTATGCTAGAAATTACAAGAATGCCAGACAAGGAACATAGTATAAATATAATCAGTCTTAGTTTTAATAGGACTCTTGCCTATTAATCAACCTTAATCACGACGATGAGTTATGAACAGTAATCTGCAACATTGGACATATTTTGTATAGATAAGTTCGTTTTCACGGTGTGATTAAAAGGTAAGAATGGACCACCCCTTGCTTCCCTTGCACATCGTAAGGTGACTATAGGAAAATAAAAAATAAGTAAATACTTTCACGCATTTTCCAATACAGGGGTAGACATAGGTCTTATCTAGACAATGAAGTCTCTTCGACTCACCTTCCACCGAAGATAGTTTCGGGACAACGTGTGAGCCCGTCGCCGTCTTTATGTCCAAGCTAACGATATAATTCGTACATTAGTTTTTGAAAAACCGATTGGTACGTGCCTACCACTTGGGGATCAAACTCGGGTCTCTTCACTCGAAATTCCGACCACCCAACCATTCGGTTATCGTGACTTAAGGCGACACCTTGAAATCCGGCATTCACGCCACTCAACCATAGAGGTGATGTATGGATTATAACATTCTGTGAAGAGTAAGGTAAGTTTAAAATGAAAATGCCTATCAGTAAATTTGTCCTTTATTATGTCGTAGAGGATTTTTCTGCCCAGACAATACTTTCAATCCAATCGAGGAAAGTATTGATTTTTGTGTACATACTAATAGTGCTATTCCGACAATTACGCTCAAATCCGTAAGAGCGCACGCCAATAATGTAATGTATCGTCCAGTCCGTGTATTCTGGAATATTAATTGGCGCTTGTAAGACGCCTCCTATATCCGTCTGAAAAGACAAAAATAATTCACGCAATTCCCAATACAGGGGTAGACAGAGGTCGAGTCTAGACAATTAGGTCCCTTCGATCCACCTTCCACCGAAGATATTTTCGGGACAACGTGACAGGTGGTGAGCCCGTCGCCGCCTTTCTGTCCAAGCCAACGATATAATTCGTACGTAAGTTTTTGAAAAACTCATTGGTACGAGCCTGCCACTTGGAGATCGAATTCGGGTCTCTCGACTCGAAATTCCGACCACCCAACAACTCGGCTATCGTGACTTCAACAAAAATAATTCAATTTCTAAAATAGAAAAATCATGGCATATGGTAATGGCATGATAGATGGTACTCGAGTACCAGACTTAATTTATTAATTACACGTGCAAAGTTTGTTAGTTGCCTACGAAGGCAACTCACAAGCTTGCATATGTAATTGATCAGTAACATGACAAATTACCGTTTAAAAATATCTTCACGCCATTCCCAAAACAGGGTTAGGCAGTGGTTTACACAATTAAGTCGTTTCGACTTTCCACCAAAGATATTTTTGGGGACAACATGAAAGGTGATGAGCCCGTCGCCGTTTTAATGCCGAGCCAACAATATAAATCGCCCATAAATTTTTAAAAAAATAACTTATTCGTACGAGCCAACCACCTGGGGATCGAACTCGGTTCTCTTGATTTGGATTCCGATCACCTAACCACTCGGCTATCGGGAAGTGTAAATATAAAATAATAATTATTATTATTTACAAATACTTACTTGAAATGTGTTGTTACTATTTGCACGACCAGCACAAAATTGATGAAACAGAAGACTTCTCCTATTATTATTTCGTTGCTTTTTTAACAGTTTTTCACAAGCCATTGAATTTATCAATTCTACTACCGCAACTTGCAGCACAGGATTACTTAGACTGTCATCTAAAAGGAAATTAGTATGTTAAAAGAGACAAACGCTTACTATTACATATAAGCATAATAATTGAAGTGATCAGAATTCTTTTTATGGTCATGCAAGACTGAGGTTTCAAAATGATGATCCTGTAACTGTCTTAGTGTTGTCTATATTAGATACCTTCGTTGTTTCTGATTCCATAACACAAGTGCTTTTATTACGTAGTTTGAGGTCGGAGCAATGTATGTGAGAAAGAAATAACATCCCTTTCTATTTGTGTTTATACTTATTTGAAAATAATTAAAAAAAACGGCTTGAAACGAATTAGGTTACAGATGCGATGTCATAATTTATTCCATATCGAAACACAATAGTTGTTACATTGCTATTAAAACATTATTTAAATGCAGCAATGGCTCACTACCTTTTGGGTTGTCTCAATGCTTCGATGAGAAATGAGTCGAAAGGACTTCATTGTCTAGACCTCTGTCACACCAGTATGATAAATTGCACGAAGATATAAAAAAAATATAGGGAGATAAATTGTTTACAGAAAAGTACAAATTAAATTGTTCTAAAAGATTTTCTTTTCTCTCAAAACATTAACGAGTAGTACTCGTCACGTAAGCGAAAGGTTAAAGATTAGAAAGGAGCTATAGTATAATTTAGTATATTAAATAAGGAAATATAATTAAAAATAAAAAAGGAAATAGATAGAAATGAAAATTAATTTACTTCCTATTTCAGAATAAAAAATAAATAAAATAAATATCTTCACGCAATTCCCAATACAGGAGTAGACAGAGGTCTAGTCTAGACAATTAAGTCCCTTTGACCCACCTTCCACCAAAGATATTTTCAGGACAACGTGACAGGTGGTGAGCTCGTCGCCGCCTTTATGTCCAAGCCAACGATATAATTCGTACGTAAGTTTTTGAAAAACTCATTGGTACGAGCCTGCCACTTGGAGATCGAATTCGGGTCTCTCGACTCGAAATTCCGACCACCCAACAACTCGGCTATCGTGACTTCAACAAAAATAATTCAATTTCTAAAATAGAAAAATCATGGCATATGGTAATGGCATGATAGATGGTACTCGAGTACCAGACTTAATTTATTAATTACACGTGCAAAGTTTGTTAGTTGCCTACGAAGGCAACTCACAAGCTTGCATATGTAATTGATCAGTAACATGACAAATTACCGTTTAAAAATATCTTCACGCCATTCCCAAAACAGGGTTAGGCAGTGGTTTACACAATTAAGTCGTTTCGACTTTCCACCAAAGATATTTTTGGGGACAACATGAAAGGTGATGAGCCCGTCGCCGTTTTAATGCCGAGCCAACAATATAAATCGCCCATAAATTTTTAAAAAAATAACTTATTCGTACGAGCCAACCACCTGGGGATCGAACTCGGTTCTCTTGATTTGGATTCCGATCACCTAACCACTCGGCTATCGGGAAGTGTAAATATAAAATAATAATTATTATTATTTACAAATACTTACTTGAAATGTGTTGTTACTATTTGCACGACCAGCACAAAATTGATGAAACAGAAGACTTCTCCTATTATTATTTCGTTGCTTTTTTAACAGTTTTTCACAAGCCATTGAATTTATCAATTCTACTACCGCAACTTGCAGCACAGGATTACTTAGACTGTCATCTAAAAGGAAATTAGTATGTTAAAAGAGACAAACGCTTACTATTACATATAAGCATAATAATTGAAGTGATCAGAATTCTTTTTATGGTCATGCAAGACTGAGGTTTCAAAATGATGATCCTGTAACTGTCTTAGTGTTGTCTATATTAGATACCTTCGTTGTTTCTGATTCCATAACACAAGTGCTTTTATTACGTAGTTTGAGGTCGGAGCAATGTATGTGAGAAAGAAATAACATCCCTTTCTATTTGTGTTTATACTTATTTGAAAATAATTAAAAAAAAACGGCTTGAAACGAATTAGGTTACAGATGCGATGTCATAATTTATTCCATATCGAAACACAATAGTTGTTACATTGCTATTAAAACATTATTTAAATGCAGCAATGGCTCACTACCTTTTGGGTTGTCTCAATGCTTCGATGAGAAATGAGTCGAAAGGACTTCATTGTCTAGACCTCTGTCACACCAGTATGATAAATTGCACGAAGATATAAAAAAAATATAGGGAGATAAATTGTTTACAGAAAAGTACAAATTAAATTGTTCTAAAAGATTTTCTTTTCTCTCAAAACATTAACGAGTAGTACTCGTCACGTAAGCGAAAGGTTAAAGATTAGAAAGGAGCTATAGTATAATTTAGTATATTAAATAAGGAAATATAATTAAAAATAAAAAAGGAAATAGATAGAAATGAAAATTAATTTACTTCCTATTTCAGAATAAAAAATAAATAAAATAAATATCTTCACGCAATTCCCAATACAGGGGTAGACAGAGGTCTAGTCTAGACAATTAAGTCCCTTTGACCCACCTTCCACCAAAGATATTTTCGGGACAACGTGACAGGTGGTGAGCTCGTCGCCGCCTTTATGACCAAGCCAACGATGTAATTCGTGCATAAGTTTTTGAAAAACTCATTGGTACGAGCCTGCCACTTGAGGATCGAACTCGGGTCTCTCGACCCGAAATTCCGACCACCCAACCACTCGGCTATCGTGACTTACTATTTCAGAATAAGTTTTTTCATACTTCAACGAAAAACAAAACCGGACTGAACTAAAATTCGGATAAACAGCCACCCAGGATAGCGGCATAAGGATAAGCACCGGATAAGTACAAATGCTTAATAAATACAGTGCTAGACAAGTCGGTTGCAGGTGTCCATTGATTTTAGGAGCCCGCTCACTATCAGATGTAATTTTACCTCTTTCTTTTACATGCTAATTTCATTACAAATATTTTCTTAGAAATAAGTGGTACGTTACTTTTGTTTCTTTCCTGTGGTGTTAGTTTTTGGGCCAAAGTAAGTCTCGTGAAAATGTCAACGTCCGTGCTGACGTATTCCTTTTTTGAAACTGTTTGATCTGTATAAACAAAAAGTACAAGTAAATAAAATTATTTCTAAAACAAATAGAAACAGCTGATACTTAATTGAATAGTGAGCTGACCACCGATATTTACTTATTAAAAGTTCGTTTCGCCTTAATTCATAGTTGAATGTTAAGTGTAAACGAGAATTCCATAGAAAAAAATCAAACAAATAATAACATGTTCTACTGTCTTTACCTGTACGAAATCCTTTTTTTCTCAACTTTGACTCCTCTACGAGCTATGTGGCTATTGCTAAATAAGTCGAAAATACAAATAGACACAAGACAAAGTGGATTCCATAATAAGCTGGATGACGTGTGTGATTGTAATTAATATTATTATTTATTCGAATCCCCTTGTTAGGCTGAGGTTACGAGCTAAGAATATACCTCTCTTCTTTCTATTCTTACTCTTCCTATGGGTATCGTAAGAGGTACCTACGAGAAGAAACTCATTGATAGCAGAATAACCATCTCGAAAAAACTAGCAAAGTAAAATCCACCAGTCACGGGCATTAGAATCTAAAATACAAGGTCGGGCCTAGTTCTTGATCACCAAACCAATTTCAAAGCATGGCAATTATTGCAGAGAGAATTTTCTATTACGGGAAAAGCCTATGCCTTGCAGTGTACACTTACAGGCCGTTATGTATGTATAAATGTAGTAAATAAAGTGGACGGCCTCCGTAGACGTGTGGCGTAAACACTGGTTTTCAAGGTGTCGCCATTTTAAGGTAGTAGAACCTCTTTTTCTACATTTTCTCGGGTCTGGGTATTTTTGGTGCCTTCATTGTTTCCGATACCCATACCACAAGTGCTGTAGTATCTTACACTGGGATTGGAGCAATGTATGTGTATATATATGTATTTCAGTTAAGTACACATCATCGTTATGGGGGTGAAATGGACGTGGTGGAAGTGACATGGACTGACATGAACACAGCCAACTAATTGTTTGTTATATAATTGTTGTTAAGAAAACGCTTACTCGATTCTATAGTATTCCATCCAGTAAGCGTAGCATTTCCTTTTCCAACTTCCTGGAAATCACTCCAAATACAAGATGGGTGAGCTTTAACTGAGAAGTTTAGTTCTCTAACCAGTTCAATTATAGCAATATCATAATACAGAGTTTTTGGGTCATAACGGGGATGATTAATTATCCGATGTATAGGGACGTCGGTAGGATCCTTTCCGATTCCTGGCTAAAAGCATAAAAATATTTATTATCTTTCAGTGTAACTGGAATGGCTAGGTCTTAACCTATAATTCTTAATCGCGTGACTTAAAGAAATAAATCAAAGAAATTAGTTTTTTTCCCATTTATTGCTTTTTAAAATGAATATTTAAAATAAAGTACTAGCAATTCCGAATAAGATTACTAGAATTCCTGTTAACCACTAAAAATGCGCTGCAATGCCTGGAGATGGTTTACGACAATAGTCGAATAGTTAAATTTAAACAATTCTTAAAATGATGTAACTAAAGGGGTTTTATTTAGAGGCTTATTTGTTATGGTAGTAACATGGACAGTTGTAAGGCGCTTACACCTTTCATTGCACATATAAATAATACTTAAAAGTGTTTTATCTATGCGGAAACGGAGTAAGAAATTAAAACTCATTTTTGCCATAGATAGGGTAAAATGTACTGCAGGAATCGATTTTCTGAAGGAAATTGCATCGACTACCCACCGATACGGGGATAAACATCTTGTAAAATATTACATTAAACACACATGACCAAAATCAAACAAGTGATGCACAGCGTCTGTGATGCAAAGCATAGCTCTTATGGCAAATCCTCATTATAGGATAGATCTATCGTACTTAGTCTATATAGAACAGTTTGCATGTATAATGTAGCGTACCATATCAGATATATTCGTTTCCCCGAAACGAACTATTTGCGGGTTTGGATCAGAGATTCTTTTATCGGTTCTTGTATTTTGTGTACAATGCGCCGCTGTTACCATAAATTTTTCGCTTATCAATGCTCCTTCACACATAAACAGCCAAGTATCGTTATACGTCTTCCAACCAATAGCACCCTGAAAGAAAAGATAAACTCTTTTTTTCTCTCATTAAAAACGATTATGAATTATGTAGATTCGTGAATGAGAGTTAATTAACACATTTGTTTATAACTAAAAGCATGTATGATATATTTATTTATATAAATTATATAATTTATATTCAAAAAAATACATTACATAGTTATGGAAACATAAATAACTGTTATCATGTAGCTGAGAGTACGTTGAGTTGGAGGCTGCGTAAGATAGGATGCGCACGAAAATAACGCATAAGATAACGGAGAAAGTTTGATTTATAATATTATTATTTTTTATAGAATAGGAAGGCAAACGAGCAGGTGGCTCACGTGATGATAAGTGATTACCGCCGCCCATGAACACCCGCAATACCAGAGGCATAGCAGATGCGTTGCCGGCCTTTGAGAAAGGTATGGGCTCTTTTCTTGAAGGTCCCTAAGTCGTATCGGCCCGGAAATCAATATAAATTAATAACAATATAGGAAAACAATATAATCCGGAAAACAATATAAATTATATATATATATATATATAAATATATATATATATGTATATATATATATATATATATATATATATATATATATATATATATATATATATATATATATATATATATATATATATATATATATATATATATATATAAAATGGATAAACATTTATAGTTTAAACAATACAAGTAAAAATAAGAAACTCTTAATTTAGCTAAAGTTTAGCACTTTTTTAAATTTTAATAGCTAAAACATCAGCTGTGGCACATGAAAAGTTTCCTTGATGAAAGTTCGGATTGATCGTTTTATTAAAAAAAAAACTTGGAATTTTTGGATTTATTTAAATATTGTAAGATAGCATAAGAATTTCTTTACAAAAAGTAATGGTTCCCATCAAAAACATAAAAGTAAAAACTAAAAAAAAAAACTTTGTGTATTAAAATATTCCATAATAATTTTAATACACAAAGTTTACTATTAAAAAATATAAGCTTTTCAAATTTCAACAGTAGAATCTAATGTAGACAACACTTTTTAAACATTTTCTCGGTTGTTTCTGCTATGTCTGTTTCTGAATCCATAATACAAGCGCTTAAGCTGCTTACTTTGGGAGCAGAGCAATGTGTGTGATTTTGTGCATATCTATGCATTGTAACGTTTAGCCATAAGACAGTCTAAATAAAGTCATTATAAGTATTATTTAGACAGAGCACATCATTTAGGGTAAGTTAAAGCTTCAGTTTTTTTGTTAATAATGGTTATCCGCATTTATTTATTTATTTATTTATTTAATATATATTTAATATATACATTACATTAATACTAAAGAAATGGTACTGACCATGTTGGGATATTCAGCTGCGACAGCATCATATCCACCAAAGTTAGCGTTCAGTATTGTATTGTCGAAATTGTCTCCACCTTGAACGGTATAGGTAACGCTGAGTTTATCAAACAACTTACAATTAACGTTTCAGTATATCAAATCAAATACATACACGTCACCATTGCAATGAGTTGTTCATCATAAAACCGCATTTTCCATAAATGTTCTAAGCATTCTGTAAGCAAGAATGAAATAATTAGTCAATTATCACACTATTTTTTTATAAATACTGGCGGCGCTCCGTGGCTTCGACAACGATTAAAGAGTTAAGACCGAACCCTACCTACCCTCTTTATTGTGTACTACTTTAATATCATTCTACGTTTGTATTTATTTGTATATTATTATCAGGCGACCTTTGTAATCACAATAATATTTAATGAACCTGCATATGGCTTGCAGGACTCATGAAAACCTGTCAACGAAATAAAATTAATTCACGATAGCCGAGTGATTGGGTGATCGGAATTCGAGTCAAGAGACCCGAGTTCGATCCTCAGATGGCAGGATGGTACCAATGGGTTTTTTCAGAAACCTATGTACGATTCATATCGTTGGCTTGGACATAAGTACATAAGGACGGCAACAAGCACACCACCTGTCACGTTGTCCCAAAATATCTTCGGTGGAAGGTGGGTCGAAAAGACTTAATCGTCGAGATCTCTGTTTACCCTGGCATTGGGAATGGCGTGAAGATATTATTAGATACTTATAACTTTTAGCACATTTTTCGTCGAAGGTTAAAAGCTGTCTGTAAACTTCATACTTACTCACTTCGCTGATGCGACGACCTGGTGCTCGAAAGTCAGGCATAAGTAGTTTCATCCTCTTGCAAGAGTGGCTCTCGATTTGTCTATTTTCCGGCCTTCCATGAATTATTTCGTATAAATAATTTGTTTTCTTTTCGAAATCTGATAACTGTAAAAATTCAGCGTGCTGTTGTTTATATTAAAGCTCTCTATTAAAGCTCAGTGGTCGAGTGGCGTACACACTGGTTTTCATGATGTCGCCAGCTCAAAGGTCGCGGCTTCGATACTCGATCAATGATCGAGGGTTAATGTGGGAAACCACTTTTTCTACATTTTGTTGTATATTCGTTGTTTCTGATTCCATAACACATGTTCATAAACTACTTACTTTGGGATCAGAGCAATGTATGTGATGTTGTACCTATGTACATATTATTTATTATTGTAATAGTATAAAATAATAGTCACGCTAGCTGAGTGCTTACTTGATCGGAATTCGAGTCAAGAGACCCAAGTTCGAGCGCCAAAGAATAAAGACGGCAATGGGCTCACCACTGGTCATGTTGTCCCAAAAATCTCTTCGGTGGAAGGTGGGTCGAAAAGACGTAATGTGTTGTAAAATTGAGAAGATATATTTCTAATAAATGGAAACCTAACTACTATTCAGATAATGAAATTTTTCTAAAGCTTTTTCTTTTACCGCGTGTGTTACGATATGTTTTATAAACCAGATTAATTATCATTAATATTTACCGAATTTGAACAAAAACCTCGCCTTCGCTCTTGATGTGTATCATCCTTAATATTACATCCAAAATAATAGCTACAAAAATTAAATCAATAGAACGTTCGATATTCCGATGTAGATACGTAACTGTTATGTCTAAACTCAATGCTAAATTAAAATTTCATGAATCAAATGATGATTTATAAAATAACAGTCTAAAATTGAAATCAATATTTACAAAAGTAGATGAGATAATGAATACTGGCCAAATCAGTTTTTAATTTTCTGTGCACACTGGCCATTGTGCTATTTACTGTATTTTTTTTAAATATGCATTTATTTTATGGTGTCTGATTAGCATCTGAAAACCAGTGCGGCAGTCTTACTGTAGTAACATTACGCTGAATTGGACTCTATTGATGAAGTCACGATAGCCGAATGGTTGGGTGGTCGGAATTTCAAGGTCGGAGTCAAGAGACCAGAGTTCGACCCCCAGGTGGCAGGCTCGTACCAATGGTTTTTTTTTTTTTAAAACTTATGTACGACTTATATCATTGGCTTGGACATAAAGACGGCGGCGGGCTCACCACCTGTCACGTTGTCGCGGAAGTAACTTCGGTGGAAGGTGGGTCAAAGGGTTAATTGTCTAGACTAGAGCTCTGTCTAACCCGGTATTAGGACTCTATTGATCACACTGTTTTGATTTATTACGTTATATGTTATAATTGTTAATATTTTTGTGTGGATAACCTACTACCCTTATTATTGTTATTATTAATACAAAAGTTTTGTATATTAGGATATTTTATATTCCAATATCCTAAAACTACGGAACGGTTTAATATGAAATTAACCATATACATTATTTAAAATACATGATACTTTTAATCCGAGAAAACATTGCTGTATCTGAAGGAGAGAGAAAGAGAGAGAGAGAGATGAGAAGCCCTATTTTAAAGAATGACAAACAGGATTTTAATTTTTGAAGCTCCGGAGAAGAATATAGAATGTTTTTTCAATCTGAAAAACTCTAGTATCTCGCGAGAGTTTTGACGCGGGAAGGATCCACTCAAATCATAAAATAAGCCCCATATTAATAAACAATGTAGTTTTACTTACGTTTTTGGATCAACATCTTTTTTTGGTTTAAGACGAGACAGTTGTTTTTCTGTCAGGTAGCTCAAACGTCGGGATAATGAAGGTGCTAGAGCAAAGACAAAAAAACAATCACTTTTGATATAGTTACGTTACATACATACATACATAACGACCTGTTAAAGTCCACTGCAGGATATAAACCTCTCCCGTAGAAAGGATTTGCCACAATCGCCACTCTTGGCCAGTTGATTGGCGATCATAGTAACAGACCACTCGCACCTCAGATGCTGCTACCCATCTTCGGTCTGATAAATTTGGTCTGGTTTACATACATACGTCTAGGTATCCGTGTACCCTTGACCCTCCTCTCTTCGAGCAATTTGCTCACATGGTACCTCGACCTCTTCTAATAATAATAACTTTCGCGCTATATATATTTTCTTCGCCATTCGGTCTTCGCTCATTCGCTCAAATAATTATTCAATATAATATAATATAATATAATATAATATAATATAATATAATATAATATAATATAATATAATATAATATATATAATATAATATAATAAATTTCTTTCGATTCACATTTCATCGGAACTAATTTGGAACAAACTGACCTGTGGAGACTAATTTGGAACAAAGTGACCTGTTGCCGCTTTTCTTCACATAAAAGTATATATCGATACATAAATAATATGTGTTATATGGCCAATTAATATTCTTTGACGCGTTTCTCAAATGACAAAAGACTCAGAAAAACTTACCAACACAAATTATCACAAGTAAAAGCACGTGGAATTTACGAACTTTAGAGAACATTTTAATTTATAATTTTTATATTAACACTATTGCAGCGTGCAACGAAGCAAACAACTAAGTAGGAAAGAATATAAACAATGTTTTGAGCGCGGTTTCAAACCAGTACATGTCTGCGAAACATGACGTCATGATATATGATAAGATGTGAACAGCATTTCGCATATTAACCTCGGCCACGATAAATTATTAAAGTTTTTTATCTACTCGGTTTTCCCAATTCTGGGGTCAACAAAGGTCTAGATAATTCTTTTCAAGCCACTTTTAACTGACATTACTTGGCATTAAGATTATAGCGATCTTTATAGGTTTCACCGCATTACGTTGTCACAAATAGGCTTCAGTGAAAGGAGGGTCGTATGTCTCAATTGTCTAGAATTCTGTCTATACCAATATTGAGAATATGCGTGAAGTTACAAATAATAATAAATAAATAAAATAAAATAAATAAATATCTTCACGCAATTCCCAATACAGGGGTAGACAGAGGTCTACTCTAGACAATTAAGTCCCTTTGACCCACCTTCCAACGAAGATATTTTCGGGACAACGTGACAGATGGTGAGCCCGTCGCCGCCTTTATGTCCACGCCAACGATATAATTCGTACATAAGTTTTTGAAAAACTCATTGGTACGAGCCAGCCACTTGGGGATCGAACTCGGGTCTCTCGACTCGAAATTCCGACCACCGAACCACTCGGCTATCGTGTCTTCTTCTAAAAATAATAATAAATATTTTAATGTTTTTCAATAACATATTAAGTATATCTGACACACATGTAATGTGTGTCAGATATATGATGACACCTAATTAATAAATAAATATTACACATATGCATGAATCTTCTTCTTCCTGCTGTATCCCTTGCTATTTGGAGTCAGCATAACATGTCTTCTTCTTCCATTCTCCCGTCATCTCAGTACTCACTCCTTTCTTTCTCATGTCACACAATTCATCAATCGTTTTTTGGTCTCACCATAGTCTACCTATCCATGGTCTATCCATCCACATTCATCTCTAATATTCTTTTGCCTATATTACATAAATGCTAACTCTTCATTTTCTCTTTCACTGGTGCTATTTTCAAGCTTCCCCTTATATACTCATACTTTATCCGATCCTTTCTAGTCACTCCACACATCCATCTAAACATTCTCATCTCTGCAGCATGCACTCTACTTTTATCCGACACTTTCGTTGGCCAGCAACCTGCTCCATACAATACGACAGACATTCACGAATATATGTATATAATATATAAACCTGATATCATTTCTTTGTCATTCATGACTCCATTGCTATTGACGTAGTCCTTCGTACTTATTAATAGGTTTAAGTCACGATAGTCGAGTGAAAGGGTGGTTGGAATTTCGAGTGGAGAGACCTGAGTTCGATTCCCAGGTGGCAGTACCAATGGGTTTTTTCAAAAACCTAAAAACGATTCATATCGTTGGCTTGGACATAAAGACGGCGACGGGCTCACCACCTGTCACGTTGTCCCGAAAATATCTTCGGTGGAAGGTGGGTCGAAGGGACTTAATTGTCTAGACTAGACCTCTGTCTCTGTCTCTGTTTGTAAAAACTAATTAAAAACGCGATAAAATCCAAAAATCGTTTTATTAAAAAAATTATTCGATTCCTAAGATCTAAAGACATTCGCTGGAATAAGTTCTATTTGACTTTTGGCCACTTAAATTGGCTGAGATTGAGGAAAGCTATGTGTTGCAATTGTACTTTAGTTTCAACACTCCGGAGCTCCATGGATATTCCATAATGGATATAACATAATGATGAACGATCGAACGAACGAATGTATGAATTAATGTATGAATGAATAAATGAAATTATTAATATATATTTATTTGCTAAAAAAATAGACGCATAAGCAAACATTACATATAGAAGAGAGAAAAATAAAAAAAATAAAACTTAAAATAATTCTTAATAACAATGACCTCAAATAATCGATGCGATGTATTTTCTAGCAAACGAGGTTGATAACTTTGCATCAAGCTATGACGGAAATAGTTTTTTTTTCTTGTATTATTTCGAAGTAATTTAATTTATAAATATTTATTTACAGAAAAAATTATGTTAATGTTTACAATACTTATTAACTAAAAACTATTATAATCATAGAGCCCTACTCCTCGTGGCATGGTACCAAGAAATAGTTTATATATATAGGAAATAGTTTCGACGTAGCAATATTTTTCAGTACCAAGTATGGTCGATAGATATTATTATTTAGTATCAGGATGGCAGTTTTTGCAACTCATGTTGTCTATATTCTGTATTATTATTGTATTATTTTATTAACGTCGCCTTTTGAGTCGAAATTCTGTGACGCCATGGTAATCATCCAATGATTCGATCTCTTTGTGCACCGGCAGAAACTGCTACGGACTCTAAATTGTAAAATGTTTCATAAATTTATATTGCACTATTTTATATCGTCTTCATTGACATATTATGTCGCATTATGCACAGCAAAACTTACTTCAACTAATTATATAAAATGAATTCCATAGATAACACATGGAATAAAAATTAAATTATTTGTATGTCAGTTTTTTATTGCAATAGCCGGCAAAGCGATCTTTAAAAATGATTTTCCTTAATGCATTTGCTGTATTTTGTACAAGGTCACTGGTTAATAAAGAAAAAGTATTTAGTTAATACTAATAAATGTCTATAACTCGTGATTATTTTATTTAAAGGCATTTTGATCATTGGAAACAAATCC
Organism: Sericinus montela; assembly: GCA_029286605.1. NCBI lineage: Eukaryota > Metazoa > Arthropoda > Insecta > Lepidoptera > Papilionidae > Sericinus > Sericinus montela. Next base: position 3,232,463 of record JAGSMR010000035.1, on the reverse strand, counting down.
TACTATACAAAATATGCCAACCTCATATGCCACTCGGCTTGGTTTGGATAATCGAAATTCGTAACAGGAGACCCGAGTTCAATTCTCAAGAGATGGCGTGTCACAATTAGTTTTTTTAGCTACTTATGTATACAAAAATAGTATATTTTCTTGGACGCTAACACGACAGTAAGCTTAGTCTTCAGTCATTATCAGTAATTAAAAATAAGCCCCGTGGAGGTCGAAACGACTAAAATTATCTCGATTCTTACTACTTTTGGGAAAATGCATGAGGATTTTCGTATATTGTTTTGTAAGTTTTGATGTTTGTTACTCAATGACACCAGACAAGCTTAACGCATTAAGATATTCAGATACTTTATAACCTAAATAGTACAGAGGGAGGTCGTTTTATTTAAAAAAATAAAACGATTTTTTACGGTATCGTCGAGTTTTATTTTAGTTTTAGTTTAGAAAAAATCGGTTATCAGTTATAGTGAATCGGGAAATTAAAGGAGTTATATTTGCCTAAATATAAGAAATCTTATCGAAGGGTTCTGTTCTGTGCCTGTGGGAGAAATTGTCTCAGAGATAAGATTTCCTTCCGCCTTCCACCGAAAATATTTTCGGGACAACGTGACAGGTGGTGAGCCCGTCGCCGCCTTTATGTCCCAGCCAACGATATGAACCGTACATAGGTTTTGAAAAAAAAACCATTGGTACGAGCCTGCCACTTAGGGATCGAACTCAGGTCTCTCGACTCAAAATTCCGACCACCCATCCACTCGGCTATCGTGACTTTAAATGTAAGCAAATAAATATAAATTAAATATTATTTAGTTTTGGTATTGTTGAAATATCTTTTTACATTTTTTAATTAATAGCGTATTGTCTAATTATAAAACGCGACAGCAAAAATTGACAGGAAAACAATAGATATCTGATGTCTATTGTGTTATTTAGTCGATGCTATGAACATTTCTTGCTCTAAATATTCATTGATTTAGAGAAATACAAAAGTACGAATCAAATTAAAAAAGCCCAATAAGTTATGTTTCGGACTGCGAACCGTGACGTTGCTAAACAAGCAGATTGAACCAAGCTCACCATTCGAATATAACCGATTTAAACTTAGTTCAAGTGGTTCGCAGGAACTTGAGCTACGTACATTTTTTTTTAAAATAAATAATTCCATTATTTTTGTTATTCCGTTATTTTTTTAAGAGTTACGATAGCCGAGTGGCTAAGTGAATTTCGAGTAAAGAGACCCGAGTTCGATCCCCATGGGGCAGGCTCGTACCAATGGGTTTTCAAAAACTTATGTACGAATTATATCGTTGGCTTGGACATAAAAACGGCTACGAGCTCACCACCTGTCACGTTGTCCCGAAAATATCTTCGGTGGAACGTGGGGCGAAGGGACTTTATTGTTTAGACTAGACCTCTGTCTGCCCCTGTATTAGGAATTGCGTGAAGATATGTATTTATTTATTTTACCATTATTCATTGAATTATACAAATTGCCGAATATATAATGTGTAATTTGCATTTGTTATAGTTATTATATCATTGTCGATCTCTCGGTTTGTTTGTTCGTGTGTCTGCTTTAGCACTTACTTGAACATGTAAGATTACCAATGTACGTGATGTAATCCCTATTCATGTATTAATTTTTATATTATTATATTTACGGCCTACAATTCCAAAAAAATGTATTTATCTCAGACTTGCAGTATTGCAACCCTCTTCGTTTCCCTTTCGTTCTGATCATCTTTGATCTTAGCTACGATAACCAAGGGTCTGTGTGATCGGATTTTAAATCTAGACACTCAAGTTCAATTCCCAAGAGGCAGGCAAGAAGCATTAAGACGCAAACAACTTATTGTTTCAAAAAACTTAAAATTTGCATCGTGGGCTTGAGCACAAATAAACTCAAGTGAAAGGTGAGTTGTAAATATGAAACTGTCCACATTATTCATCATTCCATATAGGAGAAAAGGTCGAATGCTTATTTTTTTATCTAAGACTTTATATAAATTTTAAGAGACTTGAAATTAAAATGTATCGAAAACAATACTTTACGGAACAAAGTTGAGCGACGCCGGCCCTTAAACCTCTAATGATTGTTTATGCTCTGACGATTGAGAACTTTCCACAAAGCTCAATAATAACGAGTGGTCCCACATGCTTTGTAATTCCTACATCAATCTTTCACACATGCCTCTTTACTGGAGCCATTAAGGTATTGTTCCTGTGTGAAACTTCCAGTTAACGACTGGGACTAAATTTTATGTACAACATTGTAGTGTGGCCTTACATTACATTGAAAACGTACTTCGGTTAGAAATTTATATGCAATATTCTATAGATCATAGTGTGAATACACAAATATTTTGTAATATAGTTTTTTGTATTATCCCATGCTACTTCTAGATATTTATGTAAAATTTTTGTGCCATTGCCTTTGCTGAAGCAAAAATATAAAAAAGAGGACACCCACGCAGTTTCTTACGCCTACTTTTTCTCCCTTAGAGGAACCTCATTACGAAAGAGTGGTATATCGAAAATGACAATCGATGGATGTAATGTATGTGACTTTTATCGATGAATTAATGATTTGATTAAAGACAAAAAATAATTTCTTGACTCCTACGTAATTTTTATTAAATTCATACATGAGATAACTTAATTTTTGTTGTATATATATATATATATATATATATATATATATATATATATATATATATATATATATATATATATATATATATATATACATATATATATATATATACATATATATATATATATATATATATATATACATATATATATATATATACATATATATATATATATATATATATACATATATATATATACATATATATATATATATATATATATATATATATATATATATATATATATATATATATATATATATATATATATATATACATATATATATATATATACATATATATATATATATATATACATATATATATATATATATACATATATATATATATATACATATATATATATACATATATATATATACATATATATATATATACATATATATATATACATATATATATATATACATATATATATATATATATATATATATATATATATATATATATATATATATATATATATATATATATATATATACATATATATATATATATATATATACATATATATATATATATATATATATATATATATATATATATATATATATATATATATCAGAAATTTGGCACGGAGATAGTTCTTAACCAATTTTTTTTTATTTATTGAATTTTAATTATTGTATATCATTTAAATTTAATAAAATCGAAAAACCACTTGATTTTTGACTGGCACAGAATACTATAAAGCATTAAATCCGCCTAAGTGCCATTTTACTAGGCGTTAAAGAAGAAAAAATAAATAAATAAAAGTAAATTACAATTACTTGTACTTGAGGTCGGGATATAGATGTTTTTTTAAGCTTCAATTTCGAGATGATAGGCAGAATATTCGCAGACAGTAAACTAGCATGTAATAAATTAAAGGTTTTTCCGTTAATGTCCTTGTTGTATTTGCGACATATCAAACTGTAGCGGTTCGGTGTTCGGTCGTTACTCATTATAATAGCTACCATTACTCACATCGCCTTATATTAGGGTAATTCCGAATATATTTGACCTGTTACAAAGTATAATTAATCTCTATAGTTAAATTAAAGAGAAAAAAATCTTATTAAAATTTCTACCGATACACGTTTGCCACGGTGCGGCAAATATCGCGGCTTTGAATCCCACCCTAGCAGTTGAAATTTAAAAAAGTAGTTCTCTGTATTTTAATAAAATTAAAAAAAATATATGATCAGTATAACCTATTTGATAAAAAATCAATAAAAAATTGTTCTATAACTAACCCATCTCTTTCGGCATTTAGATAAATTTTACAAATTTATTTCGGCTATGACATATTATAATGAACGTCATAGGTATTTCCTGGAACAACATTTTGTCTAATCAGTAAAGGAAACCACTCGAAACAACAGCTCATTATGAATATAAATATTACATCATGTTTTGCAAAATGACAGTTACACTACTCGTATTAATTTTCCTGTTTACTACCATCGTGTCCACAGTCGAGTCCTAGAGGAAATGGAGTATTGATACGCAGCGTATTTATTCTGCGTAACTCTAGGTGGATGAACAATAACGCTATTCAAGCTGATTTGCGCCCTCTTCATTACCTTGACCTCCAGGCAGCGAAGTCAAGTGATTACATTGTCCTCGGGTTACTTCAAGTACTCGGATACCAAGACCTGCATGTATGAAGAAAATGAGGAATCTGAAGGAAGCGAAAGAGGTATATAAGGATCGTGAAATTGGCGATCTGTTCTTTCTGGCTACCCCATCAGGGAATGTGCGTGAAGATAAATAAATAAAATGGTTAAAGATATTGTCTTCGAGGGATTTGAGCTAAAATAGGAAGACGCGTCCATGTTTCGAGCGCCTTATCAGGCGACAGATAATCTGCTTTTAATTAAGGAAACGACAACAACTTTAGCCAACCTTGCAAAAACAAACGTGATCTACATATCTTCTCATGTCATGTTCGTCAAATTAGAAAATAATGGAATTTATATTGGTGGTAGTCAAAGATAACCCATCTGGGCCACTGCACGATATGGATTTCCACATGTGAAAAATGAAACACATGATTCAACACAAAATATAGTTAGTGGACGAAACAACTTTATTAAATATATATATATGTATATATATATATATATATATATATATATATATATATATATATATATATATACATATATATATATATATATATATATATATATATATATATATATATATATATATATATATATATACATATATATATATACATATATATATATATATACATATATATATATATACATATATATATATACATATATATATATATGTATATATATATATGTATATATATATATGTATATATATATATATACATATATATATATATATATATAAACAAGTGCTTTTATTTACTTTGGGATCAGAGCAATTAATTACTTATTTGAAGATTTCTTGCATTTATGCGAACACTAGACATCTAAAATAAAACAATTTTCGAATTTTATTTAATTATTTACAAATTAATGTCATTTAAGTAAAAAAAATAAATACATACATATTAGACATTTTTTATTTAATTAATGTGTCAAGGTCAAGATACCCGAGTGGGTGGATGATCGGAATTCGAGTCAAGAGACCCGAGTTCGATTCCAGGTTGGAGGCTCGTACTAATGGGTTTTTTCAAAAACTTATATTTGATTTATATGGCTGGCTTGGGCATAAATACGGCGATTGTCATTTCACCTGTTACGTTGTCCCACATCTTCGTTGGAAGGTTGGTCGAATGGACTTAATTGTCTCAAGCTCTATCTACCCCTGTATTGGAAAAGGCGGAAACGTACTTATTTATAACTAAATTTACCATTTATAACTAATGGGTGATCTAGAAATGCAATCCTTGATATAGTTATAAATTACTTTCCATATAATGTTACTTTATGTCAATTAATTCTGAATTCTAGAGTTAAAATAGCTAATTTTTGAACCTATAACCGAGAACTAACTCTGAGGCAACAATGTAAAACATGTTTTTCTCTTAATTTACATGTTGATGATCAAATTTGCATTTTTATTATGCTTGTTGAATTTCATGAACACGTTGTAAAGGGTTCACAATTTGTAGTTATCCTTTTCACGAATAAAACGTAGTGCAAATCCGAGACATGGTAATTTCGTAGATAGACTAGATAAAATAGAATATTTTTTTGTAAAAAATGGATCAAAAAAGTTCTATATTTATTACTATATTTCGTCTATATTTTTAACTTAGTTTTTTTAATGCTTTTTGTTTCTTGTCAATTAAAGTTTCGTTTTATTTCAAAAGTCTTCATTCCATACAACCCTTTCAATTTTGTCAACTGTTACTATGCTTTGATATGACACGGTGCATTGGGTCAGTGCAAACATATCCAAAGCAAGTCATGCCAGCGACAATAAATGTCGAGATATCCACTAGAAACGGACGTTGGCTTAAACATAAAGACGGCGACGGGCTCACCACCTGTCACGTTGTCCCGAAAATATCTTCGGTGGAAGGTGGGTTAAAGGGACTTAATTATCTAGACTAGACCTTTGTCTAAGACATTTATTTCTTTTTAGTAAGTAAACAGTATTTTTTGCGACGGTATTCATAGAATGAAAACTGCAAACAATAAAACTAGTCTTTGCTTTTGCAAGCTTCAAGAGAATGTAAGCTTATAGTGACCGTCTATTAGACTGTGACGTAACTGAAAGCTGGGACACATGATACAACAGAAGCCCCAGTATTTTTTATAGAAAAGGGAGGCAAACGAGCAGGTGGGTCACGTGATGGTAAATGATTATCGCCGCCCATGAACATCCGCAATACCAGAGGCCTAGCAGATGCGTTGCCAGCCTTAGAGTGCCCCCAGAATTGGGGAGAGCGGTGTGTGGCTCTCCGGTTACCTGCAATCACCAGACGAAACGCAGAAGTTTGTTAGACTTCTACTTCACGCCGGTATTCTGTGAGGTTGTGGTACTTCCCCGGTCGAGCCGGCCCATTCATGCAACAACAAAAGGTGATGCGTGGCTCTACCACTGTTAAAATGTGTATATATTAACCATAATAATATAAAGAAAACATTCTTCTAAATTTACACTAACTTTTAAAGTTTTAAAGTCGCCTATGTGGTATTTATAGCAATATATATTTAAAAAGTTAGAGACCGTTAAGGCAACCTATAACTGCACTAATAATAAACGCATACAGTGACATTATAAAAGTAAATTACAATTACTTGTACTTGAGGTCGGATATAGATGTTTTTAAGCTTCAATTTCGAGATGATAGGCAGAATATTCGCAGACAGTAAACTAGCATGTAATAAATTAAAGGTTTTTCCGTTAATGTCCTTGTTGTATTTGCGACATATCAAACTATAGCGGTTCGGTGTTCGGTCGTTACTCATTATAATAGCTACCATTACTCACATCGCCTTATATTAGGGTAATTCCGAATATATTTGACCTGTTACAAAGTATAATTAATCTCTATAGTTAAATTAAAGAGAAAAATCTTATTAAAATTTCTACTGATACACGTTTGCCACGGTGCGGCAAATATCGCGGCTTTGAACCCCACCCTAGCAGTTGAAATTTAAAAAGTAGTTCTCTGTATTTTAATAAATTAAAAATCAGTATAACCTATTTGATAAAAATCAATAAAAAATTGTTCTATAACTAACCCATCTCTTTTCGGCATTTAGATAAATTTATAAATTTATTTCGGCTATGACATATTATAATGAACGTCATAGGTATTTCCTGAACAACATTTTGTCTAATCAGTAAAGGAAACCACTGAAACAACAGCTCATTATGAATATAAATATTACATCATGTTTTGCAAAATGACAGTTACACTACTCGTATTAATTTTCCTGTTTACTACCATCGTGTCCACAGTCGAGTCCTAGAGGAAATGGAGTATTGATACGCAGCGTATTTATTCTGCGTAACTCTAGGTGGATGAACAATAACGCTATTCAAGCTGATTTGCGCCCTCTTCATTACCTTGACCTCCAGGCAGCGAAGTCAAGTGATTACATTGTCCTCGGGTTACTTCAAGTACTCGGATACCAAGACCTGCATGTATGAAGAAAATGAGGAATCTGAAGGAAGCGAAAGAGGTATATATATATATATATATATATATATATATATATATATATATATATATATATATATATATATATATATATATATATATATATATATATATATATATATATATATATATATATATATATATATATATATATATATATATATATATATATATATATATATATATATATATATATATATATATATATATATATATATATATATATATATATATATATATATATATATATATATATATATATATATATATATATATATATATATATATATATATATATATATATATATATATATATATATATATATATATATATATATATATATATATATATATATATATATATATATATATATATATATATATATATATATATATATATATATATATATATATATATATATATATATATATATATATATATATATATATATATATATATATATATATATATATATATATATATATATATATATATATATATATATATATATATATATATATATATATATATATATATATATATAAAACAAGTGCTTTTATTTACTTTGGGATCAGAGCAATTAATTAGTTATTTAAAGATTTCCTTTACTTATGCGAACACTAGACATCTAAAATAAAACAATTTTCGAATTTTATTTAATTATTTACAAATTAATGTCATTTAAGTAAAAAAAATAAATACATACATATTAGACATTTTTTATTTAATTAATGTGTCAAGGTCAAGATACCCGAGTGGGTGGATGATCGGAATTCGAGTCAAGAGACCCGAGTTCGATTCCAGGTTGGAGGCTCGTACTAATGGGTTTTTTCAAAAACTTATATTTGATTTATATGGCTGGCTTGGGCATAAATACGGCGATTGTCATTTCACCTGTTACGTTGTCCCACATCTTCGTTGGAAGGTTGGTCGAATGGACTTAATTGTCTCAAGCTCTATCTACCCCTGTATTGGAAAAGGCGGAAACGTACTTATTTATAACTAAATTTACCATTTATAACTAATGGGTGATCTAGAAATGCAATCCTTGATATAGTTATAAATTACTTTCCATATAATGTTACTTTATGTCAATTAATTCTGAATTCTAGAGTTAAAATAGCTAATTTTTGAACCTATAACCGAGAACTAACTCTGAGGCAACAATGTAAAACATGTTTTTCTCTTAATTTACATGTTGATGATCAAATTTGCATTTTTATTATGCTTGTTGAATTTCATGAACACGTTGTAAAGGGTTCACAATTTGTAGTTATCCTTTTCACGAATAAAACGTAGTGCAAATCCGAGACATGGTAATTTCGTAGATAGACTAGATAAAATAGAATATTTTTTTATAAAAAATGGATCAAAAAAGTTCTATATTTATTACTATATTTCCTCTATATTTTTAACTTAGTTTTTTTAATGCTTTTTGTTTCTTGTCAATTAAAGTTTCGTTTTATTTCAAAAAGTCTTCATTCCATACAACCCTTTCAATTTTGTCAACTGTTACTATACTTTGATATGACACGGTGCATTGGGTCGAGTGCAAACATATCCAAAGCAAGTCATGCCAGCGACAATAAATGTCGAGATATCCACTAGAAACGGACGTTGGCTTAAACATAAAGACGGCGACGGGCTCACCACCTGTCACGTTGTCCTGAAAATATTTTCGGTGGAAGGTGGGTTAAAGGGACTTAATTATCTAGACTAGACCTTTGTCTAAGACATTTATTTCTTTTAGTAAGTAAACAGTATTTTTTTGCGACGGTAGTCATAGAATGAAAACTGCAAACAATAAAACTAGCCTTTGCTTTTGCAAGCTTCAAGAGAATGTAAGCTTATAGTGACCGTCTATTAGACTGTGACGTAACTGAAAGCTGGGACACATGATACAACAGAAGCCCCAGTATTTTTTTATAGAAAAGGGAGGCAAACGAGCAGGTGGGTCACGTGATGGTAAATGATTATCGCCGCCCATGAACATCCGCAATACCAGAGGCATAGCAGATGCGTTGCCAGCCTTAGAGTGCCCCCCCCCCCAGAATTGGGGGAGAGCGGTGTGTGGCTCTCCGGTTACCTGCAATCACCAGACGAAACGCAGAAGTTTGTTAGACTTCTACTTCACGCCGGTATTCTGTGAGGTTGTGGTACTTCCCCGGTCGAGCCGGTCCATTTATGCAACAACAAAAGGTGATGCGTGGCTCTACCACTGTTAAAATGTGTATATATTAACCATAATAATATAAAGAAAACATTCTTCTAAATTTACACTAACTTTTAAAGTTTTAAAGTCGCCTATGTGGTATTTATAGCAATATATATTTAAAAGAAGTTAGAGACCGTTAAGGCAACCTATAACTGCACTAATAATAAACGCATACAGTGACATTATAACACTAAATTTAATTAAGGTAACAACCTTTGCATTGTTCCATAGTTGCAGGTTTACGACCCTCAAAGAATATTTTAGTGCTTATACTATATTTTGTTTCAATATATTTTAGCAGCGGTTTTGCCCAGCAGTAGTTTTTAGCAGTATTTACAGCCTACAACTTTTTTTTACTTCTTTTAGTACTCATTTTAATGAGCAAATTATCCAAAAATTGGAGAGTCCGGAGTACCGGACACATATATTATGTGGCACATATATGGACATGCATATATGATGAAAATGATGAATTTGAAAGAAGCAAAAGAGGTATATAAGGATCATGACACATGGCGATTTCTTCTTTCTGGCTACCCCGTTAGGGATTATGCGTAAAGATAAGTGAATAAGTACTTTAAAACAAATCGATCTATTAAAAAAAACATCTTTATGACTCTTCCTCTATTCTTTTAATGACTCGGCCCGGAATTGGATACGGAACCGTGAGATAACAATACAACGGAGGTCATCAATACATTATTGAAACTCACGCCAAATATCTTCACGCCATTCCCAATACAGGGGTAGACAGGTCTAGACAATTAAGTCCCTTCGACCCACCTTCCACCGAAGATATTTCGGGACAACGTGACAGGTGGTGAGCCCGTCGCCGTCTTTATGTCCAAGCCAACGATATGAATTGTACATAAGTTTTGGAAAAATCCATTGGTACTGCCACCTGGGGATCGAACTCGGGTCTCTCGACTCGAAATTCCGACCACCCTACCACTCGGCTATCGTGACTTTGACACGATCTATTAACATTTAGAAACTATGAATTCTGAGATTATTTACTCTCATTTATATATTATTTTCTCGTAACGGTGTGAAGTGCAGCCAATTCGGCTTAAGAGTAAATCTTCCATTTGAGGGAGCGATTTGTCTAGCAGACGGATTGCGGCAGTCTGCCACAATCCGCACTGATCCGCACTTATTCGCTTTGAAACGCACCCACTTATAATTGTAATGTTTTTGAGACAGTATAATAATGGTTGTTCTTGACAGCGAGAGGGAGTAACAGCAACGTAAGACTTTAAGGTTTTTAATGACTATCTTTTTAATATTGTATCGTATCGTATTTGTCGACCTTCGTGGACGTGTGGCGTATACACCGGTTTTTATGGTAGTTCGATTCCCGGACGTATCAATGTAGACGTAGGTAAAAACAGCGTAAAGTCGCTACACTTGGCAAGCAGATAGGCAATTGCTGTACTAGACGCCCCGCGGTTTAGACGCTGTTATACGTCAAGTCAGTCTGCTGAATTGTTCTGGCATTTTTGAGATGTTTATCCTGCCATATGTAGCGAAGGAGGTTTTTGCCACGAGTAAGAGATTTTTTGTAGCTTGAAATTTAAAGTCAGTTTAAGTTACTTCGTAAATATAATTTTAACAGTGGTAAGGCCACGCATCAGCTTTTGTTGTTGCATGAATGCCGGCTCGACCGGGGAAGTACCTCGACCTCACAGAATACCGGCGTGAAGTAGAAGTTTAACAAACTTCTGCGTTTCGTCTGGTGAGTGCAGGTAACCGGAGGCCCACACACCCCTCCCCCAATTCTGGGGGGGGACTGACAACGCATCTGCTATGCCTCTGGTGTTGCGGGTGTTCATGGGCAGCGGTAATCACTTTCCATCACGTAAGCCACCCGCTCGTTTGCCTCCCTATTCTATAAAAAAATATATAGGACTTTATTATTATTGTGATAAAAGAAGCTAAATCCTGTCACACTTAGCTATATTTTAGCTTAGTCGGCTTTTAATGATAGGTAATAATTAAAAATATTTAATTGAGATTCACCGACGAAATTCATGGACAACTGTGTGGTGGGGATGGAGGAGGAGTGGTATGGAAGAGTGGGGTACACTTAGGTTTTCACGGTTTCCCCAACTCACAACTACTTTTCGACTTTTAAAACACAAACATACGAAAGCAAACTTTTCATACATGAAAAATTATAATATCTAAAAATTAATTAACATTTACTGTTACTCATTCCGCTATTTATTTATTTGCTATCAAATACTTGTACCTGTTTTGCCCTTACAGCATTATCAAAGACATTACAAATGTTATAGTGTACTGAGATTGAAAACTAATTATTATATCCCTGTAAATGTTACTTAAATGAATGTGAATGCAACCTTCTCTTTAATATTATTTGTCACCAACAAACTTAAACAACAAGTGTTACACGAATTACCGTCTGCAGTCGACGCGACGAACTTCCAATTCAGTGTAAAACTTCAAGTCTTTTGTATAACTTTAAACGTTTTAAGCTACAAAGTTGAGCGGCTATTCCAACATCATGTAGCGAAAAGCATTTATAAGATTATTGACTTACAAAAGTGGTTTTCCAGTAAACTTATTTAAAGCAAAACGAACTTCGTGGTCTTTCATATTTATTTGAAGAAAATAACAGACCGGTTTATACTGGTGGAACTAAAAAAGCTATGGAACTAAAAAAGCTATGTACTCTCATGAAATATAATAAGGAAATAACCTCAATCATATTCCCGATACTGGAATAGACAGAGGTTGAGGCAGTTAAGTACTTTCGACCCACCTGACCGAAAACGTTTCTTGAGACATATTTACATTCGTCAATATTCAAATATACATATAAACATCCATTACTCGAGTCAAATATTAATGTTTGCTCCTTGCGGGATTTGAACCCGCAAACATTAATATTAAAGGCTGGGTGAATAACAATTAGATACATATGTTGTCTCAGTAAGAGTGCACTTTTTTAATTTAGAATAATTTTATTTTCGTGCAAGTGGCAACTCTGAAATTTGACTTCCGTCATCTATGTTTATTCCGTGTTATAATTGTGAAAAAAATGAGGAAAATTACTCTCAGACCGCTCGTAAACTTCGCCAAATTTTCAGTCGAGAAAGTGCCTAATCTGTCAACCATTCGAAGAGTGGTAAAAAAAAAATTTGAAGAAACTTGGTCGATTATGGATATTACAACTCCTTTGCGTGAACATACCGGTCGGTCTCTTGAAAACATTGCTACTGTAACGAGAGTAGCGCCAATTCGGCATCGTTCTCAGCAATTTAAAATTTCACGTAGGAGGATGCAGCGAATATTGATAAAAGACGTCTACCAACATGCGTACAAGATTCAGCTAAAGCTCAAACCAGCTGACCACGGAAAGCGCAAGCAATTCGTTCAATTGGTAATGGAGCAAACTGAAGTCGATGTCAATTTTTCTAAAAAAGTCATATTCTTCAATTAAGCGCATTTCCATTTGAATGGCTACGTGAATACACAAAATTGTCGAATTTGGGGCTCAGAAAATACTGATTCAATCCAAGAAAAATAAAAGCACCCACAACGAGCAACTGTCTGGTGCGGATTCTGGTCAGACGACGTGATTGGACCTTACTTTTTTGAAGATGAACCCGAAATTGCAGTGATTATGAACGGCATTCGTTACAGAAACATGATAACAGAGTTCTTGTGGCTTCAACTGGACGGCATGGATCTAGACAACATGTGGTTTCAGCAAGACGGCGCCACCTGCCACACGCGCTCCGAAAACAATCGACTTATTGTCTTATTGACTTATTGTAAGTCCCTTCGACCCAACTTCCACCGAAGATATTTTCGGGACAACATGACTGGTGGTGAGCCCGTTGTCGTCTATATGTCCAAGCCAACGATATAATTCGTACATAAGTTTTTGAAAAACCCATTGATACGAGCCTGCCTCGTGGGGATCGAACTTGGGTCTTTCGACTCGAATTCCGATCATGCAACTACTCGGCTATCGTGACTTAATGTAACCAACGATATTTGAAATCTTAATTTTAAAATGTCAATATAAACTTTATTGATAGATACAATATATTGTTTATATTTACAAGGTATTTTTACGACCCACCTTACATCGAAGACATTTTTTGGTACAACGTGACAGGTGATCGGCCTGTGGCCGTCTTGATGACCAAGCCAATAATATAAATCGTACATAAGTCTCGGGCCACTTGACTCTAATTCGGATCACCCAACCACTCGATGATCGTGACCCACACAATCACGCACAGTAAGCAAACACAAATTTATATAAATAATAATTTCTGCACAAAATAAATTTTTTGCAGCCAATACATATTACTTGCTCGCGTTATCTACAACGTAAAATGTTTTGATATGGCAGACATCCTTTGAAACAAAAACTTATCTAACACATTTTGAAGAAGATAAATCGGTGCAATCAAATTGTATATTTAACGTATCAGAATAAGGATTGAAGTAGCGTGCATGTTGTTTTGAACAATGTTTAATTGTCTTTTAGAAGAGTAAACACGGATGCTTTATTTCTATTATGTTGCGAGCAAGATTAACTACAGCTATTCATAATGGTCTATTTCTAAGCAAAATAGTGCACTAAAAATTTTGCTAGATACAAGAGATGCGTTTCTAAAGATAAATTTTCGTTTTCATTTAAAATAGGATTCGAATAAACGTATTTGCCATTATTCTACTAACATTATAAATCTGAAAGTTTAAGTATTAAGAGGTTTGTTACGCAATAACGCAATTACTTTGAACGTTTTTCTAATTAAATTTATCACACAGATATTTCCCTCAACATTATCAACCTGTAAAATCCACTGAAGGATATAGACCTCTCCTGAGTTAGCCATAAACGCCACGCGTTAACAAACGAATTGGCGATCGCCATACCATACATATTTGCAGATGCCCGTCACCGGACTCCTAATTTTTGCATATTGTCCCAGATGAACCTCGGTGAAATGTGGACTGGAAGCACCACTATATAGACCTATGTCTACCTTAGTATTGGGAAACCCATGATAATAATTTAAAAAAATATTAATATATTTTATCTCGGAATACAGACACTTTCTAAACCAGAATATCTCACCGTTATTTTAGGAGAGAACTTAAATAAAATTTTATTTTAACGGATTTTGATTTGTATAAGGACTCCGTAGAGAGAACCTTTGATTTCGGATTCTTTAAGAATCCGCGATAATTCCGAAACAGTGTACGAACGAATTTGCGCTTAGAATCTAATACTCTACAAAAGCAATCTTTTATATAAATGTAACGTTTTCTAAACATTTCATCGATTATTTTTCAACTTTCGCTGATTCACATGTACGGATTTTTTTATGTAAAGTTTTTTTTATACACATAAAACTATCTATATATGTATTTATTATTTATTTATATTATTTATAGATATAGGGACAACGTCACATACATTACTCCGATCGCAATGTAAGATACTAAGCACTTGTGATATGGGTATCGGAAACAACGAAGGCACCACAAACATGCTGACCCGAGAGTATGTTGAAAAAGTGTTTTTTCTGCATTAACCCGACCGGGAATCGAAACCGAGACCTCGAGATCGCGACACCTTGTAAACCGGTGTTTACGCCACCCGTCCACGGAGTTCGTCATAATTTAAGTCCCTTCGACGAACTTTTCACCGAAGCTCATTTGGAACAACGAGTCAGGTGGTGAGCCTATCGCCGATTTCTTGAAACGGTGTGGTTCTGTATATACAATTCTGTATTATTTTATATTTTATTTAAAGAGAAAACATAAATTTGATAAATATTATAAGTATAATCAAATGTGGACAGCACCTCATATATTCCATATTGACTGGTCCGGGAATCAAACCCTGGACCAAAGAGCTGGTAAAACCTTTATAACCGGTGTATACCCACTTTACCACGGAGGTCGTTATCAGTTATTTATGTGATCATTGCTTCTCTGTACCTTTCGCTAGATGAATGAAAACCGGGTTTTAATAGAAATTCATTTATTTTAAGTATTTCTGCACACAAATTATTAGGTATTAGTCTTACGAACTTTTGCCTTGCCACTATCAAATAGACTAATTACCAAGATCGACCAGATTGCCACTCCTGCTATATACAGTTACTGTTACTTACTCAGTTTCTGCTCATAGTTTATTTTGATGTAAATGATCACAATAGCCGTCAACAATCACGATAGCCGAGTGGTTGGGTGGTCGGAGTTTCGAGCCATGGGACCCGAGTTAGATCCCCAGGTGGCAGGTCCGTTTTTCAAAAACTTATGTACAATTTATCGTTGGCTTGGACATAAAGACGGCGACGGGCTCACCACATGTCACGTTGTTCCGAAAATATCTTCAGTGTAAGGTGGGTAGAAGTGACTTAATTGTCTAAATTATCCTCTGACCTCTGTCTATTCCTGTATTCGGAATTGTGTGAAGATATTTAAATGAAATATCAAAGCAAGTTCACGCGATTCATAAATTGATTTCCTTTTTTATACAATTATTTCATTTTGCTTAAAACGAAATTAAGAAAGATATTGAAATTAATAAAGTTTCCACGACAAATTTAAACATTAAAACCAAAAATTATTTTAGTTTTCCTTACCGTGAGTTCAAAGTTAAACGAGCCGGAAGTCAGATATTTTAAAGGTACCAACATTTTAGTATATCATGGCTAAAAGCTTTTAGCTCGTAAACTATGAGCTGTTTTTGTCTGCATTCTGCACTCACTCTCATGATAAATATACCAAAAATATTCTTCCAGGGGTACCTTGAAATGCACGATGGTTTACTCTAAAGATAAAGATAAAGATACTAATAAACTAGATGATAGATTTTAGTGATGAAATATTATTATATATTTTGTGTCAAAATTAAGCAAAATTTAATCTTATAATAAAGCGTTTATGTACTCTATCCCTTAATATCCCAGAAAACGAGATTTTTTTAAAACACAAATTCGGAATTTGTTTCCTTTATAAAATGGCTTGGTAAACATTGCTATTTTCTAACAAACTCTTAGCAAAGTGACAGGAGTACAAGAGTCAAATATTTAAAATACGAAACATACACTGAATAATACAAAACAAGTACATTAGATCATACAAACACATTACAGTCAACAGTTGCTCGCCCAAGGAGGAACCACAGAAGTAGATCAAAACACAAACAACAGACTACAAAGACTAAATACCAATAACAAATTTAATCATCATGATTAATTTATTTTGTATTCTACACTTAAGTAAAGCTTTTTGAATAACCGGATTAACGTGTAAATATCTTTATTCCTGTGTTATTATTGCAATAAAACGAGGAAGTGAAATCAAAATAAGGTAATAATAGTTACCTATCTTCACGCACAATCCCTGACGGGGTAGCCAGCCAGATCGCCAAGCGACGCGATTTTTACATATTTCTTTCGCTTCTTTCAAATTCATCATCTTGTTCATGCATGCTCGTCTACCGTCTACTGTATCCGAGGACCCTCCACTCTGAGCTTTGCTCACACGGTCTTCGAAAATTAGTCTTGACCTACCTCGACACCTTCTTCTTCTTTTACCTCGGTTTCTAAATTATTCGGACATTACTCATTCGCTCAACGTGCCCATACCATCGAAGCACGCCCTTATCAATTTAATAAGAAATAGTTATAGTTAATACGAAAAATTTCTTCTCATCTTCTTCTTCAAGATCTTCAAAACTTATCAATTAATATTATGAATTGTTTACAATATCTGTGTGGAATATTCTCTGAATTTTGCTTTAATTGGAGCTATTAATGTTAATTTAGACAAGAAAGCGAACAAAGGAATCTGATAGTTGTTGAATCCCATCGGAATGGCTTCATGACTAAGCTTTGTTTAACTAAAGTTATTATCCGTGTACTGAATTATTTAAATATTGTTAAAAGTGTTTTTACTAATTCTGAGTTTAGGGATTCATAATCGAAAAGCAGATATTTGAAAGTATATAAAGTATAGACTGAAATGGCCGCCTGTAAACACTTATCGCTGGACAAAAAATAAAAGGTCACGATAGTCGAGTGGTTGGGTGATCGGAATTCGAGTGGAGAGACCTGCGTTCGATCCCCAGGTGGTTGGCTCCACTAATTGTTTTTTTTTTCAAAACTTATGTACGATTCACATCGTTGGCATAAAGACGGCATATGGCTCACCACCTGTCACGCCGTCCCAAAAAATCTTCGGTGGAAGGTGGGTAAAGGACTAAATTGTCTAGTCTTCCATTGTATATAGACTACCTCTTTATTGAGTAATGCGTGAAGATACTTTGTTGATATAGATATCGAATATTTTCCCGTATATTATCCATCAATACAATAGAAAATGAAAATGTAATTTCATTTCTTTTGCAGTTTTCCGAGGAAAGCGGACCATTGATTGGACGTCAACGTCAAAACACAATACATCCCGGCCAATAACAATAGTAACGTATTCCATTATGGTCGAAAAAACTCGAGCCTACATTTTATCGATATCCTTTTCTTCTAAACCAATAAGTTAGGGCGATAATGATTAATTTATATAGTTGTTGGGATTTATTTCATTCAGTCAACTTATAAAACATCTAAGAGACAAATTAGGTACACTTATTTTCATGCATCTTTGCTAACACATGGAGGTCTACGCAATGAAGTCCTTTCGACCCACTTTTCACCTAAGCTTATTTGGGACTATGTACCAGATGGTGAATCGGTCGCTGTCTTAGTCCAAGCTAGTGGTACAACACTCGTATATATTTAATTAGATCAATATTCATGTATACATACAAACATCCGTGACCATTGTAAAAGGCGACGATGATGACTGATGACTGAGCTAACCATCTCCTAAAATACCACACCAAATATAAGCAGCCCAGTGACGTGCAGCGCCGTCTAACGGTGTGTCCAAAACAGACGATTGCACCGCTCGCGACCCGCACGCGTGCACTTACTGCAATTATTTGTTGCGCCTCTTCAGCACAACTCACGCGAGGGTCACACACTGCGGGCGCAGCATGCGTGCAAGTAGTCCTTTTCAGTTCCATACTGTATATCTCAGTTGTAACTTTGCCATCTGCCCACTTCATACTAACATTTACTCAGCCTTCGGCAAACGGGTAAACGGAAGAAGTGTAAACAGCACGGACTGTGCACGTGCGCGGCTCTCACGTGATGCTAAGTGATTAACGATTAGCAGATGCGTTGCCGGCCTTTGAGAAAGGTATAGGCTTTTTTCTTGAAGATCCCTACATATCGGTTCGGAAAAACCGCTGACGGCAGCACATTCCATAAAGTGCAAGTGCGTGGAAAAAAATACAAAAGTGTAGATTGCGATCTACACTTTTGTATTTTTTTCCACGCACGCGGCGCGCCGACGGTGCTCTCACGGCACATTCGCCATATTTCACCGGTCCCTAAAGTGTTGCCAAGCGTGGCGATTAGGGAAAATCGCCTTTACTAAAAGTGCCACATCCTGCAGTGTACTTCTAAAATCAGTTAAGTAAGTGAATATGTCCAAGTCATATAGATTCCATTGTACAAAACCAGTGAAGGCACTTAACAAATGATTTTTCCCACGAAAGTAAAGCTAAATTGGACAACGTTACACGTAACTTGTGACTGCGCTCTTCCATTTCGTTGGCAAATTGTGGCGAGACGTGACCGACGGCGTGCGGCAGGCGTGACCCCGCCCTCGGGGATCCGGGGCGTTGTGTTGCGGGCGATTTTTCACTTTTTCATTTTAAGACCAGTTTAATGTCATCACGTAATCATAGGACACGTTTGCGGTGTTCGATTTTCCGTTTCGCCTTCACTATTGTTGGGGTCTAGATTCTTCGTACGACTGTTATATTATTATTATTAAAAAAATATCTTTACGCACATTTCGGATACTGGGGTATACTGATGTAGGTACACTCTGAGGTAAAAACAGAGGCCACACACACGCGCACACACACACACGCAAACACATACACACACACACACACACGCACACACACACAAGTCACCAGCGAAGAGATTTACATAAAAATATAGCTCCTAGGATCGAACTTCTCTTGTCTCGAATTCCGATCTCCAAACCAATCTATATCGTGGCTATATTCATGTTAAGAGTGTTTATTAATTTGAACTGTAAGAAATACCTATTATATAAGAGCTGTTAGCGAGAAATATCATAGTTTCCGCACAGCAGTGAACGCAGCCTTGCGGCTGTTTATTTGATTTGCGAAACATACAAAGCAAATTTAAACAACACGTGAGCTAAGTAATGGAGATACTTGCGCTGCAGCAAGCATCATTCTGTTACTCAAAGATATTATATATAATAGCGGGCCCTGCAGACCTACATTCAGCATTGGAATTGATAAAAAAATTTATGATAAAAACTATTCTATTAGTTATTTTTTAAACAGTGGTAGAGCCACTCTAGGCTAGGGGGGCACTCTAAGGTATTGCGGATGTTCATGGGCGGCGGTAATCACTTACCATCACTTGAGCCACCTGCTCGTTTGCCTCCCTTTTCTATAAAAAAATCGCACAATCTTGGTGGCCAGTTGATTACAATCCAGTCGATTGTTTTCGGAGCGCATGTGGCAGGTAGCGCCGTCTAGCTGAAACCACATGTTGTCCAGATCCTTGCCGTCCAGTTGAAACCACAAGAATTCTGTTATCATGTTTCTGTAACGAATGCCGTACATAGGCACTTTTCTATAAAAAAAACACGTTTTTAAAAACATGACAATCGGTTAGTTTTGGAGTTCATCGTGAGCAACAGTGTGGCACGATACTCGAATGTAGAACGAGAAACTCACTTTTCACCAAAGCTTATTTGGAACAACTTTAGTCGTCGGTTGTCGGTTATTTAATTTAGACTAGGTGTCACGACGAAAGTCACGATAGCCCAGTGGTTGGGTGGTCGGAATTTAGAGTTAAGAGACCCGAGTTCGATCCCCAGGTGGAAGGATCGTACCAATGGGTTTTTCAAAAACTTATGTAGGAATTATATCGTTGGCTTGGACATAAAGACGGAGACGGGCTCACCACCAGTCACGTTGTCCCGAAAATATCTTCGGTGGAAGGTGGGTCGAAGGGACTTAATTGTCTAGACTAGATCTCTGTCTACCCCTGTATTGGGAATTGCGTGAAGATATTTATTTATTTATAAGGTGTAGTCCATTTTATGATCAATTATTTTCCAATTGTTACTTTTGCGTTTAAAGATTTTTTTGAGTTTTATTCCTGTGGGGATCGATGTTATACTGAATATATTTATTTTCATGTTACACTTCTCAGTCACTAGTAGTGAAAACTTCTAGTCGAAAGGATTTAATTGCCTAGACCTCTGTATGACCTTGCATTGGAAATGGCGTAATTAAATAAATTAAATTTTATATGTGAATAGCTTGCTTTTAGTTCATAGGTTTATGATGATAAATGATTTTATTTACTTACTATGTTGTTTATTATTTATTTATTATGTTGTACTATATAAATGGCTATGTGTTCCCAACAATAGTAGATAAAATATTAAAATAACAGTAATAAATAACAATTCAATTTGACACTCATGTCAATTTGTTATTTGTATATATATTCAAGATATTACCAATTAATATTGTATATATTGAACTGTACAAACCATACAAACTGTGGTCGAGTATTAATATCGATGTTCAAAATGTGATTTCAGTCACAGAAATTAAACTCCAGCAAGACATTTTATAAATAAAAAATAAATAAATATAAATATCTTCACGCAATTCCTATACAACAAGTGCTTTAGCATATTACATTGGAATTCAAATTAAAAATAAAAACACCACCATTCTTCCATTTTGTCAACCGTGGGGACTATGTTGAGTCATTCTTACGATTCATATTAAAAGGAGTCAAGATAGGCCGAAGAAGGGGAGGGTCAAGAGTACTCGGATACCTCGACCTCGAAGAGTATGTAATGATCTTGACACTTGGCGATCTGTTCTCTCTGGCTACCCCGTCAAGGATTGTGCGTGAAGATAAATAAATAAATAAATAAATTCTTACGGTACAGGACTATCACCTTCAGTGAACTTTATCTTAACTATAATTTAATTTTACTTCAATTGCAGATCTTTTCTTATACAACAAGCGATTGAATAAAGACCATTAGTAATTGTGTTATAAGTATTTTCTCGGGGACTGTAGCAAACTGGGTACGTTCTTAACAGTACTTTTCTAGTTTCAAAATTGTGTTAGCCAGAAGAAGGGAATAGAACCGCCATCAGATACGATATAATAGGAGAACGAAAATAGACTTTATTCTCACAGTATTAAAAGTAACATTGATCCTTTACTCTGACACAGTTGTCACTTATCGAGGCCTTTTATCTGGGAATGGATCCACTTAAAAGAGTGCTTTCGAAATAATTTTTATAATTCACTTGTTTTGTGAACCCTGAAAAATTATTTTCGTAATGATCTGATGAAGACGAGAGGAAACAACAACACGCCACTTTACGAGATGACGAGACAATGAATACGATATATTCAACCTTTTTAGTTGGCATTATGTTATTAACTTATTATTATCTTATATAGTGGTCACGATAGCCGAGTGGTTAGGTGATCGGAATTGTGAGTCAAGAGACCCGAGTTCGATCCCTAGGTGGCAGGCTCTTACCAATGGGTTTTTCAAAAACTTATGTACGAATTACATCGTCCAGAAAATATCTAAATATCTTCGGTGGAAGGTGGGTCAAAGGGACTTAATTGTCTAGACTAGACCTGGGAATTGCTTGAAGATATTTATTTATTTTATTTTTATTATCTTATTCATTTCCGTGTGGTTACAGCGTAGGAATATTATCATTCTCTTTCTTCCTGAGGATGTCGTAAAAGGTAACTAAGGGAAACAGCCTTGAATATCGTTATGGCAACCGATAGATGGCGGAAAACCCACTCTAAAAATATCAGATCAAATTTATCAGACCGAAGATGGGCAGCAGCGTCTGATGTGCGAGAGGTCTGGTACTGGGAACGCCAGTCTGCTTGCCAAGCGTGACGATTATGACAAATCCTCCCTACGGAAGAGGCCTATGTCCTGCAGTAGACTTGAACAGGCCGATATGGCTGAAAAGTCATAAATGTTAAGCTGTAATTTGGAAAAATAACAGTAGATAGCGCTGATGCCAAAAATAGGCATAAGTTAAAAAAAGATTTAAGATTTGATACGAGTACGTACGAGTACAACTGATACGAGTAGAACCACCGAGGGTTCAGAGGTAAGAGCATTGCTACGGTACGGAAAAGGTCGCGGGTTCGAATCCCGCCCCTGTCAGTTGAAATTTTAAACATTTTTTTCAATATTTATCTATTGGATAATAGGTAAATATTGATGCAATTTATATATCAATCTATTGGAATTATATCAATATTTAAATCTATTGGACTTTCCTCTAATAATTCACCTCACTTACTAATGAAGTATCAGTCTTAAAATGTTTATTTTACTGTAAAAAACATTTTGAGTAATCGTTTCTACGTTAACACAGACGTCAGATTGCGCTGTCAAATCGCCATGAAAAATGACACGGCATCAATAGACAATTTCCCGATTATTGATATTTTACGAAAAGATAAGTTATGACTTTCAAAGATCACGAAAGGCGTTTGAGAATTCAATACTGCGCAATTATATTTGAATTACTTTTTAATAGAATGAAAAATTGAAATTTCCGTAAGTTAAAAGTCTTGAAATGGCTGAATAATTAAATTTCATAATTTTTGTGACGACATTTATCGAAATATTAATTGTAGAGAAGTACAAATTTTTTTTAATTTAAATTTAGTATATATACCACAGTATCGGTACTTAACGTAATTCCAGGTATTCTTTATTTCTTGATAAAATGCAATATTCTTTAAGGTCACGAGGTCGAAGACACGGGCACAAGCTAGTCATGGAGAAATCTAAACAACGCAGGTAGATAATAAATGTTTTTTACATGTTCAACGTACTTAAAATATCCACTATTCCTCACATTTTACGGTGGAATTTTTCTATAGGGACCGAGCATGAATATCCAAAGAGGTTTGGTTCATCTATTATGCATTTTCATTTTTACCCTTTGCTTCATACGATACATCGATTTGGAGCTACCTTTGCTAACCCTCAGGATTAGGTCTGAGTCGTGTAACTTTATTTACCTTCCCCTTTCATCTGACGTCATGAAAGGTGAAATCAATATTTTTTAAACGGAAGAACCTTCTTCTTCCGTTAAAAAACTTGTATGTGGTTAAGATGCCGGAAATATTTTTTATTCATTACGGAAATCATTCTTCTTCTTCTTCTATTCAGTCTATACAGAGGATACTACTGACTATGGAGCTACATGCAGTACAATTAACCCCCCAGTATTAGAGCGAAGAGGATATGCCATCATCATCACGCTTGGCAACCTGATTGACGTCCGCAGTTCCAGACATCTCACACCTTACAGCCTGCTGCCGGTTAGCGGACTGTTTGCTGTATTTGCTCTGGTAATTTTCAAGACAGTTATGCTAATTTATCTGTAGCCAATTGCATTAACAAGGTTATTCCCTTAGTCGCCTCTTACGATACCCACGGGGAGAAAGGGCCGCCCCCTTTCTTAAAACTAAGCTATACCCCGATTCTTACGCCGATACCACACGACAATCACAACGTTTGTAATCTGTTATGTACATAGAATCATGTGTCATATATATAAATAAATAAATGAATATCTTCACGTAATACAGGTGTAGACAGAGGTCTAGTCTAGACAATTGTCCCTTCGATCCACCTTCCATCGAAGATATTTTCGGGACGTGACCGGTGTTGAGCCCGTCGCCGTCTTTATGTCCAAGCCAACGATATAATATGTATGATATATGGGTTATATATGTATGGTTTTTGTGTGTGCCCGTCAGAGATCAAAGTCGATAGATGCAATTAAGTACTTAATTTGATCCCTATAATAAGAAAGAAATAATATAATTTATTCATGACAAACATAACATAGTACTAATGGTATATAAGAAGAAAAAAGTAATAACATGGTCAACAAAATTGTTTTTGTCACATGAAAACTTATATCGAATTTTGAATCTACTAGGGCCACCAAACAATAGTTTATCAAAAGCATATTAGGTTTTCTCTTGACATTGAAGCATACATTTTGTAAAAAAAGTAGAAAGTTACAGTTAGAGAAATTATTACTTAATATACAAACAATAATGGATATGATTTTAATATGATGAAACACAAAATGAATATTGACATGAATCCATAAAAAGAAAAAAATACTAAATAAACTGTTTGCTGTATATAATAAAAAAATATAAGTTTTTATTGTGAAGACATAACATTACTTATTTCATTGACATATTTCCACAGTGTTTGTTAGGTACTGAGTGTAAGTAACAACACTCTATAAGGCTACATAACGCTCTAAGAAACATAACGATATAATCCAATAACATCCAATAAGAGAAGAATCGAATTATACTACGCACTCGATACCGCCGGTTGCAGAGGTTAGAAGTCACGTGTTCACCCTGCTCATGTAACCAATATATTTACTGCTCTAGTATGCGAAGTATTTTTGCTTTGATCTGGCAGAGTGAAGGTAATTGTATTACGAACATAGAGCCGATAGACACAAAGAAAAGAAAATATGTCGGAAGTACAATAAACTATGATATTCTAGCGGTGTAATCTGGGGATGAAACTGCAATCCGTCGCCTATAGGGCTACCCCTAATAATAACAAAGAATATAAGAAAAGTAGACGTTTCATATTAGCATGGGAATATATAATGGACAGAGAATTAGACATTATTATCAATATTATCAAAAAATAAAACAGTACTTAATTGTTCATGATTAACCCGCCATTATCACATAAGTAAATGATCTTTGTCATGTAAAAGTTTTAAAAGAGCCCAGTAAAAGACTGACTTACTACTTCATCTTTGTGAACTAACTCGTCACTTTATCTTTTCTAAACTGATCAAGATTTTTCATCTACAATATTTATCACAGCACTATCAGTACCAACTTAGAGAAAGTATCAGGGTAACCTTTTAACCAATACCATTAGCATAATAAAAAAACCAGAGCTCTCACCAATATCACCGAGGACTTTGTTCTGTAGTGCCGCGCGTATGTAAATAAATAGTCCATACGTGTTTCGGTCATTTCAAAGTATCTTATTTTGGATACGGTTTAAATAAAAAAAAATATTTTTTTACTAATTAGAAGTTATATTGTCCTAAATCGGCGAAAATAATCAGTTATTGACATACACATATAATTATTTACATATTTATGTACTCGTTGATCCGATAGACATTGTCCTGCTATAAAATGCCATAAAATGCTGCCGAGCCAGCTAAACGTGAATCAAAACTTTTCTCGAATTCACTTGAACACACACAAAACATTTCATCAAAATGGGTTGAACCATTTAGAAGAATTTGGGTCAATTATACATATAGCTAAATAATGTAGCCTACAATACACAACTTTAATTTGTATTTATTTATTATTACGCACAGTCCCTGACGGGTCAGCAATAGAGAACAGATCGCCAAGTGTCACGATCCTTACATACCTCTTTATAGATTTAAGAGGTATATACCTTGTATTGATATGTTAATAAATAGATAGACGGTTAATAACTCTTCAGAAGAACTTTGACAAAAAATTTAGCTCCAATTTTGATCGACAAAATATATGTTCACGGATGTATCTACTGCAATGGTACAAATAGGCCATACTTCACTATGCAATATTGCATACGAGGGAGAATGACATGAATTTCAGCTACCCCAGTACCCAATACATCACGTTTGTTTTATGCAAAGGGCGGACAAATGACAACGTATATATTAGTCGATACAATATTTTATAGGATACACATTGTATTTATATTTTGTTCATTAAATCATTATCATCATTATCCCATTATTAAAGTCGATTATATATAAAATCAAAATATCTTCGGTGGAAGGTGGGTCGAAGGGACTTAATTGTCTAGACTCGACCTCTGTATTGGGAATTGCGTGAAGGATGTTTTTTTTTTATTTCACTACAGAGGTCAATACGACCAAAAAAGTACTCGAAACAGAAGAAGAAAGAGACTTCAGAAACGTAAATAAAATTAAATAACCCAACTATTATTGTTTTCTAATACAGAAATTATAGAACAGATGTTAAATAGGAAACTAAACTACCCAACTGGATATTACAGAAAGTTGCTCTGCGAGACTTGTTTTTTTACATTTTATTTTTTATGATGGGATGGACATTCCTGTATTCACGGATTATTTTATTTACTTATTTATTTATCTTCACGCATAATCCCTGACGGAGTTCTCGGATTAATTATATAATTTTTATGGTAAAATAAGCTATGGTAAAATAAGCTTGACTTTCGGCCAGTATAACGCTAACCTTATGTATCTAAAAACTACCAAAGAGTTTCACTAACAATTTAAAAAATAAAACTAACGAGCGTTTGTTATAAAATGTTTACCATATCCACATTAAAGATCTTTATTTTAATACTCTATGGAACAGAACAAAGTTACTTTGTTGATCTCAAGTCAAGCCGACAGCTAGTTTAGCTTAGAGTATTGCATGTGTAACGACCTAGCTACAATCCCAGTATCTGGTATTCTGTGCACGTATACCTATCATTTTAACAAGGGAACGTAAGGTGAAACTTGAGACGCTACAAGAAACGAAAAAAACGTGGAATATGTTACATATTTAATATTTTATATCGTATATGTTTTAATTGTATTTATTGTTATAAGATAATATGACTGCTAATCATTTTATTCTATAAAAACAACACTTATATTGTTGCATCTCTTAAGTGTAAACTCAATATAATTTATTTATCATATTGTCTATAATATAAATACACTACCACTTTCAGATATTTTATGTACGACTAGATTGAAGACCTCCGTGGGCGTGGGGCGTATACACTGGCTTTAAAGGTAACACCTCCTCTGATGTTCCGGGTTTGATTCCCGAATAAGTCAATTCATCAACCACCTTTTCAATTTTGTCTAGGATCTGGGTGTCTTCGTTGTTTCATGGTATAAAAGCTTCTGCTGAGATGTGGTCCTCATTTATTGATTTTACTATTAACTTTTGCGCGCGGCTATGCCTACGTTAAATAAGTTTTTAATTTTATCGCTAAAAAAATAAGTTGTGATCTTTTCCAATCTTTCTTCATGTAAAATTCATTATTATGGATAGTTGCGTAAGTAACGCTTTTACGCAGTTGCGTAAAAGCGTTACGCAAACAAACTAACATTCGCATTTGTCATATAAATAAGGACTTATGAAAAGCTAATAATAATTGGGACTTTTTAAATCACTTTTAATGTGAATTAAAATGGTAAATGCCCTGCAATATTTTTGTACTCATTACAAGTTTAAACTCTCTTATGGAACAAAATAACGTTATAAATAATTCGATTTCAAGCTTGCAAACAATTACGTAAACCAGACGTAAATTACAAAGTAAGGTAAAGTATGAGCCGTGCTCTTCAAAAATTATTGCAAAAGTTCGCAGCGAAAACTTTTGGAATGAAATTAAACATGAGCAATGGTGGTCTTAAATTTGATGATTTGGTTCAGGTCTTGCTTATTTTAATGTAAAATCAAACATGTAATTATATAACATTATGCTTCTTTTTATGTAAAATCAAACATGTAATTATTAACATATTATTAACAATCAGTGCGTGAAACCAGTGATTACTTATGGATCTGAAACGGGGACCTTCGCGGCGGACGGTATGAGGAAGCTCAAAGTTGCTCAGCGTGCTATTGAAAGGGCTATGCTCGGTGTTTCTCTTCGTGATAGAATCCGTACTATATACTAACATATAAACTAATATAGCCATAAGGATCAGCGCGCTGAAGTGGCAATGGGCCGGCCACATAGCTCGACAAACTGGTAACCGTTGGAGAAGAAAGGTTCTCGAGTGCCAACCTCGTATAGGCAAACGCAGTGTAGGACGACCCCCCCATGAGATAAAGTGATGACTTGCAAAATGTCAGGACATCGATGGATGCAGGTAGCTAGGGACCGTTCGTTGTGGAAAACTTTTGGGGAGCCTATGTTCAGCAGTGGACTCTTGGTAGGCTGTAAAGAAGAAAATAAAAATAAATATCTTCACGCAAATCCCAATACAGGGGTAGATAGAGTCTAGACAATTAAGTCTCTTTGACCCACCTTCCACCGAAGATATTTTCGGGACAACGTGATAGGTTGTGAGCCCGTCGCCGTCTTTATGTCCAAGTCAACGATGAAATTCGTACATTAGTTTTTGAAAAACTCATTGGTACTGCCACCTGGGGATCCAACTCGGGTCTCTCGACTCGCAATACCGTCCACCCAACAACTCGGCTATCGTGACTTTCTTTAGTAAAGAAGAAGAAGAAGATATTATTAACATGGTGCGTTACCTTGGCAGACCATAAACTAAAATATAACATAAGCTTAGATTCGGAATTAAAAATTTTAAAGAAGATCTTATAAATAAAATACTATATAAGATAAAATTAAAATAGGTAGATAAAATAGGTAGTACCGTATTTTAGTAGTATATAATATTTCTTTGTTTTAACTTAATTTGAATTCAATTTTACCTATAATGTAATTATATGAGTCTCAGTGACTCGAAATAAGTAAGATTTTTTTAAATATAATAACAAAAAGTCCAGCATGATATGCATGCTTTAGAAATTCCATAAAATAGTACAATTATCATTTAGACAAAGAACTATAAAGTCTTAGTTTGGGCACGATAAAAAAAAAAAAGTACAAATGGAACAAAAATGTATAAGGTGGAAGTAAACAATAAAAGAAGTCTAAATAGGCGAAGAGAATTGAGAGACTACGTGAACTAATTGATCGGAGAAGTCGAGGTCACGAGTACTCGGATACCCCGACGTACGTGTAGCGATAGTGATGAATCAGATGAGAAGCGAAAGCAGTCTGTAAGGTAACACTTGGTGATCTGTTCTATCTGGCAACCCAGTAAGGGAATGTTCGTGAAGTTATAATAATAATACAAAACCCCAATCCCGGCAAACGTAGACCTGCCTTGGAACCTGTTTGCCACGCCACCTACCGGATCCATATGAGATTTCTTTATATCTTCCCACCTTGGACTTCTTCAAATAATTCAAAACCTAAATTCGCTGGGCAAATCGATTCAGTCTTTCTCGACTTTTTGTGAAACTAACAAATGTCACTTTATTTTTATATTTATAAATATTGAAGTCAACAAACAAGATGAAACCAACACTATCTTTAAAATTCAATGTTGAACACTTGTACACAATTCACTTTATTTAATGATTTATTAACTAACCGTCCGGTTTCGCCTTACGGCATCATCAGGGTATTGCTACCACTAATAAATTCTAATTGTACTATTTTATGGAATTTCCAAAACATGCAAATCATGCTGAACCATTTGTTATTAATTTAAAAAAAATCTTAGTTATTATATTTCGAGGCACTGAGACTATATCATGTGGTGATGCCGTAAGGTGAAACCGGTCGGTTAGTTACTAAATCATTAAATAAAGTGAATTGTGTACAAGTGTTCAACAATGAATTTTAATGCAATGCAATTTCACCAAGTGACTACAATCGCAAGTATAAATTATGTAATACCAACACTATCGTTTAAGTTAAATCAAATCACTCATAATTTTTTCACATAAATAAAATTATGTTTTTCCTTCTTGTTTACAGCCTATCAAGATTCCACCGCTAGACATATGTTTATATGTACTTATTAACGAATTATATCGTTAGCATGGACATGAAGACGGCGACGGGCTCACCTCCGGTCAAGTTGTCCCAGAAAAAAATTATCTTCGTTGCAAGGACTAAATTGTTTAGACCTCTGTCTACCCCTCTATTGGGAATTGCGTGAAGATATTTATTTATTTCATTTTTTATTAAGATTTCATTTTCTTCTTAGATATTTAATGGCCGCAATCTTTTCCGACTTAAATAAATTAATTCGTCCATTTTGCGTAACGGTGTCAACTGAGGAAGATGAATCGCTTCTCAAGATAATGTTAAAAGAAAATTATTTACATTTATTACGTGAAGATATAATAATATTAATAACGAATAAGAAGATAGAAAACAAGCACTATCTATCTATCTGGCTATCGTGACTTTTTAATGGAGTGGTCAAGGTACTTTTCCAAAGCGAGCCAATAAAAAATGACATAACTATGCAAATTATATTAACATCCCTAATATCAAAAAGTCACGATAGCCGAGTTGTTGGGTGGTCGAAATTTCGAGTCGAGAGACCCGAGTTCGAACCCCAGGTGGCTATAAGTTTTTCAATAGGCTCGTTCCGATAGATTTTTTAAAAAACTTATGTACGAATTTCATCGGTGACTTGGACATAAAGACGGCGACGGGCTCACCACCTGTCACATTGTCCCGAAAATATCTTCGGTGGAAGGTGGGTCAAAGGGACTTAATGGTCTAGACTTAACCACTGTCTACCCCTGTATTGGGAAATGCGTGAAGATATTTTTTTGTCCCTAATGTTTCCAGTCAAATTATTTCTGTCCATGTTTTCCACTTAGTGGAAATGGGCAACGCTTAAAGTTCCTCAAGTTCGGGAATAATCAACAGGTGCGTTATTCCCTATTTTCGGTATAATATTACGTTGAGTGTCAGTTTTTTTCTCTTTTTTCAAATATTGAACTTAATTTCTTCAACTTTATGATGAAAATTAGTATCACTAATGGGAGTTTGATGTTACTGCAATCATTTGGTCACTATTGGGCACATAATAATATTAATTTTCACGATGATATTTCAATTACCGTGGCCGAAGATTCTAAATAAAATACATGAAAGGTGTCCGAATATTCTGTGAAAATGAAATTTTAGAAAAAACTGCATTTAATATATAAAATGAAAGGAGCCTTGTTTGCCCGTCACACATTTATAACTATTTTATCAAATTGGTGGGATATTCAAAAGTACTCGGATGTGTACCTGTATGAAGAAAATAAAAAATCTGATAGAACACAAACATACACACGTACGGACAACATCATATACATTGCTCTCGTCACAAATTAAGTAGCTTAAAGCACTTGTGTCATAGTATCAGCAACAATAATGGTACCATAAACACCTGCGATAATGTAAACAAACTGGTTTTCTACATGAATCCATCCGTAAATCTAACCCGACAAATCAGAGCAGACCACACCATGAAAAACAGTCAATGAGTGAATGGGGAAAAAGATATATATATACATACAACAAGGGAATCGTATTTACATAGTGTGTAAGGATCGTGACACTACTATATGCTCCGTCAGAGTTGATGCATGAAGATATGTATGTATGAATTTTCCAAGAACTAATATAACATACGTTTTAATAGACTTTTTGAATTCAACCTCAGATAAAACGAAATTCCATTACAAATAACTCGTTTCGTAGGAAACAATTACCCAAGCCAGACGTAAATTACAAAGTAACAAAGTATGAGCGGGCGAACTTCTCAAAATTATCGCCCAAGTTCCCGGCAGGAACTTTTAGAATGGAATTAAACAAGAGAAATGAAGCTCTTAAAAATATACGATTCGGTAAATGTCCATAGCGGAATGGTTTCACTGTGAATGAATAATAGTCAGGTAACTTCAGGTCATTTTTATTCCTACAAGTGACCGGTTAGTGTGTGAAATTCAAACGTAATTTATTTTTATCATACCAAAAGTCACGATAGCCGAGTTGTTGGGTGGTCGAAATTTCGAGTCGAGAGACCCGAGTTCGAACCCCAGGTGGCTATAAGTTTTTCAATAGGCTCGTTCCGATAGATTTTTAAAAACTTATGTACGAATTTCATCGGTGACTTGGACATAAAGACGGCGACGGGCTCACCACCTGTCACATTGTCCCGAAAATATCTTCGGTGGAAGGTGGGTCAAAGGGACTTAATGGTCTAGACTTAACCACTGTCTACCCCTGTATTGGGAAATGCGTGAAGATATTTTTTTGTCCCTAATGTTTCCAGTCAAATTATTTCTGTCCATGTTTTCCACTTAGTGGAAATGGGCAACGCTTAAAGTTCCTCAAGTTCGGGAATAATCAACAGGTGCGTTATTCCCTATTTTCGGTATAATATTACGTTGAGTGTCAGTTTTTTCTCTTTTTTCAAATATTGAACTTAATTTCTTCAACTTTATGATGAAAATTAGTATCACTAATGGGAGTTTGATGTTACTGCAATCATTTGGTCACTATTGGGCACATAATAATATTAATTTTCACGATGATATTTCAATTACCGTGGCCGAAGATTCTAAATAAAATACATGAAAGGTGTCCGAATATTCTGTGAAAATGAAATTTTAGAAAAAACTGCATTTAATATATAAAATGAAAGGAGCCTTGTTTGCCCGTCACACATTTATAACTATTTTATCAAATTGGTGGGATATTCAAAAGTACTCGGATGTGTACCTGTACGAAGAAAATAAAAAAATCTGATAGAACACAAACATACACACGTACGGGCAACATCATATACATTGCTCTCGTCACAAATTAAGTAGCTTAAAGCACTTGTGTTATAGTATCAGCAACAATAATGGTACCATAAACACCTGCGATAATGTAAACAAACTGGTTTTCTACATGAATCCATCCGTAAATCTAACCCGACAAATCAGAGCAGACCACACCATGAAAAACAGTCAATGAGTGAATGGGGAAAAAGATATATATATACATACAACAAGGGAATCGTATTTACATAGTGTGTAAGGATCGTGACACTACTATATGCTCCGTCAGAGTTGATGCATGAAGATATGTATGTATGAATTTTCCAAGAACTAATATAACATACGTTTTAATAGACTTTTTGAATTCAACCTCAGATAAAACGAAATTCCATTACAAATAACTCGTTTCGTAGGAAACAATTACCCAAGCCAGACGTAAATTACAAAGTAACAAAGTATGAGCGGGCGAACTTCTCAAAATTATCGCCCAAGTTCCCGGCAGGAACTTTTAGAATGGAATTAAACAAGAGAAATGAAGCTCTTAAAAATATACGATTCGGTAAATGTCCATAGCGGAATGGTTTCACTGTGAATGAATAATAGTCAGGTAACTTCAGGTCATTTTTATTCCTACAAGTGACCGGTTAGTGTGTGAAATTCAAACGTAATTTATTTTTTATCATACCAAAAAGTCACGATAGCCGAGTGGTTAGGTGGTTGGAATTTCGAGTCGAGAGACCCGAGTTCGATCCCCAGGTGGCAGTACCAATGAGTTTTTCAAAAACTTATGTACGAATTTCATCGTTGGCTTGGACATAAAGGCGGCGACGGGCTCACCACCTATCACGTTGTCCCGAAAATATCTTCGTTGGAAGGAGGGTCAAAGGGACTTAATTGTCTAGACTTGACCTCTGTCTACTCCTGTATTGGGAATTGCGTGAAGATATTTTTTATTTTTTTTTATTTAGTTTTTTATCATACCAGAATTGAAAGGTGGAATTTCAAACCTATTTTCGGAGACAAAAGTTAATTAAATTAAAGCGCATGCTTTATTTTCTTGCGCATATTAAACGATGTATCAATATATTTACAATATGTAAAACTTAGACATATTATTTTAATACGTATTATTGAAACCCAAATAAAAAAACTAGACTAGAAATAATTACTAGGTTTATGAGCATTTAACTTATAAACTTGAATATTTTAAATTTAAAACGAACTTTAAATCCTGGTATGATCAAAAATGAGAAAGCTCAGACAGCTTGATCAGCGTGCTATGGAAATGGCTCTGCTTGGTGTTACTCTATGTGAAATAATCTGCAGCGATGTTGTTGATGCCCGCGGCAGAACTAGACTAACTAACATAACCATAAGTATCAGCCGCATAAAAGGCTTTGGGCCGGCCATATAGCTGACAACTATTGGGGAAGAAGAGTTATCGTGTGGCAGCCTCGTTGAGCAAGCCCAGTGTAAGGCGAACTGGATCATCATCCAAGAGTTTAAAACTCTTGCTTTTTACACAACAACAGCCGCGTGGTAACGGAGCGGTGATATCGGCATAAGAATGTTGCCACTCTCTTTCTTCCCTTGGGTGTCATAAAAGGCGACTAAGGGAAAGAGCCTAGAATATCCGAATGGAAACCGATAGAGATCGGGAGAACCATCTCTAAAAATATCAGACCAAAATAATCAGACCCAAGATGGGTAGTAGTGTCTGAGTTGTGAGTGATCTGGTACAGCGATCGCCAATCCGCCTGCCAAGCGTAGCGATAATGCCAATCCTCCCTATGGTAGAGGCCTATGTCCTGCAGTGGACTTTAACAGGCCGTTATGTATGTACATATGTACAAAAAAACAAAATTACAGGATTTGAAAATCATTATGAGTATTCATTGTGTTTTTGAAACCCTGTAACTTTGACATATGTATATTCATAGTATTTCAAAAACTCCATAAATACTAGGCTTTGCGAAGTATGGTACGGCTGTGCTTTAGTTGGTTTGTTTCGCTCGAATTGGTGGGGGCATAACCCTCCCCCAGATATTGTATTTGTAATAAGTAAAAGATAGAAAACTTTTATTCCGGAAACTTACATCTACAGACATGTTACATTTAATGATTAAAACCTAAAATCAAGAACTAATTTTAATAATATACTAAAAAAATTTAACACAAGGTTATGATTTTGTAACACGATAAGTCACGATAGCCGATTTGTTGGGTGGTCGGAATTTCGAGTCGAAAGACCCGAGTTCGATCCCCAGGTGGCAGTACCAATGAGTTTTTCAAAAAACTTATGTACGAATTTCATCGTTGGCTTGGACATAAAGGCGGCGACGGGCTCACCACCTGTTACATTGTCCCGAAAATATCTTCGGTGGAAGGTGG
Organism: Sericinus montela; assembly: GCA_029286605.1. NCBI lineage: Eukaryota > Metazoa > Arthropoda > Insecta > Lepidoptera > Papilionidae > Sericinus > Sericinus montela. Next base: position 3,196,456 of record JAGSMR010000035.1, on the reverse strand, counting down.
GTCAAAGGGACTTAATTGTCTAGACTTGACCTCTGTCTACCCCTGTATTGGGAATTGAACATAGTTCGATACAAGTTACACAAGAGGTAGGCTCGTGAATGTTTAGGTCTCTGGTTACCCCTGTATTGGGAAATTTGTTTAATTTTTCAATTTAATAGTTTAAAATAGATTTTTAGGCAGCGACGGACATAAAGGCGGCGACGGGCTCACGACCTGTCACGTTGTCCCGAAAATATCTTCGGTGGAAGGTGGGTCAAAGGGACTTAATTGTCTAGACTTGACCTCTGTCTACCCCTGTATTGGGAATTGCATGAAGATATATTTTTTTAAAATTGTAACAATGTTACATATATACAGATTGAATATGTACGGTAAAGTGATAATAAAGTAATAAATATTTAAAGGTATTATAAATATGAACATAAACTTCAGCTGTGAAAAGAAAGTAATCTCAAAAAATGGTAAATGATGAAGCCTTACAAAATTGCTGAAATTAGTTATAACATAATTATCTTAATCAAACTCATTTTCTAATTATACTCACTCTGATCACTAATGGCTTCCTTTCCTTCCTTTAATAACCCCTTTGGGACAAAAATATTAAAGAAATAAAGGTTCCTAAATAATTTGCAGCTCATTATTTCTACAAAAAATAGCATATTAAATAGAAAAAAGTTACGATAGCTGAGTGGTTGGGTGGTCGGAATTTCAAGTCAAGAGACCCAAGTTCGATCCCCAGGTGGTAGGCTTGAACCTTGGGTATTTCCAACCTTACCACATTAAAACACCAAGAAAATGTAGAAAATACTTTTTCTAGATTTTCGTCAGTCTCGGTGATTTGTGGTGTGGTTGATTGTTTGTGTTAATTCTAGTGTTTAAGAAAGAGAGAGAGAGAGAGAGAGATTTCATAGCACACCAAAAAATATGTCTGACAGATTAAACATAAATATAAATATTTACATTTAATGGTACCACAATAGACGGCCTTATCGCTCTGAGTGATTTCTTCCAGATTTCTTAAGCTGCTTACTTTGATATCAAAACAATCTATATGACGTTGTCCTTATCTGTGTATATATCTATTTATAAATGTGTCTCTCAATTTTCTAATCCTTTAGCGGAGGATATCTTAATTTAATTTTGTTCACCAAATTATTATCAAGCGATTGCATTTTTTTTTATTTAACTTACCATCGAACATTGTGACAAATTAAAAAGATATTACGATGTCAGATACAAAAGAACCGAACAATGAAAGAACTTCTCTACTGTTGTTAAATTTACTTGAAAAACTTTCAGACCCGGATTTTAGGCGATAATTTCACGAAATTCATCCATCATTTTCCTTTACAACGTCAATTATATTTCTGCAAAATAATTACTGTCAGCTTCTCAGTGATGAAACGTTTGTATGGAAAAATACTACTTTATTCCGGAAAAATACTACTCTAGGAAATGGGTCTTCCCCTTAGGGATCATTGGCTTTAATCGCCACACTTAGCCATTAGTTTGACGATCGCAATATAAGACACATCACACCTTGGATGCTGCTGTCTGTGCCTTTTTTACCTATGCTTAATTATGATCGAGTATATCTTAAGATGGTTATCCCGCCGTCTGGTGACAGTTGCCATTTTAAGGCTTTTCCCTTATATACCGCGGTAAGAAAGGCAGTTTTATATTATCTCTATGATTCTCACAGCAATTAGTAATTGCTTTTATCATCAATAAATTATTTAGCCGTGATCGTGGCAGTTTCAGCACCAGTGACGTTGTCCCAAAAAAGGCTTTGGTGAAAGGTGGATCGAAAGGAGTTAATTATCTGGCCCCGTGTTTATACAGATATTTGATCATAACCATGTCAGCAAATTGCTTTCAGAAGGGGAGTTCAGGAGTAGTCGGATACTGTGACTTTCTTATAGGAGAGCATGAGTCTAATAGAAATGAACGGAGGTATTAAAAAATCGTGACACTAGGCGAAATATTCTCTCTGTCTACCCCGTCGGAGATAATACGTGAAGAGAACAGATAATTAAGTATACATAAGGCTAAATAAATGTAACTCCTAAATAAATGTAACCTCCGAGTTCAACATGGTGGCCAATCCCGCCCTAGTCAATTGTTTTTTTTTATTTATCTTTAATTTCATAAATATAACCTAATTATTAAAGTCACGATATCCAAGGGAATGGTAGGGTGTTCGGAATTAGAGTCAAGAGAACCGAGTTCGATATCCAGTTGGTAGGCTCGTTCCGATAGATTTTTTAAAAAACTTATGTACGATTTACATCGTTGGCTTGGACATAAATACGGCGACGAGCTCACCACCAGCCACGGTGTCCCCAAAAATGTTTTCGGTGGAAGTTTGGAGGAAAGGACTCAATCGCCGCTGTCTTCTCCTGTATTGCGAATGGCGTGAAGGTAATAATTATTCTGCAATTTACTCAGATCTGTAACCGCTGCACTAATAACAACGTCCTGATTGGTGACTGAATGTAACTCGGTGAACTGCGCCGAGCTTCATTAAGTTTGTTCAACATTTACACGAATTTATCTAACGAAGTATCACGCTGCTTCTGTAACTAAGTTTGGTTGCTTCTATGCAGCATGAATTAATCATGCTAACAAAACAAAATCTGCTTTTTATTGTTAAGTGGTACCTTGGTGGTTTACAATTAAATAACACACTCGTGTGATGGATCAGCTTTAACTAATTACTTTTGGATCAGAGCAATTCATGTGATGTCGTCCCTATCTATGTATGTATTTATTTATTTCTTTTTTGTATTTTTATTGTCAGGACGGGGTTTTGTAGATATAAAATAATCGCTTATGTATTATTTCATGATGTGAATAGTAATAATACAGCGATAAACTTTACTGGTTTTTATTGTTGTATTATTTACTGTTATTGATACAATTATTGTGAAGCGTCAAAACATTGGTTGGCGCACGCGTAACGCAAATCGAGTTCACAATCTTCATCTCAATATCAATCTTCAAGACCATGAAACTGAAGAAGAGCGTAGACAGCATTTGTAGGCAAATGATAAATTCTCAAGCGAGATTAACTACGATTCAAAAAGAAACCATGGACTTCAAGGGAGAACCTATGAACGTTTGGCGTTTAGATATGATACAACAGTCGATTACACCGGTAGCAAATCGGCCGATTTTGGAACGACTACTATTTGTCAATATTGCTATGTGTGGCGACATATATATCTCCACATAAGAATATCGCTAGTGAAGGAAACACACCGACATCCTACATCACACTATTAAAGTTCACACGTTGGAAGAGACGTCCTCCCCAGGTCACACCCGACCAGGTGGGTAGCTAAACTTTTCCTGTAATATATCGTCCGTTACAAATGTATTGAGGTTTCGATTTGAACCTCATGGATTATGTTGTATGAAAGGAATGTTGTGTGAAACTGACGACGCCACCTCAACCATGAAATTCATTACTTTGAGCGGAAGAACCTCTATCATAATATTTGTTTCAGAATATTCAAAGTTACAACTGTATATTCCAAATGACATCCTTTCGTACAAATATAATTGAAGAATGTGGTTTCAATCTAAGTTTACTTTTAATAATTTCTTGTATTTACGCGAATACAACACATTTAAAATAAAACGATTTTCAGATTTTTATCGCGTTTTTAATTAGTTTTTAAAAACAATTTTTTTATTTCCCCACATCTAGCATGCATTACAGCATCCGTGGTCACGGGGGGACTGGTAATATTAATTCTATTCTTTAATATTAATTTTTTGGTAAATTTGGAAGCTAAACTAAATAAACGCTGTGCTATTTATCTACACATAATCCACCCAAATGTTTAAAACAACCTAAGAAATGATGTCATCGGGCGATCATTAAATAGTGATCAGAGCAGACAAAAGACATGCAGGAGAAGATGTGAGATGCACAAAACACAGTTAGGTTATACGTTGCGTGCTCGAGGATCGGCAAACCATCGGCGCTATTTGTTTTCGCCTATAGGAAAAACAAAAAGTATTAAACATTACAAGACATTGCAATAGTTACGGTCGAATTATTTTATTATAATTTTAGTTTATAATAGTGTCGTATTGGAAATGGAAGAATTTGTCTATTTTTTTGTCACTAAGTACGCTAATTTTTTTAAACCTGGGGAAATATTGAAAGTATATCGGGCGGGGGCGGGTGATGTCGGGCTCGCACCGACTAAAACCCTCTGTGTTCCGCCTTCGGCGCATGTTGGCGCCACGACAAGGCAGGAACACGTTCGGAGGAATAAGTACGTAACTTGTAACATTTCCAGTATTTCTTAATTTGACGGGTTATAAATTTCGAGACGTCAATCGTTTGATAATCTAATTTGAATTTACGGGAAGTATTACATTTACTTAGTCCGCGATGGAATACCCATAGTGTGAAGCCGAGGCAGAGGATAAACAGTAAAACAAAGCTTTCTGAAATTTCGAAAATATTCTTACTTTCGGAGTTTCTTGCGAGAGTCTTCTCCGTTAGAGGAACCTTATTACGGTTGTAGACAGGTTACAAACTCATATGGTGGTAGATAAGAAATGACGATCTATGGATTTAATGTATGTTACTTATATCAATTAATATAATCTGTGATAGATAAATAAATGGATAGATATAACTTTATTAACATGCATAAGAATATACCGGTACGAAGTACGCTAGGTCAGCTAGTAACAATAATAAATCCAGATATCAGGAATTCTACTTTAGGTTTTAAGTATAATTAATATTATTATATAATTTCGGAGGGGGAATCCAAAAAGAACAGATCGCCAAGTATCACAACTTACATAATTCTTTTGCTTCTTTGAAAGACTAGCCGGTAGTAGTACCATAATAATAATAATTCTGTAATTGTCTAAAGACAAAAATAATTCACAAAAGTAAAGGATGTGAAAAACCCCTTAGGTCCCTTTTATAAATACCCTTTGTCCGTAAAGAACATAAATCAAGCGTATGTCGGAAACACGCCACCCAAACGAAAATGGCTGAGTGTAAAATTTTATAAGCCTGATATATTTAAAAGAAATCATCTAGGTTAAGTATCAAATATTTAAAAAAAATTAATTATAAATATTTAAATATAAAAAACAGCATAACAAATATAACGACAGCTGAGTGATTGGTTGGACGGAATTCGTGTAAAGAGAACCGGCAAGGTCGATTCGCAGGAGGTAGCGCTAATGAGTTTAGACTAGACTGTGATGTTAAGACGGCGACAGACTCACTCCCTGTCACGTCTTAAGCTCCGATAAAATGTGGGTCGATAAGACTTAAAACTCAGGCAAACCCTATATTGGGAAACGCGTGAAGATAAAAATCACAATTTGTTTCGATAAAATGTATTCAGCATCGACTGCGGAAGTGATTGAAATCTCTGAGGAGAAATCTTCAAAGTAAAAGACCTTTTTAGATCTTTTATAAGAATAGATTATATCAGACGCGCAATTCGAGAAAAAGAAATATTTGCATATCTTTAAAGAAAATCAGAGCCCAAATGCGTTTTATTGAAATAAAACATAGATACCATATGAAAATCAAACACACAGAAAGTTGTGAACGTAGCAGATTGAAAAAAATATTTTTTCGCCATTCCCAATACGGGGGCAGATAGAGGCATGAACAATTATGTCGTTCCGACTCACCTTCAATAGTAATTTTTTTTTGGAAGGACGTGACAGTTGGTGAACCTGACGCGATCTTCATGTCCAAGCCAATAAAATCGTGTATAGGTTTTGAAAAAACTCAGGTCTCTTGACCCAAATTCCGATCACCCAACCACTCAGCTATCGTTACTATGTGAAAAAGATTTACATATTGACACATTATCGCCACAAAGTTGCAAATAACCCATATTGATGTGACCTGGAGTAAGGGTTTACCACTTGTCAAAACAAACACATATCTTCATCGTATCGTGTGTGTCAGAAGCTTATCTGCAAAAGGGTGGCCACATAGCTTGTCTAACTGATGACCGTTGGGGAAAAAAGGTAGTCACTAGTAGCGACCCAGTTTAGAAAAACTCGGTGTAGGACGACTCCTTACAAGAGAATGTAACGACCTCCAAAGTGTTGCGATGGATACAAGTGACAGAGGACCGTTTTTGTAGCGAATTCTAGGAGGCCTATGCTCAGCAGTGGATTCTTGATAGGCTGTAAAGAATCAGAATAGATGATTACATAATGGACATTGAGTAAAAGTTTGTGCGCTCTTGAACTCAAACAATAACATAAAAGCATCGCAGTCATGTTTTTCGTCACCGCCGGCGCAGCACGCGCCCCTCGCACTTTCCACCCTGAAGAAGGACTTTTGACAGGTCCGAAACTAGTCGGTACCTACACTGATTACATATACGTGAGTTGTAGAAGTGTTTTATTAAACATGCCAGTTTCAATGAAGGAAAACTGAAAAAACAACGGAAAAGCGACGGGCTCTCTACTTTTTACTTCTCTCTATACTTTTAACAGTGGTAGAGCCACGCATCACCTTTTGTTGTTGCATAAATGGGCCGGCTCGACCGGGGAAGTACCACGACCTCACAGTATACCGGCGTGAAGTAGAAGTCTAACAAACTTCTACGTTTCGTCTGGTGAGTGCAGGTAACCGGTGGCCCACACACCCCTCTCCCCCAATTCTGGGGGAGGGAGGCACTCTAAGGGAGGCTACGCATCTGCTAAGCCTCTGGTATTGCGGGTGGTCATGGGCGGCGGTAATCACTTACCATCACGTGAGCCACCTGCTCATTTGCCTCCCTTTTCTTTAAAAAAAAACTTGTCACGTTCATCCAAAAATTGTCTTCGGTGGAAGGTGGTCTAATTGTCTAGACCTCGGTCTACCCCTGTATTGGGAATGGCGTGATGTTTTGTTTGAGATTATATGTCATTATAAATTATTACATACGGTCCGATAGCCTAGTTGGTATTGACCCTGCCTTCAAAACTAAGGATTGTGGGTACAAATCCTGCTATGGACATGCATTTTGTAATGAATATGAATGTTTATTGTCTAATCTTGGATGTATATATTTATTTATATGTAAATATTCATCTATGTAAGTAAAAATATTGCACTGTTGGCTTCTAAGACAACGATATGTCACCACTTGTCACGTACAAATAGACTTGTAATAGACACGGTGAAAAGTGAATCAAAAGGACTTCACTGTCTAGACTTCTGCCTATCCTGTATACATGTATATGGCGAAATTGGGTAAAAGATAAGGAAGTAAACGTACATATAAATTCAAACATATTTTTGTTTTGCTGATTGTCAGCTTACTCTCATTATCAAATTAGTAGCAAATAAATATGTGGACATATTTACAAGTAACAGGGGCGTACTTAATTTTAGGTTGGCTACCCCGCATCGAGTGCACCCAAAGATTTCTCAAGAGGCTTTTGAGGTCTAATGGGATAGGTCTTAAACTCGTCGACTGCGGTAGCGTTGGAGAATTGCCAAGAAGTTTTCGATTAAATTCAACTAGATAATCTACTAGATTTTGTATAAGTAATGCGAATATGATGTTTTATGATGTAAAAGTTATCTAAAATTTTATTTACATACGTACATAACAGTCTATAAAAGTCATCTGCAGAATATGCTAATTACATATCTCATGTATCATATGGTGTTACTATTCAAATATAAAAACATCCAACATATATTTCAAGTGTTTCCGATACATCAAAGTATAAGTTTATGTACATATACTGTATGCAAGATTGGCGCATTTACTGTAACAATGTATAATATGTCTTCACGCCGTTCCCAATACTGGGTCTAGACAGAGATCTGGACAGTTAAGTCGTTTCGACCCACGTTACACGTTAACGATGTAATTCGTACATAAAGTCGAAGAAAACCCCTTTGGTACGAGCCTGCCATCTGGGGATCGAACTCGAGTCTCTTGACTCGAATTCTAACCACCCAACCACTCAGCTATCGTTACTATGTGAAAAAGATTTACATATTGACACATTATCGCCACAAAGTTGCAAATAACCCATATTGATGTGACCTGGAGTAAGGGTTTACCACTTGTCAAAACAAACACATATCTTCATCGTATCGTGTGTGTCAGAAGCTTATCTGCAAAAGGGTGGCCACATAGCTTGTCTAACTGATGACCGTTGGGGAAAAAAAGGTAGTCACTAGTAGCGACCCAGTTTAGAAAAACTCGGTGTAGGACGACTCCTTACAAGAGAATGTAACGACCTCCAAAGTGTTGCGATGGATACAAGTGACAGAGGACCGTTTTTGTAGCGAATTCTAGGAGGCCTATGCTCAGCAGTGGATTCTTGATAGGCTGTAAAGAATCAGAATAGATGATTACATAATGGACATTGAGTAAAAGTTTGTGCGCTCTTGAACTCAAACAATAACATAAAAGCATCGCAGTCATGTTTTTCGTCACCGCCGGCGCAGCACGCGCCCCTCGCACTTTCCACCCTGAAGAAGGACTTTTGACAGGTCCGAAACTAGTCGGTACCTACACTGATTACATATACGTGAGTTGTAGAAGTGTTTTATTAAACATGCCAGTTTCAATGAAGGAAAACTGAAAAAACAACGGAAAAGCGACGGGCTCTCTACTTTTTACTTCTCTCTATACTTTTAACAGTGGTAGAGCCACGCATCACCTTTTGTTGTTGCATAAATGGGCCGGCTCGACCGGGGAAGTACCACGACCTCACAGTATACCGGCGTGAAGTAGAAGTCTAACAAACTTCTACGTTTCGTCTGGTGAGTGCAGGTAACCGGTGGCCCACACACCCCTCTCCCCCAATTCTGGGGGAGGGAGGCACTCTAAGGGAGGCTACGCATCTGCTAAGCCTCTGGTATTGCGGGTGGTCATGGGCGGCGGTAATCACTTACCATCACGTGAGCCACCTGCTCATTTGCCTCCCTTTTCTTTAAAAAAAAACTTGTCACGTTGATCCAAAAATTGTCTTCGGTGGAAGGTGGTCTAATTGTCTAGACCTCGGTCTACCCCTGTATTGGGAATGGCGTGATGTTTTGTTTGAGATTATATATCATTATAAATTATTACATACGGTCCGATAGCCTAGTTGGTATTGACCCTGCCTTCAAAACTAAGGATTGTGGGTACAAATCCTGCTATGGACATGCATTTTGTAATGAATATGAATGTTTATTGTCTAATCTTGGATGTATATATTTATTTATATGTAAATATTCATCTATGTAAGTAAAAATATTGCACTGTTGGCTTCTAAGACAACGATATGTCACCACTTGTCACGTACAAATAGACTTGTAATAGACACGGTGAAAAGTGAATCAAAAGGACTTCACTGTCTAGACTTCTGCCTATCCTGTATACATGTATATGGCGAAATTGGGTAAAAGATAAGGAAGTAAACGTACATATAAATTCAAACATATTTTTGTTTTGCTGATTGTCAGCTTACTCTCATTATCAAATTAGTAGCAAATAAATATGTGGACATATTTACAAGTAACAGGGGGCGTACTTAATTCTTTAGGTTGGCTACCCCGCATCGAGTGCACCCAAAGATTTCTCAAGAGGCTTTTGAGGTCTAATGGGATAGGTCTTAAACTCGTCGACTGCGGTAGCGTTGGAGAATTGCCAAGAAGTTTTCGATTAAATTCAACTAGATAATCTACTAGATTTTGTATAAGTAATGCGAATATGATGTTTTATGATGTAAAAAGTTATCTAAAATTTTATTTACATACGTACATAACAGTCTATAAAAGTCATCTGCAGAATATGCTAATTACATATCTCATGTATCATATGGTGTTACTATTCAAATATAAAAAACATCCAACATATATTTCAAGTGTTTCCGATACATCAAAGTATAAGTTTATGTACATATACTCGTATGCAAGATTGGCGCATTTAATGTAACAATGTATAATATGTCTTCACGCCGTTCCCAATACTGGGTCTAGACAGAGATCTGGACAGTTAAGTCGTTTCGACCCACGTTACACGTTAACGATGTAATTCGTACATAAAGTCGAAGAAAAACCCCTTTGGTACGAGCCTGCCATCTGGGGATCGAACTCGAGTCTCTTGACTCGAATTCTAACCACCCAACCACTCGGATAGCGTGACTTAATGTTACAAGATATGTTTAATTATCTTTTGACCATCCTGTTTACCTTCCACCCAACCATCCTTGTTACCACTCAAAGTTAGGAATGGGGTGGTATATTCTCACCCATAATGCAGAATTTTATAATATATTTATGTCAATATTATCCGCCCAGTATCCTTAGGCGTAGTCATCATACTGTAAATCAGTAGAAAACAATAATCCAATCGATTCTCACAGACTCGAGAGTAGGGTTAGGTTTTCTTATTTTTTACACTAAATCCTCTAATATGTAATCTTATCTAATTTCTATCATTATTATGTAATAACTTCAAAAAGAAAGAAATGAAATATTATTATTTTAAGAATATATTTATTCGACGTATGTGAAAACATGTTATTAGCGCTAAGTTACTTTTATTTGACTTAATATGTAACTATTATTTGTTGCTGTATATTTTCCGAATATATAATATGAAATAAAAGCAAAATAAAGTACATAAAATATTTTACATATTTTTTTCACTAGTTAAACAAAGGTTAAATAAATAAAAAGGTTTTATTCCTCCATACAAAATTAAAAAGGATAATTCCCCAAAAGAAAACTTTCCTGCATTCTCTCCACTCAAAACATTTCGGAGCAGTTATTAAGATGTCTAAACTGTTTGTCTAACTTACGGCTTATGGCTATTCATTGTGGAGCTTGGCGGCAGACGTTGAACAAATTTTCAACATTTGTAATATCATGTTTAGAAATATGTTGCTCATTCTACCCAACTCTTTTAAACAGGTTTGATGATGAACATCATTTCTCATGCCGCGACGACGGTCCACCAGCTCTCGACCGCTGGACACGTCCTATGAGTAATGTAAACATATTTATCAAGTCGCAACATTTATCACAAAATGATATTTATTTCGAGCGTTCGTTAAGGCGGCTAATTGCTGCGTCCCCGTCCCAGCTTCCGACCATAAATTATAATCTGGCGTGAGCCGTAAGCAAACGCGGCCAGAACTCCACAACATCGTTCAAACATTTATACATAGATAATAACATACATACATAGGAACAACATCAAATACATGCTCTCATCCCAATGTAAGCAGCATAAGCACTTGTATTATGGAATCTCTAATACCTTCGTGTACTACAAACACCCGAAAAAATGTATAAAATGTGTTTTCTACATTAACCAAGTGGGAATCGAACCCGGGACGTCAGACCTAATGACACCATGAGAACCGGTGTGTACCGGTGTTGTCACACGTCAACTGAAGTCGTCAAATTCGAATCATTGTTAATCGTAATGCTACCACTAAATAGTCCACCCTTGACCCTCGCTCAAAGGTTGGCCGTCATTGATCATTGCCACGTTGTATTGCCGTACGACTAACCAAAAAGCATTCAGAACGAAGAATATTTGTTCTTTGTTTGAGCCGCTGGTGCACTTCCTATCCTGCGCCTCGCTCGCTGAAACACCTCAGGTATCGAAGGCCACAAGAATCAAGAATTTTGCTCTCCAAAAATAGTAAATAATAATTATACAGGAAGTGTGAATATTGTCGTAAAAGCTTACCATCTTTTCTCTTCGAGTGGAAATCCTAAGAGGCAACTAAAAGAAAAGCATTGAAAGTGGCTTTTGACGGTATAAACCATCTTGAAGAATACCAGACCAAAATTCAGCAAACCGGTGAAGGACAGCAGCATCTGCAGTGCATGGTGTCAGATGCTGCTATCATCGATGCGAACGCCAAGCGTGGCGCCTACGATATCATTTCGGGAGTCGTGTACGATCCGCAGTGGACTTTTACAGGCCATTAATTAAACGATTTTTTTTAAGTTCCTGTCCTTTGTGGTGGTGGAAGGTGGTCCTTTTGATCCACCTTGCACCAAAGCTAATTTGTGAAAAAGATTTAGAAAGAGATTATTTAGATAAAGAGGCTCTCCACCTGTCACGTTATCCTTAAAAATCTTCGGTGATAGGTGAGCCGCAACGACTTAATTGTCTAGACCTCTGTCTACACCTGTATTGCGAATAGCGTGAAGATACTTTTTGACCTCGGAATAATACTTTCCTCCCTTACCATTGCAGTACTCAAAAACCAATCTGGTCAGGCGAATACTGTTACAGTTGAGTTAAAACGCTTCCGCTTCCGCTCATAACTTACTTCATGCGGCCCTGGTGTCGTGTTGCCGACGCCATTAGTTTTGTTTCTTGTAGACTCTCGGCGAGTAAGGAGTTAGTCAAGAATTAGTTAATGAACGGGCGGGATACACAACTGGTTGCATTGCAGCTACTTGATAAGCAACGCTCGTTGGGATTCAATTACACTGATCCAATTTACTTTGCATAATAAAAAGTTTAGAATTCGCTAATGAATGTTGCGCGCTAAATCATTAGAATGCTAATCTATCAAGGCTACAGGCCTAGAGGAATTTGTGGAAGTATCTTCTTAATATTTCTATCACAGAAACAAGCTTTCCATATAAGTGTACCAGTCGGCACGTGGTATCTTCCGTAGCGACAGAACTGGAGAGGCGCTCTAATAAAGGCCTTGATTCACAAAGCCATCAGATACAACCGTATCTTTCACAGTAACGATAGCCGAGTAGTTGGCCGATCGGAATTCGACTCAAGTACCCGAGTTCGATCCCCAAGACTTATGTACCAATGGGTTTCGAAAGGACTTAATTGTCTAGACCTCTGTCTATCCCTGTAATGAGAATGAAGTGAAGTATATCTTTTTTCTTACTAACGTTGTCAATACTTACTATATATTTATTAAATTCCTCGTAATATTTTTGTGTTGAAAAATTATATTTCTATTAAATCAAATTTTCCCAAGAATAATTAGGCGTTTTTTAACATTTTTAAGCACAAATTTTGAAAGTAAAAGATACACGACTTCCGTTAATTATAAATATACGGAGCTTTTGCTCATCTAATATTATTTGATTCAAGTTATGTATCAGTATACAAAAATAACCGGTATAAGCCAACCAATTCTAAGTACTAAAACGAAGAAGTTTCTTAATTCTGTTGCATCAGTAATCAATGTCTTACTAAAAGTATAAGCTCATTGGACTGTGAAGCCCGAGACGTGAACTTTTAACTCTCAGAGCAACGCTACCTTTCAACCTAATTACCCTGTAAAGCGATTTAAAGTTTTGTTCGGTGTTATTTATTAAATAAATGAGAAATTAAAAAAGAAACTGACACGGGTGGATTCGAACTTGACCGTTGTATGGCTAAACTTATTCTCCGAGCCATCATGTCACAAGTTGGTTTTCCTATTAAAGACATCTGTCAACTTCTAAAACTTAACTTCTTTCAACTTCTAAAAGTAGTGAGAGTTCAGTGACTACAAATAACACTAACAATACAATACTACATACAGATATAATATGAAATAATTTGCAAAATCTCATCGAAAAAAGTTGGATTTCCTTTCTTTTACTTTAGCATCGGATTATCCAAAATGTTTTTTTCATACAAACTGTGTCCAGACAAACTAAATAGTAACAAACAATTTAGCGAAATCGGCCTAGCTTTCTCAAGTGATGCTCCGATTTACATCTGGTGATTGATTGTTCTTTATTTAACACTGACCGTTTTGTACTGATTCCGTTTCTAAAGTAATTATATCCGTGACTGGTCGTAGGCACTGGCGACCAGTTCAATTAATAAAAAAAAAAATAACTATCTTCACGCAATACCCAATACAGGGGTAGACAGAGGTCTAGACTAGACAATTAAGTCCCTTTGACCCACCTTCCACCGACGATATTTTCGGGACAACCATTCAGGTTGTGAGCCCGTCGCCGTGTTGTCCATGTCCAAAAATTTTTGAAAAAACCATTGGTACGAGCCTGCCACCGGGGATCGACTCGGGTCTCTTGACTCGAAATTCCGACTACCCAACCACTCGGCTATCGTGACCTTAGTACGACCTGGCGCAACAGGGCTGGTTTTCGAAGTGAAACTTCTTTAGAATCTTTGCAGTTCAAAACTTGAATAATATGTATAATAATATTTTACTTTAAAATATTAAATAATTTTTAAGCCTGGCAAAAAATAATATGTCTTAAATTTATTCTATATAGATACACTACATCCATGTCTATCTCTCGAAGGCTAATTTTCAGAAGTTTCACTTCTGCTATGTGTGAAATGAGCACGCACTTTTTCTCACGTTAACTATTCAACGTGGGAATGTATCCAGCGTTCTTGGTACCATGCCACGGGGACTTTGTAACCATAGCTTGGATATCCACAGTGAACCATGAGATCGCTCCAAGTGGGCTTGGGTAGCCCCCTTCGGAGTGGCATTGGCTACCAGAGATGTAAAATAGTAAAATACAGTGGTAGAGCCACGCATCAGCTTTTGTTGTTGCATGAATGGGCCGGCTCGACCGGGGAAGTACCAAGACCTCACAGAATACCGGCGTATAGCAGAAGTACTAACAAACTTCTGCGTTTCGTCTGGTGAGTGCAGGTAACCGGAGGCCCACTCGCCCCCCTGCCCCAATTCTGTTCACTCTAAGGTGTTCATGGGCGGCGGTAATCACTTACCATCACGTGAGACACCTGCTTGTTTGCCTCCCTTTTCTATAAAAAAAAAAGAAAGAAGAAGAGAGTCTATGCTATGGCGTCCCTGATCCATCTGAAGCAAAGCTTCTTGACGCTTTGATACTCGTGTAATATTTTTCGTACCTGATTCGTGTCAATGGCTAAGCTTGCCCGCATCTAATAGTGGGTCACTCTCTCATCTTTCTCTATCACGTGACGCATAATGACAGCACTCATATTCAGATGTCGCTGTTCAAGGACGTCTCTCATGCAGCTCTAGACTAAGATTGCTACGCCCACGCTTAAACTCATTAAACCAATTGGCACTGGATGGGTCTTCATCTTCATTACTAAATGACAATCGAAGTCTATCATAGCTATGTTGTTGATTAAGATCACTATGAAAATCATAATAAACCATGAACCGAAAATTTTCCCGCGTTCGATTCATTTTGAAGTGTAAAGACCTTAGTATTGGCGCCAATTCACAAAAACAAATGACAAATAAATCTCGTTAGGTTACCCAAGAGTTTTATATTCGAAATTTAAAAGAAGTTTAGTTCTTTAGCAATGTTTCTAACTGGCCAGTTCTGAAAACTTTCAGTGCAACCTTAGTTAAAGCAAAGCGCAAAGTACATTTAAAGTAGCGAATGCTAACGATTTGGTCAATACAGAGTGCGCTCGGCGAAACCGGAATCGGGTCAATCAATTTGCTTTGACAGCTAAATACAATATTTAGATAAAGTTTTAGAGCACTAATCGCTTTGAATGCCAACCCAGAAACCGGGTAGGTAGCGACTCTGCCTTTTAAGCTATAGGTTGCGGGTTCGAATCCCGCAAGGGTAAATTTTGTGTGATGAATATGAATGTTCTTACTCGAGTCATGGGTTTTTGTAGAAAATAAGATTATTTAAGTAAATATTTATTTATGTAGCCTGGACACTAAGACTGTGATAGGGTCCCCTCCTGTCACGTTGTCTTAAACGTTTCCACAAAGTATTCCCTGTGTCCCGGTGGAGTAGGTAGGGTATTAATTAATAGTTTAAGTAATAAAATATGTTAAAAATTATTCTAGAAAACCGTTTTAAAGGCTTTTTCTGCGCGGTAGATTAATAAGTTCAAACCTGATTACACTGACATAAATTCTGTTAAAAAACACTTCACTCCTCTTTACGACAATATCTCTTTTCCTCTCATATTTCCCTTTGCCCTAATGATTGCTCACAAAAGGTAAGTTTTTCTATATTACTATGTATTTATATATTTCTTGCTTTCATGTACATCCTACCCATTAATTATTTTTCTTTGTAGTAAATTACTGAGGTTGCCAGCAATAGATATCACCGGGATTTTTCACAGTCAAGTAATACAAGGATGTACGCCTTAACTTACCCATTGTTTTAAAACACCCAATGAAAGAGAAATCTAAAATAAATTAATACAATTACGAGTATAAAACCTTTACAACTACAACTATAAAAACTAACTACTTCAAGTAGATTAGGATTTCTTATTCTGATAAAAGGATTTTCGTGCTAAAGTTGTTTCATAAAACTTAAAGAGCACTCCGCGTATGAGTTACGTCACAGTATATTATCTTCATTGTGACAGTTTTAATAATTTAGTTGCCTCATATGAATAGTAAAACTTTTTAGCTCATATAAAAACTTTATATACGACTACATATTAGAATCTCACCTCGGTGACATTTGACATGTTATACGTGTAGACCAAAATACAACACATAAGGGTGGGTCCATATCTGGCGAACACGCCGCCCGCCCGCTGCTCGCGTGTTGCTCGCGCGCCGCTCGCCCGCTGCAAGCGTGCATGCAGTTCCGTTCGTTTCCATACTGTATATATTATTATATACATACATACATAGATAGACAATATCACATACTCCCGAAGCAAGCAGCTACAGGACTTGATGATATGGAATCGGAAATAACGAAGGCATCACAAACACCCAGATCCGAGAAAATGTAGAAAAAGTTGTTTTTTTTTTCAGCGACCCGTCCGGGAATCGAAAACGGGACCTCAGATATGGCGACTCAGTGGAAACCGGTATGTTCGCCTCTCGTCGGCGGATGTCGTCAACTTTAGTTAAAAATTTTGAAGCAATTTTCATCTGTCCACTTCATGATAATGCGTATTCAATTCGGTAATAAGAAACAAACAGAGCAAGTCAGCAGACGGAATGAAGTGTTAGTGGAGCGCGGGCAACGCATTAGTCAGATCTGGACGCACCCTAGTGATTACTAGTATATCTGTGAACCACGTCGAAGTCCTTTCAAACCGTGAGAAAAATATTATGCTGAGAGTGGTCTAGTGGCTCACAAACTCAAACCTGTCACGTTGTCTCAAAAATGGCTTCGAAAGAAGATAGGTTCGATAGGACTTCATAGTCTAGATTTTTTTCTGTAAATAAAAACTACCTTTACGCTAAAGAAAAACTACCCTTACGCTATTCCTAATACAGGGGTAAACAGAGGTCTAGACAATTCGGTCCTTTCGACCCGCATTAAACCGAGGACATTTTTTGGGACAACGTGACACCTGATGAGCCCGTCGCCGTCTTTATGTTCAAACCCACGATATAAATCGTATATAAGTTTTTGAAAGAACCTATTGGTACGAGCCTTTAGGGATCGGAGTTTGGGTCTCTGCTATCGTGACGTGATCACTCGGTTATCATGACTTATTTTTTCTGTCTACTCCTGTATTGGGAATGGCTTAAAGATATTTTTTATTTATCTCGATTTTCACTGATTAGTAAGGTCATTTCACGTCCTTTTGCACACACACACTTTCTATTTTTTGTTCACTTACTTTAATTTGCGTAATAGTTTTTAAACTCTACGAAATTAAACTATTTTTTTAGGTTTGTTTTTTATCTATTGGATTAGACCATGTATGAACGTTCTTCTTCATTTGATATGAAGTAGCCACTTACAGGTTACTTAAAGTCTCTTCGTAAAATGTGCGGCGTTACCTTGGCCGACCGAAAACGTAACGAAGAGATTCGCAATATGGCAGGTTTGAAAGATGACCTTATCACCAAATTGATAAGGACGTGCAGCGACGGTTTGGGCACGTTGAGCGAATGAGTGATGACCGAATGGTGAAGAAAATATACAGCACGAAAATTGATATTAAAAGGTGGCGAGGTAGGCCGAGACCAACTTTCGAAGACCACGTCGAAGTACTAGGATACCTAGACGTGCATGTATCAAGAAAATGATGAATATGAAAGATGAAGCGAAAGAGTTATGTAAAGATCTTGACACTTGGCCATCTGTTCTCTCTGGCTACCCCGACAGGGACTGTGCGTGAATATAAATAAATAAACAAACTAACAGCTTAAGATAGAACGTTTTCACCTTCTCTCTGTATATAAAGAAAATAATAAATGAAATCACGTAATTACAAATAAATGAACATAAAACAGTTTGTGATCTCTTAAATAATATTACAAAAAACATTGTTTGCTGTATTTCTCATTTAGATTAGCTTTATTACAAAAAAAAAGGTTTTACAAAATTAATCACTAACAGATTTCATAAAATTAATCATTTCTCACTGCTCTCGTGATTTCAGCGTCAGGTAATTTAACAACAATCAAGATATAGTAATTTATTTATAATGAAACAAGAAGTTGCCTTTATTAAATTATACAAGGCTAAAAAAATGGTCGTTTACAGTTTTAAGACATCTTACAGGAATGCGTAAAATACACAAAACATAGGCGAAGGAAATTGGTAAAAAAGTATTTAATTAAATTAATTAATGGCTACTAGCCACAAATACAAAACATTATCGCAATAAATAGAAATTCAAAATCCCTTCTGTAGTTTCAGTGATACCAAACGTATTAAAAATGTTATTTAGATTTAGGTATTATTATTTTGTAATGTAGAAGCGTGCTTCACGACCCTTGCCTAAACCTTTGTCCATTCCGGCATTGGTAATATGGGTGAAGACTCTCTATACCCTTCAAGCCGGAACATACAAGTCGTTGTTCTGGTATTTGGTGGCAAGAATAGATTAGAGTATGGTACTGGCCGAAAGCTGCCACGCAGAGATGGAAGCTACAATCTTTAAATTTTTTTGTTCGAATTGATAAAAATTTATTTAATGATTTCTTGTATTTACGCGAATACTACACATTTAAAATACAACGATTTTCGGATTTTATCGCGTTTTTTAATTAGTTTTTACAAACAATTTTTATTCCGTGACCACGGATGCTGTAAAGCATTAATTATACATTTATTTATTATTAATAGTTCCCACTTTTCAATAACGATATCTATCAACAAAAGTATGGAATATTACATAAGTTTTATATAGTGCCACACCCTCATCTACTATCTGCACAGTATTAAACTGTGGTAGTAGATGAGAGTGTAATAATAATTTATTTAAATCAGATATCGAATGATCCATATTAAACAGTTAATAATCTGGTTAGTAACAATTTCATTTAAAACTATGTTGGTATAATAATAAAAGTAGTAAACCAGTATAGAACTACTTTTAACAAAAATCATAAGGAATGCTAGTTAGATTGATATTGAATATGAATATTCCATAGAACTCAAAGCATACTACGCTCAAATTTTTCAAAAGAAAATCCCGTTTTAAAACCCGACAACATTGAACTAATGTGATTGATATCAACACGAACTGAGATATCAGTCGTGGATGCATTTTATATAAACGGACCGCTTCAGCTCGCGTCGATCTATCCCTTTAACTGCGAACCAATTCAGGTAATGCCTCCCATATTCAATACGGTATTATTCTGTTCAACAGGTCCATGGAATGCAAGCTAGTTGATATGAAATGGGCTTATACCTATAATGATAATGATAATGTTAGTAAGTCAACAAAGTTGAATTAATTGATTGGAATTCGAATCTGAATGGGGATTCAAGTTCTATTCCCATGTGGAAGGTTCGTAGGAATGACTTTTTTACGAAATTATTTAATAGGCATAGACATCACTTTGTTATCAAACTCTGGTTGACTGCGATGTTGTAAAACTTTACAACCATTGTTTACTATTTATTGTTTATTATATTCACAATTGTTTATTATATTTCATAACGAAAACATCCGCAGAAAAGCCAGAGGATCCGACATACTACTTAAGGACCAGAACCATGAAGTGGCAAAAGGTTATCTTTATAGAACGCAGAACTGACAACTGTTGACGAAGGATTTTTTTCGAGAGTAAAGGCAATGTTCAGTTAAATGCAGTATTGGATGATCCACTACAATGCCACGACTAGCCTAATGTTAAACGACGTAGACTGACTAAGACGCAGGCGACTTAGGACTGTTTACTGTGGCGATCCTTACCGGAGGACATGCTCAGTGGACTTATGATTGGCAGTAGAAAAGAAAAAAAAATGCGGAGGCAAATAAAAAACCGTCTACAACCAACCATTTCTGTGTTGGTGATAAGATCATAAGAGTTACAGCCTCTTCTCACTTAAAGGTTTATGGGACTCTGATTTTGCCATAACCACCTAGATAAGAGGTAAGAGAACTGCAACCTAGGTAAAAGATCCAGCGAACATAGTACGACAATCGCACCTTAGACGCTTCTGCCTGTCACCTGTCTACACAGTGTTGAATTTCTATTTGTAGTCATTAGCATTTTAAAGTTTTTCCTTAATCGCCAACTAAAGAAAAAGGGTGGCAAATTCTTAAATGATTATCATACGGTATCTTTTTCACATTTCTGGTCAAAATATATGTATTGAAATCAATCAGTCAATTAACTAAACTATATGTATGTTAGTTCAATGGTTTTTTTTTATCTTCACGCAATTTCCCATGCTGAGGCAGGCAGAAATCAATTCAAAGAAATCGTTCCGTGACAAGCGTTCCGTGACGCTAAAGGATGTTGAACAGGACAAGATCGTGAAGACCGTAGCTGCTCATTTGAAGAAGGCTGGTAAAGAAAAGGCACCAGAGCACATGGATTTGGTGAAGACCGGTCGGTTCAAGGAGTTGGCACCTTACAATCCTGATTGGTTCTATGTGAGTTGTGCTGCTGCCCTTCGTCATATCTACATTCGCTCACCAGTTGGAGTGAAAACTGTTACAAACATTTTTGCAGGTCGTAAACGCAATGGAGTCACACCATCAAACTTCTGCTCACCATCAAGCAGCATTGCGCGTACAGCACTGCATGCTCTTAAATTCCTGAAACTAGTTGAAAAGGTTCCAGATGGTGATCGCATCCTGATATTTCAAAAGCAGGCGGGATCTTGACAGAAATGCCGCACAAGTTCGCTAAAAAGCCTGAAACAGTCTAAGCAGAGTGTGATTGTACTGTAATTTTATGACTAATAAAAACTAAAAAATATTCATATATATTTACTTAGAAAATATTCATATAAACATGTAAACATTCACGGCTCGTATACACACATTCATAATCATCACCCAAATGTATACCTCTAGCGGGATTAGAACCGGATACAGCTTCAAAGGTAAGATCACAAGCAACTCGGCTACCCGGCCGGCAAATCAAAGCCTTATTATCGCAAATCTCTCAAACCTTTGAAAGGATAACCTTAAAGTTACTTTAATCTTTCATAACGCAAATATCCGTCTTTTTTACGACGCGGTCAGCATCAACCGGATAATCCAGTTACGCAGAGCCGGTTTACCAGCGCCGCTCACCGATTTAATTTACTCGGATTTCACGCAGAGGCGGATCGAAAATTCACGTTGCCCAAACATTTACTATTCAATATGATTCTTTATGGAACATTGTATGATATTTTCATTGCATAAAACCGCCCCACTTATTACCCGACTACACAGAAGGAGGGTACGGTTTTTCAAGAATGTATGTTTAGGTAAACATTAATATGTATATTCAATAAGATTTGCAGCCTAAAGTTTCATTGTTAAATTAATGAGAAATTTAAAAAATCAATTCACACGAGTTGGATTCGAACTCGCGACCTCTGTCGTACCGTGGCGACGGCCTTTTTAAATATCTCATTATTTAGTCACGATAGCCGAGTGGTTGAGTGATTGGATTTGGACTCAGGAGAGTCTCGAGTTTCGATCCCTAGGTGGCCGACTCGTACTTCGTTCTTTCAAAAACTTATGTACCATGGCTTTGACATAAAGACGGCGACTGGTTCATCACCAGTCACGTTGTCCCGAAAAATGTCTTCGGTGGAAGGTGGATCGAAGGGACTTAATTGTCTAGACTAGGCCTCTGTCTACCCCTGTATTGGAAATGGCGTGAAGATATTTATTTATTTATTATTTTAAATACATGCCAAATCCTGTATGACTTACATCCTTTAAAAAAATCAATCAAGATAAATTTTAACAAGAAAACGAGGTATCGTCAGATTTTTCTAATAAGTTAAATATGTAGCATGTATGTACTTTTTGGAAGAACTCTTAGACACATTCTAGACAGGATTTCGCCTGCGTGAGAATTAAGTAGTAGATTTTTTGAGGCGAATGCTTCTTCAGCACTGTCGCGTTTTAAAAATTATGTTAGATAATAAACAAAATTATTCTTCAAAAGATTTTCTGATCGCGCAAATTAACTGTGCGCGTGTATTTTGTGTCAGTAGAGTGAAATTTGAGCTAACATTCAATCTGAGGGTAACTGACAGCTGTAGCCTGCATCAAATGCAAATCATTTTAAAGAAGGATACAGACGCGTTTTTTTCCCACAGAACTAACAAAGCCTCGTTGCACGTAATATCACTGGGTCTAGACTTTCAATGATAGAAAAGGTGGAAAAGACCTTTATATATTACCTTAAAATAAATAATACAATAGTAACAAAAAAAATGTGCGTATATAAATTACTTATAATTTTACTTTTTCTCGATAGCCGAATGGTTGGGTAATCGGAATTCGAGTCAAAAGACCCGAGCTCGATCCCTAGTAGGGAGGATGGTCCAATGAGTTTTTTCAAAACTTATGTACAATTTATATCGTCGGCTTGTATATAGAGACGGCGAAGGGCCCACAACGTTTGACCTCATCCCTCTCACCCTCACTGTCACTCTCCTTTCACCTCTGGCTACCCCTGAAAGTCACGATAACCGAGTGGTAGGGTGGTCGGAATTTCGAGTCAAGAAACCCGAGTTCGATCCCCAGGGGGCTGGTTCGTACCAATGGGTTTTTCAAAAACTTATGTACGAATTATATCGTTCGCTTGGACATAAAGACGGCGACAGGCTCACCACCTGTCACGTTGTCCCGAAAATATGCTGGATCTTCGGTGGAAGGTGGAATGTACTTAATTGTCTAGACTAGACCTCTGTCTACCCCTGTATTGGGAAATGCGTAAAGATATTTATTTATTTATTTATTATTATTTACAAAGATATAATATACTTTATGGGCAATTACCTTCTCTCTATCTAAACTTGATTAAAATCAATAATAGAGATATTATGTACGTATTATTAAAAATAACTTTTCATACACATACTACTAATACATTTTTAAATACATCCTAGAATGGAGCCCGGTGTATATGACGTGTCTCCCTAAAGTAAAGCAAAGGTAAAACTATAATTTCATCAGAGAGAACAAGACAAAGATAATAATATTTTTAAAGATAGTGATACATAAGAAGCAATGCTATCAGTTGCAAATTCAATGAAAGTAATTTTTAAGTGAGAATGATGAAAACAGCATGACAGTCAGGAGTCTAAAATTAATGCCGTTTAATTTTAGTCTCGACTTTAGTTTAGTCTTTAAAGACAGCGACAAGCTCACCACCTGTCACGTTGTCCCGAAAATATCTTTGGTGGAAGGTAAGTCGAAAGTACTTCATTGTGTAGACTAGACCTAGACTAGTCTATCTGTTGTGGATAGTTTTGGGGAAGGCCTGTGTTCAGCAGTAGACTCTTGATAGGATGTAAAGAAGAAGAAGAAGAAAAATTATCCCGCAAGATCCTTCTTCTGGCTAATCTATCTCTGGCTACCCCAGTGCTGGGAAATGCTAGATGATAAAAAGAAAATAAAGTAGCAGTCCGTAAACGTTATTGACCTCGTTACAGTTGCCGCAAAGAAACTGTCAGTCTCCTTGAACGTGCGGGACATTATGTCTGCGGAACGAGTTGGAGCAGTCGGAAGAGATCGATTGAATGATGAGGGCATACCCTCGAGGTGTATCGTCGTCCGGTTCACGCGCCGCTCTGTGCGTGATGAGCTGCTGCGCTGAGTACACCGGCGTGCTGCTACTGAAAGCTTTGGCTTACCGGGTCAGACCTGCGGTTTTTATATAAACGAGCGCCTAACTCGACTAAATCGGCAACTATTCGCAAAGTCACGGGATATATGCCGCCGCCTTAAATGGATATTCGTATGGCCAAAAGCTGGCAAAATATTTGTACGTAAAGATAAGAATATTGGACGCATTAAAAAGGAATCTGACTTTGTCCGCGTTTTTGGATCTGGCATTGTTTGACTATTGCGTACAATTTAAAAGTTATTTTCACTGTAAATGAATTGCTAAGAATGTAGTTAAAACTGTACTATTACAACGATCGAAAATATGTATACATTATTAAACTGAAACTGATTTTTTTTATTATCTTGAACTTTTTTAATGTCATTTTATGTTTTTGTGAGTTTCCTTTGTTTTGTGCTTTACTATTTTTACCTTGTGTAATATTTACATTATATGTAAAACCTGTTTAATATACTAAATGTTAAAAAATATATTAGAAGTAACAGTAGTAGTTTTTACTGTAAACTATTCATACACACATATTACTTCATTTATACTTGTTATGCATTGTGTTATAGGTATATGTATTATTATAAAAAATGGTTACACTATATGAGACTTCAAACACTTTATTAATATATATATATATATATATATATATATATATATATATATATATATATATATATATATATATATATATATATATATATATATATATATATATATATATATATATATATATATAAAAACAAACAATTTATATTACACCAACATTATTAATAGTATTATTTTCGCAAAGCAATCTAGAACACAAAATAAAACACGTTTAATTAATGAATGTTATTTTTACTTTACACGAATGTTTACGCCTCCAATACTTGATATTAGAACAATAAATAATAATATTTATAAATTCTGTCTTCCTTCATTCAGTGATTGGTGGTTCCATTTGTACCGGTATCGATTATCCCTAATTACCTGTTGTACAACATCAGTTATTCATGTTCATTTCATTATTTTTCAATTTTATGTTAATTTTATTCATGTTTATTTTCTTTTTAATTATGTCATTTCTCTGTTGTTAAATAAAATTATATTTTAAGTAAAACTCAACTACCATTTGTTTACCTACATATATATTTTTTGAAATTTCTTTTGTACTAGTTAATAAGTATTATATCGGAGACCGCGCATGGATTATTCAAGCGGCACCGACAGAATATCAGCGCTGCAGTAGCAATGCTGCAGCATATTGCTGAGTCGGTTGCCTTTTCGTTCCTACTATCTAACCATTTATTTAAATTGTTCTTTTTAATTGTTTATATGTATACAATTGTGGCAATGAATAAACTTTCTTTCTTTCTTTCTAAATGTGTACCTCTCAAATATTCTCTAAAAAAATAGAGCACGAAAACGTCCACCACGCTACAACAATGCAGATTTTCGAATATAACACATCCTTGAAATACATTTTTTTAGTAATCTATCAGAAACAAGCAGGTTTCCTTGCGATGTTGTGACCGCCAAGCTTGCATCAAATTAAGCAGACAAATTTGCTATTAACAATTTAAGTGGTCACAAGTGTAGAAAGCAAGCGCCCTGACTCCAAGCCTACCATAACTCTGAATATCGACAGTATTTTACCGACAGTATTTTTTTTTCTATAATCGTACGGTATTTGGTCCATGAATAAAATGTCTATGTTTCTCACTTCTCTATTTTATATTAATTTAGTCCTTAAAGAAACTACAATCTAATCATATCGCATATCCTGCCCTGGAGACCTGCATACTTATGTCTCACGCGGGCCAAAGGACGCGTTCTGTGCGTGATCAGAAATGTTATAGAAGCATACAATATCCTCCCACAATACAATGATTGCCACTTCACCGCTTCGTACAGCATCACAACTGAAAGATAAAAATAGAAATGCGAGAAGAATTGTCTTGGAGATATTTTAGACAAATAACATTTTCTTTCCCCGTTTCACGTTTCATTTATGGTTATTTAAATGTCATTTACTGTTTTTGACCTTTGACGCAAAAAAAACATGTTTAACGAATTAAAAAATAGGGTTGGCTATTGACCCGTGTGGTCTGAAGTAACTTTTATGCATATGTACATAAGAGAGAGAGAGACAGAGAGAGAGAGAGATAAAGAAATTAGTGGTTGGGTGATCGAACTTCGAATTCGAAGTCAAAAGTGTTTCGGTCCCCAGGTGGTAGGCTCCTACGTAATGAGTCTTTTTTATTACACATTTATTGTTTACATTTATTGAAAAGGCCTTCATCCAGCCATGTTGGACCATATTGAATTTCAATCTCGAATCGATTACTGACATAACCCGAAAATATTCAATAATCATGAAGACTAGGTACCTGTTTCATCACGTAATAAAAAAAAAAGTTGTCGGTAGAGTGCTTACAGAATTTATGTACTCAAAATTATTTCTAAAAATATTATTGAGAATAATAATTGAGTTTATGTGTACAGTGCTAATAAATTGAGGGTCATCTCTGGTAGTAATGGCCACAGGCCGCAGCTGTGGCGGGGTGCGGTGTCGATCGGCGCTAGGGTTAACGCCTAAGGGTTATTACGTAGCTTGCGACTAAGTAATTGATGTTTTGTGACTACACGACCACAAATTGAGGGTCGTTAAGGCCGGACTTAATTATTAAATGACGCTGATTATACTAGACTAGTTTAAGATTCTGATAAATGACTGAATGAAGATTAAATTTATTAACTATAGGATTTAGAAAGGATTAGTAACAAATCCCAAAAATGTCTTCGGTGGGTCGAAAGGACTTAATTATCTAGACCTCTCTCTACCCCTTTATTGGGAATGGCGTGAAGATATTTATTAATTTAACAAACAAACCCACGAGCATGTATTACTTTAATGTTTTAATGCAAAAAAACAGGCAATGCCAAATAGGATTACAAGTATTTCTTTTCACCACAGAAAAAAAAGGTACAATTCTTGTGTCTGGAGTGATTTGCCATAATAGTAGAATGGCGGGCCTGAACTTCCGACGTTATCCGCAGTCCGCACCCTATGCCATTAGGCTGTTGACGCTTGAAATTATAACACAAGCAAAAAAAAATTAAAACACATACCACCTCCTCAAATTGTAAAGATCTGAAATCGCCATGTAACGCTTAGCTTATTATTTATCGTGTTATAGTAAAGCCATGCTCGTTTCTTTTGGGTACAAGGATAAGTTACTTAAAAACTCACGATAGCGAAGTGTTTCGGTGATCAGAATTCAAGTCAAGAGCCT
Source organism: Sericinus montela (assembly GCA_029286605.1). Lineage (NCBI taxonomy): Eukaryota > Metazoa > Arthropoda > Insecta > Lepidoptera > Papilionidae > Sericinus > Sericinus montela. The sequence goes on along the minus strand of JAGSMR010000035.1, from coordinate 3,169,229 downwards.
CGAGATCGATCTCCAGGTGGTGACTCGTATCAATGAGTTTTTTTAAAACTTACGTATTTTACTTTTTTTTTACGTATGATTTACATCGATGGCTTGGACAAGAAGACGGCGATGGGCTCACCACCTGTCACGTTGTCCCAAAAAAAATTTTCGATTAAAGGTGTGTCGAAAATACTTAATTGTCTACCTCTGTCTACACCTGTATTGAGAAAGCGTGAAGATATATACATAGTTGCTTAAGTGTTTTATTTAGATGTGTGATGAGGGTATGAGATTATGGAGCTCAATAAAACTCCCAAAGTAAATAACCCATACGAAAGAGACCTATGTCCCGCAGTAGGCTTTTGCAGGCCGTTATGTTTATACGTTATTATGAAAAAAAAAAGTCACGGTAGCCGAGTGGTTGGGTGGTCGGAATTTCGAGTCGAGAGACCCGAGTCCGATCTCCAGGTGGCAGGCTCGTACCAATGGGTTTTTCGAAACATAAACTTTTGTACGAATTATATCATTGGCCTGTCACGTTGATCCGAAAATATTTTCTGTGCAAGGTGGGTCGAAGGGACTTAATTGCCTAGACTAGACCTCTGTGTGCCCCTACATTAGGAATTGCGTGAAGATATTAGGAATTGCGTAATTATGAACACCTGTATATACAAATTGTATCTAGCCGCTCTCTGATCCGCTCTATAGGTCTGCTAAGTGGCATTCAATGTTGCAACTGATGCAACAGTATTTAGAGATTAAGATCTAAGCTGATTTAAGTTTGGGAGGAGACGGACCGACCGACATCAGACCCGATGATCTACTTGATAATGACCCTGCCTTCGAAGCTATGGGTTGCGGGTTTTAATAGGAGAAAAGATTTCTGTGATAAATATAAATGAATGTACTCGAGTATATAGTATGTATATAGTGTATAGTGTCATTGGCTTGGACACTCAAGACGGATATAGGCTCGTTTTACATGTTTTTGTTTATAGCTCGCTAAGATTTTCACAAAGTGATGATGGTAACTTATATTCTAATTTGATTTTACCCAATACTGGTGTAGACAGAGGCCCAGACAATTGACGGTTTTCCATCCACCTTTCACGACCAGTCACCGTCTCAGTGACCAAGCCAACGGTACTATGTACTTAAAATTGGTACATATTTTTTAAAAAGATCCATATTATATATAAATATACATTACTCGAGTGCAAACATTCATATTCATCACACAAATGCTTGATCCTAACGAGACTTGAAACCGCAACTCTACCTGTAGACAGTCTCTACGAACGAGGCTATCGGGTCGTGATTTTTGAAGATTTGGTTTTCTGCCCAAAATCATCTTTGTCAGTATCACGCTTATCAATTTCTACAACCAATTAGCATTATAACAATTGCAATTTTAATTGAATTAATGTAAATCATAAGTTATGCTGAACTTTTTGTTATTAAATAGAAGAGAAATTTAAAAAAAAGATCAAGGACATAAAAGGCTTGTATTAAATATAGAGATTTAAACATTCGACTGACACGTGTAGCACACGGTCGTTGGGAGGAAAGAGTATTGCCACGGTACGGCAGAGGTCGCGGGTTCGTATCCCAATTGATATTATTGATATTGTTTTTTTTTTTGGATATTTTTTGTTCATATCCCCGTGTTGGTTGATTTTTTTTATTTTCTTTAATTTTATAAGTATAACAATAGTTGTTCCGGATTGAGAGGACTAGAGAATCGGTGTACTTACGGATATTAAGGAATTCCAAGTTAGTTCTCTGAAGTGACATCCATTACCCCTCTGATTTTAAATTGTTCGACGGTGTTATGTGCCTCAGCAACAACCAATCACATGGACTCGTAGCTTGCTCTTCACTCTTTAAGAAAACTCATTAACGGCCTGTAGCCTGAGTGGTAGCGAACTCTGCCCAGGTCGGTGCCACCATCACTAGTAACAACAATTTTAAGTACTGAGTTTACCAGTAAAAAAGTCACGATAGCCGAGTGGTTGGATTTCGAGACGAGAGACCCGAGTTCGAACCCCAGGTGGCGGGCTTGTACCAATAGGTTTTTCAAAAACTTATCTACGAATTATATCGTTGGCTTGGACATAAAGACGGCGACGGGCTCACCACCTGTCACGCTGTCCCGAAAATATCATCGGTGGAAGGTGGGTCGAAGGGACTTAATTGTCTAGACTAGATCTCTGTCTACCCCTGTTTTGGGAACTGCGTGAAGATATTTATTTATAAAATATCGTGATAAAACCTATTCGTTTAAGAATTATTTACAATTAAGAAAAGGTTATTGGAGAACGTCTGCAGGCCGCTACACTACTACACTGGAGCTGTGTGGCCGATGTCACCCTGCTTCAAGTATTTAAGAGGAAGCCTACTCCCAGCAGTTTGCATTTACAGGCATTACTTCCGATTTCTCTTGCATCCTACGCGTCAAAACCTCCGTGTAAACTTTACTTGTCAAATTGGTTGACCTATTTGACACCCGACATACTGATCACCCGATAGCACTAGCAGCCATCTTGTGAAACCTTAGGGTAGTTTTTATTATTATACAAAGACAGCATGAATTTGCATAACAGACGGAAACTGGCCCAAAGACGAGGCCAACCATACTTCACCATCTCAGCAGTAATTATCTATTCCCGTAGCCTTACCTCATTTCCGTAATCGGTACACTAGACCTGGACTTTGAGGACACAGGTCTCCAGTATGACGTCATCGGTTCCCGAAAGCACTATTCATTCTTAATGCTGTCGCATCACTTCGGGCCCTTCCAAACTCTTTCCAGTAGCGCTTGAAGTTCCCTAAAGTGGCTTGCTAAATTCATGTAAGTAGTTCACGCCATATCTAATACCGGGGTTGACAGAGGTCTGGACAATTTCTTTCGACCCACGCTCCACCGTAGACATTTTTGAGACAACATGACAGGTGACCCCGTCGTCGACTTTATGTCCAAGCCAACGATATAAATAATACGTAAATTAAAAAAAACTACTGGTACGAGCCTTGGAGATAAAACTCGGGTCTTATGGCTCGAATTCCGATCACCAAACCACTCTGTGGTGACTTCGTTGATGTTGCATCAGTTAATCAGTAATATTTGGTTACGGGACAAGGAGAGTGAAATAAAAACAATGTACAATCGAAATCCCTCTTTAATTAAAGCTATAACAAAGGAAATCTTTAGAATATCACATGTGTACATATTTCATTTTACTTTCAAGTGATAATTAATATAAAACAACTTTCAACTTTTCGTGTCGGCAAAGATTGTTCGAGTATGTAAGAGATATAAATTTACAATAAATTTTACAGTTTCAATGACATTATGTAGGATTCTTAAACTAACAAATTTACAATTTAATTGTTAAGCATCTTATTATAAAACATATAAAGACTTAATAGATTCATCTGATGTCACTCCGGGAAGCCTTTGATACCTTGGATTGGTAAAGATTGGCGCGTTTTCTTTTCAATTTAATCTATAGTTTGTAGGAAAGTAATGTTTATACAAATTTCTTTAGATTATGTTCACGTAAATATTAGTAATAGCGGTAACTAAAATACGTGTGAACCGTTTTATTTTAGCCAATATTTTTTTTATATTTTTTTTATGTATTCAATTATTCATTTCAATTTCAATTATTTACTTATTCCATCACAGTAGAAAAGTAAACTATTAATACCTAAACCTACTAATAGAAACTAAACACAACTTAGTCAAATACTTTTCAAACAAAGCCTAAAATAACAATAATCTGATTACAGTATATGCGTTTAAAATAAACATGGCGAAGTATTTAATGCCTCGCAACATTCAAATATGTCGATATAACAATAAATTACAAGTCTTAATAATTTATTCCATACAAAATGTACAAATAAACTTAAACATATGATAATTAATAAGATAGTAAGCTGGCTTGAACGTATACACATTACAGGGGTGGCTAGAATTCTTGACAATTTAATTTACATTTTACCATATCATATTTAAAACTACAGGTGGCGAGTCGGTCGCCGTGTCGAAAAGTCGTGGTCGATACAAATCGTACATAATTACGTGTCGAAATAATCATTTATATAACGACATTGGAATAAAAATGGAAGGAGTCAGTAATGTTATATACATAAATAGTTCATGAGTGTGTCGTTTAAAAAAAAATAAGGTCCGAAATGTAGAAGTGTGGAGACGAATTAAAAATGTCTAGAGGCATTATTCGTGAGTGTGCCTACACCATTCAAATACAAATACATGTATATTTGTCCAATACTGATGGTATATGAAAGTCCTAACTTAGCCTTTGATAGAAAGTCCATAAACCTCCAGAGTTTGCCAGCAGACCGCAGAACGCGGCATAAAAAAATTTGGCCTATAAAGTCCGAAACACACTACACTTCAAAACTCAAATAGCTATTATGGACGATGCAGTCACCTTAGCCTTTCACAAGTTCCAGAAACATCCCGAGTTTTACAGCAGGCCACAGATCTAGCATAGTCAATTTCGTTACAATAGATACATTTCGAAACAGATTACACTTCAAAACTCAAATATCTAAAGTGCTAGACTAAAGTGGGCTTGGGCCAGGCTAAAAAGCAGCACTCAGTGGATGTCTCTATGCGGAGCAAGAACTCTCGTATTCGAATAAAAACGAAGCTTTTTGAATAACTGGCCGAAAGAGGCACCAACATGATATAGAACCATGGTGAGCCCAGAGGGAGACATTAGCCCAGCTGTGGGACGTAAACAGCTAAATTATTATGACAAAAATTAATCAGACCGACAGACAGCAGCGTCTAATGCGCGTGATGTCTGGTACTGCGATCGAGGATCCGCTTGTCAAGCAATCCTCCAGCCGTACAAGACTTAAAGAAGAAGAAGAAGGTGACCGTGAGATACACATCAAAGGTAGCAGTTGCATAATGGACTTAATAAAGAAGGTGCTATAAACTTTTATTGGCACCTCATTATTCGTCATAATCGATTACACGAAAGCCCCGGCAGTTTTTTATCGATATCATCAATAATCGTTAAAAAGTTCAAATTTAGAAAAAATAAATATAATTTATATGATGGATTGTCATTAGTGAATCAGACGGTACGCGACGATAAAATTTCTTATCACCACTAATTTTATACAATTCAAAATAACAGTCTGTCTGTTTGTAGCGTGTTAGTGCTAAGCTGTATGGATCTCGAAAGTATTTGATAATGACATACTATTGTATAACACCGATAACCCTAGTAAGATGATGTTTAATAAATTTTTGTCAAGAAAGTCAAACATGTCTCGAAAATGTCAAACGAACAAAATCACAAATAACATATTTTTTACACCATTTAATGCCGAGAAAAATGTAAATGTTGCATATTATTAGACAAAAGGACTACATTTTGAAAGTACTTTCACTTAATTCATTCTTAAATGAATATTTATAAAACAATATCGAAAATTAATACGAGTGCCGAGCATTGAAATTGAACTAATTTTACCAAATTCTAATAAAAATAAAAAAGAGTTTCTCTTTAAAAATTTTTTAGTAAAATTATTATCTGATAAATTCCGTAAAACTAGATCAATTTCAATACTGTAATAATAATAATGTAAAATCAAGGGTAGTCCAAAAGCTCAACTATTATTATCAACATTACAAAAGGCATTATACGATGTAAACAGTCATAGTTGTAAGTGTTTACAATTGCAGAATTTGATTGTAAAACATCTCCCAAGAAAGATAATGCCATACAAATGTGTGTAATGGTTAAAGAAAAACTAATTTACTTTCAAAATTCGTCTATGAATTAATTTTTAGACGAGCATAACGATGGGATTAATATATTTATAAACTAAATAGAGCGCAGGAGACTGAACCGTTGTAAAATATTTATACTCAATGTTGTCGCGTTCAAAAATGTGCATTGAGCCGTCCGGAAATCGAACCCGAGACACGCAAAAACCGGTGTGTAATGCCACTGGGCCATTGAGGTCGTCAATACAATTTTAAATATAAAAAATTAAATATTTTTGAATCGTGTTCAGGTGAATATCACTTTAAGGACTAGGAGAACAGAAGTTTTAAATGGTAACAAAGTTTTTAATGGTTTAGGTTTAAAATATAATGAAATTTCATATTTTTCTACTTTCTTGTTAATAAGTACTAGGAAAACAGAAGTTTTAAAATAGTAATAATAGAAAAGTAGACACCTCACTGGTTTAATTTAAAAAAATGTTTTTTTTATATATTTTTAATATTAATATTTATAGCATATTGAAAAAAAAAAACATTTATTTCCATTTCTTATTCGAATGACTACTATAAATACTAGGAGAACAGAAGTTTTAAATGGTTACACCTAACATATGGTTTGAATGTCACAGATATATTCCATGATGCATAACTCTGCTAAATTATCGCATCCGGCTCATTGTGATTGTATAAAGTTTTTCATCAATATTATAAACTGTCAATTTAAAACAACAATGTTAAGAAAATTAATACCAATAATCAATCAGCCTTTACACAAGAGAAGCGACAACATACGAACTATGAGAATTTCTCAAGTCTCCCACGCAGCACACTATACGCCTTTCTTTATTATATTCAAAGCGGTATGTATTCCCTGATCTGTTTCAAGGTGTCTTGTTCCGTAGACTGCAGGAGGCGCTCGAACGTTTCCGCTCCCACTTGGTTTTTTAATGTTTCCAGCTGGAAAATTAAAAATATGGTGATATGCGTTTTCATTAAATTCAATCGATCAAGTTGCGTACTTGATCGATTGAAATTAATGAAACAGAGTGTGCGAAACAACATATTATACCATACAAATTTGCAACTTAATTGTATTCTTACAATGAAGTTTGATTTCAAAAATAATTTAATTTGTTAAATAATTACTAGTGAGTCACGATAAACGAGTGGTTGGGTGGTCGGAATTTCGAGTCAAGAGAACCGAGTTCGATCCCTGAGTATCAGGCTCGTACCAATGGGTTTTTCAAAAACTTATATACGAATTATATCGTTGGCTTGGACATAAAGACGGCAACGGGCTCACCACCTGTCACGTTGCCCCGAAAATATCTTCGGCGGAAGGTGGGTCAAAGGGACTTAATTGTCTAGACTAGACCGCTGTCTACCCTTGTATTGGGAATTGCGTTAAGATATTTTCTTTCTTTTCTTTATTTTACTAGTATATTATTTATTTTAATATACATAATAATATATTAGATTATATTAGATTAGATTACTAGCGCGTATTTTGCGTAATAATAATAATATATTACTAGTTAGAGAAGAGCAGTCTCATATTTATAAGTCAAATAATCATCATTGCAATGTATGAATTATTGTTAAATATAATAAAATATTATTATTATAACTATTAAAAAAAGTTTGAAGGCCAATTTACCACCTACGATACATTTTTTAGTTTAATAATCGGGAATGGTTAGTGCTGCTTGAGTAGATACGTTTGTTGATTTTGTGTGATTGTATGTGTAAGTGCGTGCTTGTGTCGTTGCGTGCGTGCTTGTGTAGGTGCGTATGTGCGTTGGTGCGTGCGTGCTTGTGTAGGTGCGTATGTGCGTTGGTGCGTGCGTGCTTGTGTAGGTGCGTATGTGCGTTGGTGCGTGCGTGCTTGTGTAGGTGCGTGCTTGTGTCGTTGCGTGCGTGCTTGTAGGTGCGTATGTGCGTTGGTGCGTACGTGCTTGTGTAGGTGCGTATGCGTTGGTGCGTGCGTGCTTGTGTGTAGGTGCGTATGTGCGTTGGTGCGTGCGTGCTTGTGTAGAGTGCGTATGTGCGTTGGTGCGTGCGTGCTTGTGTCGTTGCGTGCGTGCTTGTGTGGGTGCGTATGTGCGTTGGTGCGTACGTGCTTGTGTAGAGTGCGTATGTGCGTTGGTGTGTGCGTGCTTGTGTAGGTGCGTATGCGTTGGTGCGTGCGTGCTTGTAGGTGCGTATGTGCATTGGTTGCGTGCGTGCTTGTGTCGTTGCGTGCGTGCTTGTGTAGGTGCGTATGTGCGTTGGTGCGTGCGTGCTTGTGTAGGTGCGTATGTGCGTTGGTGCGTGCGTGCTTGTGTAGGTGCGTATGTGCGTTGACGCGTGCGTGCTTGTGTAGGTGCGTAAGTGTGTTGGTGCGTGTGTAATTGTGTAGGTGCGTGAGTGTTTGTGTCGGTGCGTGAATGTTTGTGTCAGTGCGTGCGTGCTTGTGTAGGTGCGTATGTGTGTTAGTACGTGCGTGTTTCTGTCGGTGCGCACGTACCTGGTGGTGCGTGACGGCGCGCAGGTCGACGGCGCGCGCGGGGTGCGCGGCGGCGAGGCGGCGGCGGCGCAGCTCGTGCGGCGAGTCGCCCGCCGCGCCGCCGCCCCAGCGCGCCGCGCCGCCGCGCCCCTCCAGCGGCGACGCGGGCCGCGACCCCGGCGGCGCCACCAGCCCGCTGCCGCGCACACACACACACACACATTATCATATCGTCATTCCGTCACTTGTACAGATTTTTAGACATCTATGACACACACACACACACACACATTATCATATCGTCATTCCGTCACTTGTACATATTTTTATACATCTATGACACACACACACACACACATTATCATATCGTCACTAGTACAGATTTTTAGACATCTATGTCTCGACTCCTGCGTTGACGAGTGGCATAAACACCGGTTTTCAAGGTGTCTCCCATCTCGAGGTCCCGGGTTCGATTCCCGGTCGGGTCGATGTAGAAAAATAATAAATATACATATATATATATATATATATATATATATATATATATATATATATATATATATATATATATATATATATATATATATATATATATATATATATATATATATATATAAATTAATTTGACATTATATGTTATTCCTTACAAAAATAAAATGTGATCAAATTAAATGTAAAAAAATTAACGTAACGCAACGTTAGCTTTGAGGGCAGAGTTACTACTAACTAGGCTATGGGGTAGTCAGATACATACTACATAAATAATGGCATATAAAAATCCACTGCAGCACATCCTGTAAAAGTACATAGGACATTGGACAAAAAGGGCATAACGTAGTGGTTAAATTCTTCAATAGAAATTCTTTACAGACTTTACTTACTAATGATAAACTATTCGTCAGGGTCGCCAAATCTGAAGGTCTCGGATTTCATTCCCGTTCGGATTAACATAGAAAACACTATGTGTTACCTTCTTTTTTTCCGATTCCATAACACAAGCGCATAAATTACTTAACTTGGGATCAGAGTCAATGTAGGTATGCGACATTTTTTTTAAATGTATCCCACAATGACTACAATTGCGCCATAGCCAAATGCAATATACCAAAAAAAAAAAGTAAAAACAATAAATTGCCTCATTACTTAAAGGAATTCAAGGATATATCCTCTAATCACCTTCAAAGACCATAACTGAAATAAACAGTTACGATAGTTAATTGACTCAGGCGTTACTTTGCGGAAATTCATTGTAAAGTTGTTATTGAAAAAATTACTTCGCAACCCTCCGCATGCAAGGGTTTATGCATGCGGAGGGTTGCCAAGTAATTTTTTCAATAACAACTTTATAAACAGTTACCACACGAGCAAACCAGATAAAGTAAATGCAATACCAAGCCTGATTGCTGGATGTTCAAAAAATTTGCATTTGAATACGTATAAATATAAAGTTGTTATTGAAAAAATTACTTCGCAACCTTCCGCATGAAAAATACAATTCAAAAATAAAATTTTCAATAACAACTTTACAATGAATTTCCGCAAAGTAACGCCTGAGTCAATTAACAATCAAGTATAAATATATCGTCAAAGACATTACATAATTATTTAAAAAAAAAACAATAACAATGGTAAATTCAAATATATAAATATATACAGATAGACAGACAGATTGGAAAAACACTATGTGATACACATTGCTCTAATCCCCAAGTAAGTGGCAAGAATACTTGTGTTATAGAATCAAACAACAAAGGTACAACAAATACCCACTCGTAGCGGAGAAAACGTATAAAAAGTGATTTTTCTACATTGACCCATCCGTGAATCGAACCCGGGACCTCAGAGCTAACGGCAGAAATTCGATGCGCACGCCAATCGTCCACGGAGGTCATCGCAAATGACATATCATTATTTTTCTTTCGATAACTATATATAAAAAAAAGTCACGATAGCCGAGTGGTTGGGTGGTCGGAATTTCGAGTAAATAGACACGAGTTCGATCCCCAGTTGGTAGGCTCGTAACAATGGGTTTTTCTAAAACTTATGTACGAATTATATCGTTGGCTTGTATATAAAGACGGCGACGGGCTCACCACCTGTCACGTTGTCCCGAAAATATCTTCGGTGGAAGGTGGGTCGAAGGGACTTAATTGTCTAGACTCGACTTTACTTGACAGAGGTCTACCCCTGTATTGGGAATTGCGTGAAGATATTTTAATTTTTTTTATAACTATATAAAATATTTGGGAACACTCACTCGACAAATGTTCCATTCTCTTCAGTCTTCATAATGTCGTTGAGAACCTCGGTCAGATTGAGCAGAATGGCCGGAAACCGCTGCAGCACTGTAGCGTTCTGCGTAGTCAATAGAGCGGCTAAACCTAATCCTGTGAGAATAACAAAAATAAATATTAAATAAATATATATCTTCACGCAATTCCCAATGCAGGGGTAGACAGAGGTCTAGTCTAGACAATTAAGTCCCCATCGACCCACGAGCACGGTACGAGCCTGCCACCTGGGGATCGAACTCGGGTCTCTCGACTCGAAATTCCAACCAACCAACCTCTCGGCTATCGTGACTTAAATAATAAATACATACATAGATAAGAATTTGTCCCAAAAGTATCTTCGGTGGAAGGTTGGTCGTAATGATTTCATTGTCTAGACCTCTGTCTACCCCTGTGTTGGGTATGTCGTGAAGGTATTTTTTATATAGATAGGAACATCAATCATTGCTTTGAATGGCATGAGTTCCTTTGATAGAGTAAGAGTTATATCTTTCACTGTTAGTCTGCTATCGTTACTTGACGAGTATTGTTTGTTGGTTCTCTAAACCCGGTAAAGGTCGGATTTAAAAAAAAATATTTTGAATTTTAAGGTCAATATTTAATTTAGTACTGTGATCGCTAGTCACGAGACTACTACTATTACTTTAATCCAATCAAAATAATACGTAGGTTGCCTTTAGTAAATGAAATGTTGGCTGGTAATCCTGTTAAAGGTTGGTAAATCAATAACTCTACAAGTATTTGTATTTATTATTATTATTATTTTTATTTGGTTAACTTTTCTCCCTTTTGTAAAATAAAAAGAGGTAGAGTACTGGACACACGGGCATTGACCAAGTGTGGCAGTTGGAATTAGAGAAATTTAAATACCTGTTGATGAATTGAGGAATTTGCGTGTAAGGCGACATGTGTTGAGAAGGACTGCTTTTGTAAAAGTGTGAGGGTTGAATTCGGCATTTGAAGAATGTTGAGATTATTTTGAAGAGTTTTGGGGACTACACCAGTTGTAGATATAATTATTGGTACTATTTTGACTGTTTCAATCGACCATTGCTTTTTATTTCGGTAGCTAGGTCTATATATTTAGCCATTTTTCTGAGTTAGTCGTTATAAGGTTGTGTGTGTTACAAACTGCTATATCGATTATGAAAACTAATTTCTTAACTTTGTCTAGTATTGTTATATCCGGTCTATTGTAATGTATAGTCTTGTCGGTAATAATTGTCCTATCCCAGTAAATTTTAAATAATTTGTTTTCTAAGACAGTACTAGGTTTATACTTGTAATAAGCTATATTTTTAGGTACGAATGAATGTCTGTGAATTATTATTATTATTATTGTGTGATTATAATATATATATGTGTGATTATATTATATATATAATTGTTATTATTATTATTATTATTATTGTGTGAGTGAGGTTGTTTTTAAGACTAATCCGTAGCCACCAGCTAATTATGTTACAAGCATTAGTTTATTTAATACTATAACTATCTAGATAGTAGATACATACTGAAAGATGAGAAAATAATTGGAAGTCACGATAGCCGAGTGGTTGGGTGATCGGAATTTCAAGTCAGGAGACCCGAGTTCGATCGGCTTTTTTTTTAAAACATATGTACGATTATATCGTAGGCCTGGACATAAAGACGGCGACGGGCGCACCACCTGTCACGTTGTCCCGAAAACACCTCTGTCTACATACATACGAAGTTATATATGACCCTTAGGATCTGAGCACACAGAAAAAAAAAAAAAAAAAAAAAACTCCATTCGAACATGTCAAGTGAGGATCGATCCACCCAACCGCTCGGCTGTCGTCGCCACCATATTTTGCACAATGTGTTGACTAAGCACACAGGGTGTGCGCAGCGCACTCACCGACCACTTTCCACCTCTCGACCTGCGTCACCAGATTCATCTTCTCGGTCCACACGTGCAGGAGCCTGGCGAGCACCCTGCCCGGGTCGGAGTCGTATTCGGCGAGAGAGACGGCGGCCTCTTGCACCGCCTTGTAGAATAGCTCCGCGGAGAGAAGTATGACGCGCGAGAGCAGACACAGCTGCACAGAGAGCACCATGGGCAGATCGTCGCCGTCCAACAGGCATCTGGGGAATGTTACAACATTATATATACAATAACAAAAAAACGAAAAATCTTCACGCAATTCCCAATACAGGGGTAGACAGACGTGTAGAGTGTAGACAATTAGGTCTCTACGACCCACCTTCCATAGATGTTTTCGGGACAACGTGACGGGTGGTGAGCCCGTCGCCGACTTTACGTCCAAGCCAATGATATACGTATATAGGTTTTGAAAAAACCTATATACGTAATTGGGACGAGCCTGCCACTTGGGGATCGAACTCGGGTCTCTCGACTCGAAATTCCGACCACCCAACCATATATTATTTATTTATTTATTATTTTTATTTAAGTCATTACAGAGAACTGGTAGTGTACTTTATAAATTTTCTAGAAAATTTTGGAATTCTTAAATGTTATTCGAGTGTGGGACCAAAAAAAATAGAAAAACAAAACTTATAATAAAGTATTGTTGTGAAATCATGGATGTTGATTTAGATAAAATTTCAACTACATACAATATATAATTAGTTGCTAATGTACTGTTTAACATATATTCATTACAAAGTAGTCCTCTAATTTTATTTTAAAATATTTTCTTTTACAATTTTAAGTAATTCTTTTTTAAATGTACTAATGCGAGTAGACATTATGTCTAAAGAATAACAGTATCTGTTGCAAGCAGTGATTAGTCGATATAATGGCGAACGTTTGCCAGCATTAGTGCGACATAAAGTCGTAGCAAATAACTGATAAGTATTGCAAATATGGTGTCTATAGCATAATTTATTATTAAGCAATATGCAATCATAATTATTTTGGCATATGTTATATAGTAACATTATATCAAGTTGTACTCGTCTTCTATGCATCAATTGCTGCTATGTGATATGCTTCCGATATAATTTATAATGCATATTCCGCAGAAATTATTTTTGAACTTTTTCTATGGCACCTATGTATTTATAATAAATAGGATTCCATGTGGGCACGGCGTATTCTATTTGAGGGTGAATTAGAGATTTATATATATGAAGAAATGTAGTAGGTTAAGTAAAATTAGTGCTAAAGCGCATTGTAAATCCATCCATTTTATAAGCCTTGCTGATTATAGTATCTATATGTGTATTAAAATGTAGTTTTTCATCAAATATAACTCCTAAATCTCTTATGGAATTTACTATTTCTAGATACGTACCGCATAATTCATATGGATAACGGGTTGTTTGTATATAATGGATTTACATTTATTCAGATTTAGATTTCGTTTATTATTTTTACAATATTCAGTTAACCTATTCAGATCCTCTTCAAATTTGCATTGATCATCGTAGCTACTAATGGTATGATATATTTTAAGATCATCAGCATATAACAAAAAATGGGAAAATTTGAAAAATTTGTAAATCATTTATAAAAATAACAAATAAAACGGGTCCTACAATGGAACCCTGTGGTATACCAGAAATGTCGGGGATGAGATCTGATGCGTTACTATCAATAACTACAGTTTGAGTATGTTTGTATGTAAGACTTGAACCAACGCCACGAGTTTCCGCGAATACCATTAAAAGCAAGCTTCTCAAGAAATAACTTGCGATCCACTCTGTCGAAACCCTTTTCAAAATCAATGTAAATACTATGAGTTTAAACAGAGGTTTGACAGAGTGGGTAGTATGGATATAGGACTATAATTCTGAACATCTTATTTAGACCCTCCCTTATGAACGAACCAGTACCATACGAGCATTTTTTCATACCGCTGTAAATACCCTGTTTAAGACACAAATTAAATACATAGTGTATTGGTTGATATATAGTTGATGCAGTTTAAGTATATATAGTTTAACTTAAGATCATGAGAAAAATTACAATCTGGAATCTTATCTATTTCATAATAATTTTCTAGTCTACTGAAGAAGTCACGATAGCCGAGTGGAAGGGTGGCCGAGATTTCGACTCAGGAGACCCGAGTTCGATCCCCAGATAGCAGGCTCGTACCAATGGGGTTCTCAAAATCTTATGTACGAATTATATCGTTGGCTTAGACATAAAGTCGGCAACGGGCTCACCACCTGTCACGTTGTCCTGAAAATGTCTTCGGTGGAAGGTGGGTCAAAGAGACTTGATTGTCTAGATTAGACCTCTGTCTATCCCTGTATAGGAATTGCGTGAAGATATTTATTTATTTTTATTTATATTTACTTATGATAATGAATGGCCAACACAGTGCAAAATTGAACATACCTTATCACCCTGATGAGTATTGGCCATATGACCTTAACGCCCAAGAAAGCATTCCTCTCCGGAAACGAAACGCTAATGCATATCTCCGCCATTTTGAGCACAGTTATAGTGCCCTCGGTCCTCATGTCGCTCAGCATCTCGTCCAACAAGGCCATGCACTTCGCCCCGGCCCCCAAGAAGAATTCTTCCGGGCACAGCAAGGTGTACGCCTGCATTATGTACACTACTATCCTGAGGTGTTCAGTGGATTGTTCTGGAAGTGAATTTCATTCATTTGTTACTTTCTTACAATTGGATATTGAAGACATTGTGTAACTTAATGGTAATTATAAAAATTTATAGTTAAATTAAACGATTTTCGGATTTTATCGCGTTTTGAATTAGTTTTTAACAAACTTGTCTTGTACATCCCGCTGTCATAGACAAATAACATAGATGAATGACAGCGGGAAGGTCAAGACCTCAGTCCCCCCGTGACCACGGATGCTATAAAGCATCCGAAAAGTCGGGAAGTAAAAACAATTTATTAAAAACTAATTAAAAATGCGATAAAATCCGAAAATCGTTTTATTTAAGATGTGTAGCATTCGCGTAAATACAAGAAATCATCATTTATATATAAATAAATTATTATATAAATAAATATAATTTAAAGTTGTTCCATGGTAGGAGCTTCTGCAGATGAACTAAGGTTAACCTGCGTCACAGTTTCATTGCTGTCCCATCTACAAGTTTTATGCCAAATTATTGTAATACAACCAATCTTATACAACCAAAGGAAAAAACAAAGATTGTTACATAAATAAATATCTTCACGCAATTCCCAATAAAGGGGTAGACAGAGGTCAAGTCTAGACATTTAAGTCCATTCGACCCACCTTCCACCGAAGATATTTTCGGGACAACGTGACAGGTGGTGAGCCCGTCGCCGTCTTTATGTCCAAGCCAACGATATAATTTGTACATAGGTTTTTAGAAAAACCTATTGGTACGGCCACTTGAAATTCCGACCACCCAACCACTCGGCTATCGTGACTTAGTTACATTCGTAATAAAATAAAATAGGAATATATGTTTATAAAATATATGAACTATATGAACTATAGAGTATATACCTCTGAAATTAAATACAAAAATGTATATATGTACATGGGTACATCCGTAGAAGTAGTGTGTATATGCAGTATGTAAAGAGGAGACGTATGATGAGGAAGTGTCGTCGGTATAAAAAAGCGACATAGGTCTAGGCAATTAAGTCTTCGACCTACACCTCCACAGAAAAAAACTAGTCTATCGTTTGACCCACCTTCCACAGACGATATTTTCGGGACAGCGTGACAGGCGTGTCCAAGCCAACGACATAATTCATACATAAGTTTTTGAAAAGCCCATTGGTACGAGCTTGCCACATGGGGATCGAACTCTGGTCTCTTAACTCGAAATTCCGATCACCCAACCACTCAGCTACCGTGACTCTATACCATGTACAATACTGGGGTAGACAGAGGTCTGGACAATTAAGATCCATCTTCCACCGAGGATATTTTTAAGACAAAGTGACAGATAGTGAGCTCGTCGCCGTCTTCATGTCCAAGCCAAGAATATAAATCGTATAACACAATCGTATATATTTTTGTAGAAAAAAACCATTGGTACGAGCTTTGGGAATCTTACACGGGTTTCTTGAGTCAAATTCCGATCACCCAACAACTCGGCTATCGTTACTAAATTTAATATAAAATAAATAGTTCTTATTAAGAGATTGATTAACATATATTCAGCCGAGGAGATGCAGGAGATGGTAACTGCTATGAGTGAAGATTTTGTTAGGAAGGGGATGAAGATGAATGTAAAGAAGACGAAAGTAATGGTGTTTGAAAGAGATGAGGTCATGACAGACTGCAATATAGTGATTGGAGATGAACAAATTGAACAGGTGAATGAGTTTGTGTATCTGGGTTCAAAGTTCACAAGAGATGGAAAGTGTGAGAGTGATATTGAAAGAAGAGTGAATGCAGGAAACATGGTGAATGGAGCTTTGCACTCCTTTATGAGCAGTCGGATGGTGTCTAACAAGGCTCGTTTGGCTGTGCATAGGGGAGTTTTGGTTCCGACACTCATGTACGGAAGTGAAAGTTGGGTATGGCAGAAGAAACATGAAAGCAGAGTAAATGCAGTTGAGATGAGAGCATTAAGAAGTATGTTAGGAGTTAAACTGAGCGACAGGATAAGGAATGGTGAAATAAGGAAACGTTGTGGTCTGAAAGAAGATGTAGTGACTAAAATTGAGAAAGGTATGCTGAGATGGTTTGGCCATGTCGAGAGAATGAATGAAGAACGATTGACGAAAAAGCATATAAGGCGAGTGTGAATGGAAGTGTAGGAAGGGAAGACCTAGGCGGACGTTTCAAGACCAAATCAGGGACGTCCTGAAAAAGGCCAGGTCAAGAGTACCCTGAATCGAAGAGAATGTATGAAGGAATAATGAAAGTGGACGAAGCGAAACAAGTATGTAAGGATCGTAGCAAGTGGAAAGAAGTGGTCTCTGCTCACTTCTTACGGGAAAGAGGCGTGATGATATGTATGTATGTATTAAGAGATTGGTGTATTGCTAGAATAAGATAAAAAAATCACTTTAAGAGATTTTTTTTTTTCAGATCCCGCTCTTTACTAGATCACTTACCTAAAATAGGGTAAAGGTTTTCTGCCAGCTGCAAGGTAGCCGGGTCCGCCGTGTGCGACGTCTCCAGTACAGCGAGCCACAGCTCCAGCGCGTCCTCCAGCAGGTACACGTGCGCCGGCTCGCTCAGCCGCGTCGACTCCTCCACGACGCCCAGGATCCACGGCCGCATGCTCGGCGCGCACTCGCCTAGTGCCTGGTAGTTTTAGACCAAATAAACATTTGCACTCACCTCGAAGGAACTCCGGGGTAAGATATGCAAAAATTACTATAATTGAACCAGGACTTCTAGAGTTACTATTGAACTTTTTGTTAAAGAGAAAGAAGAGTGAAAAAATGGAAAGGAGTGCATAGATTACGCAGCACACCATTACTTTGTATATGTGTACATTATGTTACAGATTTAATGTATATAGTTAAATCGCGGCACTGCACAATGCGACATTGCACGCTGCGGCACCACGCTGCGGCACTGCACAATGCGACACCGCACGCTGCGGCACCGCAATGCGACACCGCAATATGCGACACCGCACGCTGCGGCACCGCATAATGCGACACCGCACGCTGCGGCACCGCACGCTGCGGCACCACTGCTGCGGCACCGCACAATGCGACACCGCACAATGCGACACCGCACAATGCGACACCGCACAATGCGACACCGCACGCTGCGGCACCGCACTGCGGCACCGCACGCTGCGGCACCACTGTGCGACACCGCACAATGCGACACACCGCACGCTGCGGCACCGCACGGCTGCGACACCGCACAATGCGACACCGCACGCTGCGGCACCGCACGCTGCGGCACCGCACGCTGCGGCACCGCACGCTGCGGCACCGCACACAATGCGACACCGCACAATGCGACACCGCACGCTGCGCACCGCACGCTGCGGCACCGCACAATGCGACACCGCACGCTGCGGCACCACGCTGCGGCACCACGCTGCGGCACCGCACAATGCGACACCGCACGCTGCGGCACGCACGCTGCGGCACCGCCGCTGCGGCACCGCACCGCTGCGGCACCGCACGCTGCAGCACCGCACGCTGCAGCACCGCACAATGCGACACCGCACAATGCGACACCGCACAATGCGACACCACGCTGCGGCACCGCACACTGCGACACCGCACGCTGCGGCACCGCACGCTGCGGCACCGCACTGCGGCACCGCACGCTGCGGCACCGCCTAATGCGACACCGCACAATGCGACACGCACGCTGCGGCACCGCACAATGCGTGACACCGCACGCTGCGGCGGCACCGCACGCTGCAGCACCGCACAATGCGACACCGCACGCTGCGGCATTGCACGCTGCGGCACCGCACCGCTGCGGCACCGCACTGCGGCACCGCACGCTGCGGCACCGCACGCTGCGACACCGCACAATGCGACACCGCACGCTGCGGCACCGCACGCTGCGGCACCACTGTGCGACACCGCACGCTGCGGCACCGCACAATGCGACACCGCACGCTGCGGCACCACGCTGCGGCACCGCCTGTGCGACACCGCACAATGCGACACCGCACGCTGCGGCACCGCACCGCTGCGGCACCGCCTAATGCGACACCGCGCTGCGGCACCGCACGCTGCGGCACCGCACAATGCGACACCGCACGTTGCGGCACCGCACAATGCGACACCGCACGCTGCGGCACCGCACGCCGCGGCACCGCACACTGCGGCACCGCATAATGCGACACCGCACACGTGACACTGCACGCTGCGGCACTGCACAATGCGACACCGCACAATGCGACACCGCAATGCGACACCGCACGCTGCGGCACCGCACAATGCGACACCGCACAATGCGACACCGCACAATGCGACACTGGCACGCTGCGGCACCGCACGCTGCGCACCGCACGCTGCACCGCACGCTGCGGCACTGCACGCTGCGGCACCGCACACGTGACACCGCACAATGCGTGACACCGCACAATGCGACACCGCACTGCGGCACCGCATGCTGCGGCACCGCAATGCGACACCGCACGCTGCGGCACCGCACGCTGCGGCATTCGCACGCTGCGGCACCGCACAATGCGTGACACCGCACAATGCGACACCGCACAATGCGACATTGCACGCTGCGGCACCGCACTGCGGCACCGCACACGTGACACCGCACGCTGCGGCACGCACGCTGCGGCATTCGCACGCTGCGGCACCGCACGCTGCGGCACCGCACACAATGCGACACCGCAATATGCGACACCGCACGCCGCGGCACCGCACAATGCGACACTGCACGCTGCGGCACCGCACGCTGGTGGCACCGCACGCTGCAGCACCGCACAATGCGATACCGCACAATGCGACATCAGCACGCTGCGGCACCGCACGCTGCACCGCACGCTGCAGCACCGCACAATGCGACACCGCACGCTGCGGCACCGCACAATGCGACACCGCACGCTGCGGCACCACGCTGCGGCACCGCCTGCTGCGGCACCGCACAATGCGACACCGCACTGAGCGGCACGGCACGGCACGCTGCGGCACCGCATAATGCGACACCGCGCTGCGGCACCGCACGCTGCGGCACCGCACAATGCGACACCGCACGCTGCGGCACCGCACGCTGCGGCACCGCACGCTGCGGCACCGCACGCTGCGGCACCGCACAATGCGACACCGCACAATGCGACACCGCACGCTGCGGCACCGCACGCTGCGGCACCGCACGCTGCGGCACCGCACGCTGCGGCACCGCACGCTGCGGCACCGCACGCTGCGGCACCGCACGCTGCGGCACCGCACGCTGCGGCACCGCACGGCTGCGACACCGCACAATGCGACACCGCACGGCTGCGGCACCGCACGCTGCGGCACCGCACGATGCGACACCGCACAATGCGACACCGCACGCTGCGGCACCGCACAATGCGACACCGCACGCTGCGGTACCGCACGCTGCGGTACCGCACAATGCGACACCGCACAATGCGACATCGCACGCTGCGGCATTCGCACGCTGCGGCACCGCACAATGCGACACCGCACTGCGGCACCGCACGCTGCGGCACCGCACTGCGGCACCGCACACGCGACACCGCACGCTGCGGCACCGCACGCTGCGGCACCGCACGCTGCGGCACCGCACTGCGGCACCGCACGCTGCGGCACCGCACGCTGCGACACCGCACGCTGCGGCACCGCACGCTGCGGCACCGCACGCTGCGGCACCGCACGCTGCGGCACCGCACGCTGCGGCACCGCACAATGCGACACCACGCTGCGGCACTGCACAATGCGACACTGCACAATGCGACACTGCACGCTGCGGCACTGCACAATGCGACACCGCACAATGCGACACCGCAATGCGACACCGCACGCTGCGGCACCGCACAATGCGACACCGCACAATGCGACACCGCACAATGCGACACTGCACGCTGCGGCACCGCACGCTGCGGCACCGCACGCTGCGGCACCGCACTGTGCGGCACGGCACGGCACGCTGCGGCACCGCACTGAGCGGCACGGCACGGCACGCTGCGGCACGGCACGGCACGCTGCGGCACGGCGGTACCTTGACGAGGTGCACGACGGCGGCGAGCGCGGCGGCGCGCAGCATGTGGTGGTGCGCGGCGTGGTGCCACAGCTGCGGCAGGTACGCGAACAGCGGGCCCGCGCCGCCGCCGCGCGCCACGCGCGCCCCGCACCGCTCCGTCACGTACGACACCACGTGCAGCACGTGCATCTTCGTGTCGCACTCTTCCGATTCCACCTAAAACAATTTTCCTTCTATATTTCTCTCGCTTCCTTAGTCGACCCCAGCCGACTTAACCCGAACAAGTGTTACCTAGCCGAGCGTGATGACTCAGTTTCGTTGAATGCCCACAAAACAGCAAACAGACATCCACTGTATCTCTGTCGCTCGCTTAATCGCCTCGAGACGACTTTACCCAAGCGAGCGTTATATAGCGTTATATTGACAGTTCAGTCTTATTCAGGGCCCAGGAGCGATGTGCACAGTGCGCCTAATTAACGCGAATGATTTTGATGATTTTTTAATTTATTACTCGATTATTGAAGTAAATACTTCAATATACGCTTCAAAAAAAATTCACGATAGTCTAGTGTTCGTGTCATCGAGATCCGAGTCGATGTCTCGATTTGTGGAATTTTTCAAAAAACTTACGTACGATTTATATCGTTAGCTTGGACATAAAGACTGCGACGTCCTCAACACCTGTCACGTTGTCCCAAAAAAATCTTATTAATAATATTTCTTACTCTAATGCTTCCACTGTTGAAGTAAATATCCACAGTTCCCCAGCAGTGGGACTAATCCATATATAATCATATGTATGTATATATATATATATATATATATATATATATATATATATATATATATATATATATATATATATATACATATATATATATATACATATATATATATATATATATATATATATATATATATATATATACATATATATATATATTTATATATATATATATATATATATATATATATATATATATATATATATATATATATATATATATATATATATGTATGTATATATATATATATATATATATATATATATATACAGTTTCAGTTTGGTTGCTACCAGGAGATCATATAGCGCGGCGAGCGCGTGCGGCGCGAACGGCGCGAACTGCTCCACGTCGAAGTTGAAGTCGTCGATGGTGCTGCGCAGCGCCTCGGCCGCGGCAAGTTTCACCGCGGGGTCCTCGTCGCCGCGCGTGAGCGGCTCGATCAGCGCACCGTACATCGCCGGCCGCAGCGACTGCGACGCGCGGACGCCGCTCCACTGCCCTGCAATGTATTCGGTCGTGGAATCGAATACGTCACAAGATGTTTTGTATGTAACATAATATGTAGATATCGTTAGTTGTTTCAACCTGAAATTTTGTGCAAGTCCCGATTATGTGTTTAGTGGGTAATGTCCTACAATATGCATACATACAATATTCCCATGGGGAATCTTTAGAGGCCACTAAGGGATAAAACCGTAAATATCGTTGTAGCAACCGATAGATGGCGGGATAAAAATTATCTCTTTTTATCTGATTCTATTTTGGTCTGATATCATCTCTATCTATGAATATCAAACTATAAATAGAATCAGCAAAGAGAAGATGGGCAGCAGCGTTTGAGGCGCGAGTGGTCTGGTACTGCATTGCAAATCATTTTATTATTTTTATTATATTTCTATTACAATTATCTCTTTGGGAGAGGCCAATGTCCTGCAGTGGACTTCAACAGGTCGTTATGTGGTATGTACGTCCTACAATATATGACAGTACTAAGTGGCCATGTGAATCACAGCGAAGGAGGGTTTTCCATAATTGCCACGCTTGACAAGCGGATTGGCGATCGCAGCGCCAGAAAACCTTATACGCTGCTGCGGGTCACCGGTCTGCCGAGTTCTGGTCTGGTATTTTTCAAGAAGGTTATCCCGCCATCTATCGGCAGCCAATGTTATTTTCAAGGCTTTTTCTTTTCAGCTCTCCTATATGGAAATACAAATAATGACAAGAGCTCACCAATCAACTGACAGACTCGTCTCCTGATGATCCTGTAGTTGTTGTCTTTTATTTTGAGCTCCTGACTTAGAACGTTTGTAAACCATTCGTCGAAATCAACCTGCAAATATAATGATTTTACTTATTTCCTCTATCTTATGGATGAATAATACAATTTCATATTAAACAAGAAACCGTATTAAGCATTGGCATACGGCATATTTGGCATATTACGATTGGCATACGGTTTCTTGCAAAATCTTTAAGCATATAATATCTTTTCTCTTGACTGGACCTCAACAGAGTAACAGGACTTTCTATCAAATACATTAGGCACAAAATATAAGTATAATAAATTAAGCCAAGGTATTACTTAATTAATTTAGGACATGTAATTCTAAAATAATGTAACGACCTCCGTGGACGAGTGGTATAAACATTGATATTACACCAGTATCGCCAGCTCTGTGGTCTCCCGGGTCCGATTTCCGGTCAGCTCAATCAAGAAAACACTTCTCTACATATTCTCGGATATATGTATATGGTAAATTTGTTGTTTCCGATTCCATGCCAAGCACAAGTGCTTAAAAAGTGCTCACTACTGTGGTAGAGTCACGGGGGGCACTCTAAAGCCGGCAACGCTTTGCTATGTCTCCGGTACTGCGGATGTTCATGGGCGGGCGGTAATCACTTACCATCCACGTCAGCCACCCGCTCGCCTGCCTCGAAAAAAAAAACTTACATTGGTAGCAGAGTAACAATGTAACTTCCACGATAATGTACTGTCCAATGAAATCCCTAAAAACTTTATATGTTCAGTTTCTTTAATGTTGTCATTGAAATAATTAATTTAAATGTCTTTCTTTTTACTATTTTTGTTGTGAAATTGCATGAACATTGTTTTTTAATATTAACTGATAGTTTATTGGCACTAAGCCATTCAATTATGTCCTTTACTGAATTATTTATTTCCAAATTATAAGTCAAATCATTATTACATTTAATTAAAACAGATATGTCATCAGCAAACAGTGTGCAGCTATGCGAAAAATACCAGACCAGAACTCGGCAGACCGGTGACCCGCAGCAGCGTATAAGGTTTTCTGGCGCTTCGATCGCCAATCCGCTTGTCAAGCGTGGCAATTATGGAAAACCCTCCTTCGCTGTAGAGGCTATTACATTGAGGAAGACTGGTTCACATGGCCACTTTGTACTGTCATATATTAGGTAGATCATTGATATAGATGATGAACAAACATATATATATATATATATATATATATATATATATATATATATATATATATATATATATATATATATATATATATATATATATATATATATATATATATATATATATATATATATATATATATATATACATATATATATATATATTACTGCAGAAGAAGCGACGTACGTCGTCGTACAAGTCGAAGGCGGCCAGGCCGGCCGCGCAGTAGACGGCGTCCCTGCGCAGCACGGCGGGCAGGTCCGCGGGCGCGGCGGGCGCGCGCCGCAGCGCGCCCAGCAGCCGCAGCAGCTCCGGCGCGAGCGTCTCGCGGTACAGGTGGAACAGCTCCATGAACACCGCCTCCGTGCACGGCTGGACGGACGGGACAGTGTTTTCCATAGTGTAAACACAAACATCGAGTGTTCCAAGGTCACGACTGCCGAGTGGTCGGGTCGAGAGACCCCGAGTTCGATCCCCAGGTGGCAGGCTCGTACCAAGTGGTTGTTCAAAAACTTATGTACGAATTTCATCGTTGGCTTGGACATTAAGACGACGACGGGCTCACGTTGTCCCGATATCTTCGGTGGAAGGTGGGACGAAGGGACTTAATTGTCTAGACTAGACCTCTGTCTACTCCTGTATTGGGAATTGTGTAAATTTTTATACATATATTTTTTTTTATTTTTTTCCTTAATAATTCTTCCCGGTCAACCACTCGTTCACCAATGTCAGACAATGCTGTGCAGGAAGCTTTCGCAAATTATCCTGCATCCATTACTGACAGTACTAACTCTAAGCAAATATCTCAAACAAATTCGCCCTCAGACTGCGTAGACACTAACACACAAATACACAATACAAACTCGAACACACAAGCAAGAAGTGTTTTGCAAGAAATACTGCCTGCAACCACACTTGCTGGAAAAGTAGACAATGGATGGACTAATAATAAAATAGGACTAATAAAATAAATTATGAACTACTCCATTGCTACTACATAGTTACCAGAAAGTGATTTACACGACACAACATAAAAAAAAACACAACAGATTCCACGTCAAGGAATAGAGAACTTGGCTAAGCCCGTCTCTGTTTCTCTTAAAATTACCAGCTCTATAGCTGAGTTAAGCTAACTAAGCTTTCTTTAATAATAATAATAATATTAGAAAGTCACGATAGCCGAGTTATTGGGTGGTCGGAATTTCGAGTCGAGAGACCCGAGTTCGATCCCCAGGTGGAAATCTCGTACCAAGTGGTTTTTCAAAAACTTATGTACGAATTTCATCGTTGTTTTAGACATAAAGACGGCGACGGGCTCACCACCTGTCACGTTGTCCCGAAAATATCTTCGGTGGAAGGTGGGTCGAAGCGACTTATTTGTCTAGAATAGACCTCTGTTTACCCCTGTATTGGGAATTGCGTGACGATATTTATTGATTTATTTTTTATAAATACTGAGATATGCATAAAGGTAATATTCTGCGTATGAGAAATGACGTCATAATATACAAAAATAAAAGACCGAAAGAAGAATCGAAAAGAACGTCAAAGTCTTTTCATAACGCCAATGACTAGGTTATTTGGCTGAAACTCAGAGCTGGGTAAAATGGTCTTTGTCTGGTCCTTGCTTAGCAAACGCTGAGCCAACCCCTTTTCGGCACAAACGATTCATTAGTTTGTTGTTTTTAATGTTATCATTATTTGTACTTTTCATTAAATGTATATTTTTTTTTGTATTTGTGATGAATACACTTAGTATTATATTTCTTTGTACATGTACTGAATAAATGTTTTTTCATTCATTCATTGTTTTAAGAAGTACTACTACTCTGTCAAGGAGTCGTCTGAGTCAGTGTTGATTATTTCTGTCGCCAAATAGTAGTGTAAAAATTTTTGTTTTTTAAGTAAATTTAATTGCCTGTTATTGGTACATCTATCTCGTGCATCCCAGCCTTATTAGAAAGAGAAAACGAATGTAAGAAGTTTTATTTGCATACATAAATATTGACAACTGTTACATTTAACTTAAAAGAATAGGGTGCCAAAAAAGGGATTCAACTCAGCGTAATGCGGCAGTAAGACTACAGCGCTGGATTTCATTTGATCTGAGGTGTCTACTGCTATCAGAAAGATAGAAAAATAATAAAATAAAATAAATATCTTCACGCAATTCCCAATACAGGGATAGACAGAGGTCCAGTCTAGACAATTAAGTCCCTTCGACCCACTTTCCACCGAAGATATTATCGGGAAAACTTGACAGTTGGTGAGTCCGTCGCCGTCTTTATGTCCAAGCGATGTAATTCGTACATAAATTTTTTGAAAAAACCCATCGGCACGAGCCTGCAGGCTGCACCTGCAATTGAAAAAAACAAAAAGGAGCATCTCTCACCCTGAGGCTGTACTTCCATGACTCCCCGGCCTCGTCGGTGGCGAAGCTCTCGGGCTCCGCGTCCCACAGCGCCAGGTCGTCGGCGCTGAGCGGGAAGTAGTGCGCCACCAGGTGGCGGCACATGTGGCACACCGCGTCCGGCTGCAGCACCTCCGCCTTCGCCTGGTGCGCCTGCAGCGTCACTGCGGCACGGGGGGGAGGGAGGGGGGGGTAAGCTACTAACTACAGAATTAAGTCTCGGAAGACCTGAACCCAATGGTACACCTGTTTCGATAAATAGGAGCACCATTGGACGCCCGTAACACGGTCTTCCAAACTGAATGTATCGACATACAAGCGACAACAGCAATCGCTAACAGGGATGTAAGGAATTACATCATAACAATATTGTCCGATAGTATGGCCGTATTACAAGCCCTAAACAGTAATGTTATAATCTCAGGGCTAATCTACGAATGCTAAAAACATCAATATCAAGCCTATTTTAAAGTTTGCGGCACATCTCGATAATAATACGAAACCATGTTAGTGTAGATTAATATTAAAACATTATGTACCCGGTCCCGTTTGTAAATTCGAACAAGTTTGTAATTTAAGAACGTCCAAAGTCCTTCAGTGTCCTTATTTCTTAGAGAAATATATTTAAGCCCCAAATTCGGAACGTAATTAGTGCCTTATCTAGTCATGGTCTATTTTACAAGCGTCTGTTCAATTTAGGTGTTATTGACAGCCCTCTGTGCCGAGCATCATGGAGGACGAGGGGTCGCACACACCGGTTTTCATGATGTCTCCAACTAAGGTCATTCGATTCCCGGTTAAGTCAATGTAAAAAACACTTTCTACATTTTCTCGGGTTTTCGTGTTTACAGTACCATCATTGTTTCCGATTCCATAAAACAAGTGCTTAAGTTGCTTACTTCGGGATCAAAACAGTATGTGACGTTGTCCCTGTCTATTTATATATGTATCTGTCTATCTATATATCTGTCTGTCTATCTATCTATCTGTCTATCTATCTATCTATGTATATATAATATAACTCAAAGGAAAATACTCACGTGGCTCTTTCACCTGTTCCATTCCTTTGGGCAATTTGTACTCGACGCACTGCAGTATAGCCTTCACAATGTTCAAGCACTGTATTGTGAACCGCTCGTATATCAGAGACATGCCCTGCTCAGTGAAGCAATAGAACAGTGCAAACTCAAGCGATGGTCGTATGAGCGGCACGTAGGAGAAAGGGTGGAAGCTTAAAACGCCCAGCGCCACTTTCGTCAGGTGTATGATGAATTTCTCGCATAGTTCCAGAGGATAGATGCCGCGCCCTTTGAGCAGCTTACCTGGAATAATAAAACAATGATACAATCATAAAAAAATCTAAGATACACAACTAAAATATACTTAAATTCGATGAACATAATATTAAAAATAATATAACATTTCCTTTGGGGAATTAAATAAATAAATACAGAGGGGCGCACGCCGCACTCTTGAACATACGCTCTCACATGCTTTTTAGTACTATATCATACTATACATTAAAAATAAATATATATCTACACGCCATTTACAATACAAGGGTAGATAGAGGCAAAAACAATTAAGTCTTTTTGGCTCACCTTCTACCGAAGATACTTTCGGGACAACGTGACAGGTGAGTCCGTCGCCACCTCTATGTCCAAGCCAACGATGTAATTCGTACATAAGTTTTTTGAAAAACCCATTGGTACGAGCCTGCCACTTGGGGATCAAACTCGGGTCTCTTGACTCGAAATTCCGACCACCCAACCACTCGGCTATCGTGACTCTTTTCATTTGGTGGATTAAAATTATATATGGCTATGAGTTTCGTAAAGATAGCGTGGCAGGTTTGATAGCATCAACAGTGAGTGTATCCTACACTCAAGTCTCTGAAGAAATAAAGTGGTATACTCATGGTGTCCGACCACTTGACCACCACTACGTTCATACATACACAAAGCGGCCTATAAAAGTCCACTGAAGACATTGCCTCTTCATTAAGAGAAGGTTTGCGTAATCGCCACACTCGGCAAGCTAATCAGAGATTGCAGTACCAGAAAATTTATACCCTTATCTTTGCCTTTCACAGGTCAACTGAATTTAGGATGACCTAACTAGTAAGAAGTGCCTCTTTTTCAAAAGTATGCAAGTACTTTTAAAGGTTAAACATTTACAAAAGATGAACCACTTTGGTTCAAGCTAATGCCATAACTTATTTCATCAATATTGGTTTAGCGGTTTACGAGTTACATAAACTTACTTACGCTATTGGTAGTCTGTGAGTGTGTTTGTATGTAGGTCCATATTCTTTGGAAGGTCTTAAAAACCACATGTGATGATGTCAAGACATGAAATGCTTTTATTTGTAAAACTATATATCTCATAGCCACGATAGCCGAGCAAGTCACGATAGCCGAGTGGTTGGGTGGTCGGAATTTCGAGTCAATAGACCCGAGTTCGATCCTCAGTTGGTAGGCTCGTACCAATGGGTTTTTCAAAAACTTATGTACGAATATCGTTGGCTTGGACATAAAGACGGCGACGGGCTCACCACCTGTCACGTTGTCCCGAAAATATCTTCGGTGGAAGGTGGGTCGAAGGGACTTGAATGTCTAGACTCGACCTCTGTCTACCCCTGTATTGGGAATTGCATGAAGATATTTATATTATTTTTTATATATCTCATCAACAATAGTCTTTACTATTGTTGATGAGATATATAGTTTTTCTTATTTTTAAAACTTATGTACCATATAAGCTCCGGTGAAATGTGACTCACACACCGTCTGCCTCAGTACTGGATAAATTAGTGAAGTTTTCAGAAAAAAAAAACAACTAAAAAGAAAATTATTGACAAATAAAAGTATTTCATGTCTTGACATCATCACATGTGGTTTTTAAGACCTTCCAAAGAATATGGACCTACATAGTATCTTTATACTCTATAAAAAAAAACTCACGACACTCTAAACTGGTCTTGGCTCTGTCGAAGACGACATTCAAGAATGCGATCGCGTCCTGACTGTCGTGTGGGTTCTTGAAGCCGAAAACGGTGAGCTTCCTCAGGATCCTCAGACAGAGGAGTGCCTTCTCCAAGTGCTCAGTGATCTGCTCAGTGGCGGCGCCCTCCTGTATGTGACGCAGGAACAGTTCGGTGTTCTCGTGCCACAGTTGCAGTATGAAAGCGTACACCGTGTTTGTTAATTCCTGTGAATGAGAATTATTTTATACCGAAACATATTTTTCAACTGCTTGCGCAAAAAAAAAATATCTTCATGCAATTCCCCATACAGGGGTAGACACAGGTCTAGTCTAGACAATTAAGTCCCCTTGACCCACCTTCAGCCGAAGATATTTTCGGGACAACGTGGACAGGTGGTGAGCCCGTCGTCGTCTTTATGTCCAACGATGAAATTCGTTCATAGGTTTTTGAAAAACTCATTGGTACTGCCACCTGGGAATCGAACTCGGGTCTCTCGACTCGAAATTCCGACCACCCAACAACTCGGCTATCGTGACTTTTGCTGCTTGTGTCATTTTGGTATTGTCATTATTGTAGATTTTAAAGCACAAAGTGATGCTGACCATTTTGTTATTAAATTAAAGCGAAAAAAGAGGTAAGAGCTTTGCCACGCTACTGCATAGGTAGCGGGTTCGAATCCCGCCCGTGTTAGTTGAAATTTTAAAATTTTTGTCTTTAATTTTACCCTCGCTGTTTTACCTGTAGCTTCGCGTGTTTGGAAACACTTTATCGCGAAGTGTATTTATTTCCGGGACAAACATAATCGATGAGTTTTTCCAGGATTCATGATATCTCCATACCAAAATTCAATAAGATTAGTTAAACAGTTTAAGAGTAAAAGTGTCACAGACTGACAGGCAGTACATTTATACATGACAACAAACAATTGGACAACCGGTTTGCTAGGGCAGTAGCTAAGTTACTTTATTTTACATTTTATTTATTTTAATTATTTTACTTCTTTATCTATTTTAGTTTATTTTAGATTTACGATATTACTGCATTGTGACTGCATAACAAACACTTCCGCCCAGAGCCGCATTTTTACAGTTCTTATATTATTTCACTGTAATAAAAATATGACTGTTATGTCTTGTATTTAAGCAAAAACTACACATTTCGATACAACCACGGCCTCTCCTCAAGACCATGGATTCTGTAAAGCACTCTCAACATCGGGAACTTTTAAAAACAAATATCTCCTTTTATGGTATTTTGCCACCAAAGTATTAGTTTTAAAAATATGATGAAATAGATGTATTTTTACTTTAATCGACACAGTCAATAATGTCAGTTACAAACACCTATTGTTACATACCAAGAATGTTCTTCTATCTCCAATTAGCCTTTTCGAAGCCAAAGCTTTAACGACGTGGTGGAATATAAGCAAAGACCGGTGCTGGACCAGTGGCTGCGGAGCTTTCAAAGCTCCAATCAATTCTGGCACAAGGTTTTGCCAGTTGGCAGGGCAATCAAACCTAAAAACATGTAAGGATATTAATAAATAAAAAATATATATAGCCATAGCCGAATGGTTGGGTGATTGAAATTCGAGTCAAGAGACCCGAATTCGATGCCCAAAACTTATGTACGATTTATATGGTTGGTTTAGGCGTTATTACGGCGAAAGGCTCACCACCTGTCATGCTATACCAAAAAAAAATGTCTTCGTCTCTGTCTACCTAGTATTGGGAATAACTTTAAGATTTTTTTATATTATTTACATTTTTGTATAAGTATGTTGAGTAATAATTCGTATACTATTTTTTAATATCGTCACACAATTTTCTTGAAGCACTATTCACCCAAGCTTATTTGGGAGAGCGTGACAGATAGTCGCCGCCTCAATATCCAAGCTAATGATACGCTTTACTTACATATGTATATACATAGATAAATATTCATAAATACATATAAACCTCCACGACTCGACACAAGCATTCATATTCATCAAACAAATTCTTGCCGCTAGGAGTATTCGAACGTAATGCAAAAATAATGGATGGCAACTTAGGGATAAAAATTATATGGAAACACTGTTTCATACAAGCGTATAACTGTGTGAAAATTTCAATTTCTACACTACACACTACATCGACTATTTTTCGAGTTTTGTGGAAGCAAAGTTTTTAAAAATATTAAATGTTTTTACTTGGACGATGCAAGTAATAAATATCCATTATAATTGAGATATAGAATATTGCCACTCATGTTCTTAATAATAATAATAGTAACCCCCCCCCCAAAGGATCACCTTGACGTGGTGGGGGGGCTTACGGGTATTAAGTACTGGTTAAATGGACCTAACAACTTTCCATAAATTTATTTTCACTATAACCCAGACCAACGATCCTGAACCGAATGAATGGAGAATCGAATGGAAAGTCAATCAAAGAGATATAGTTTACGGCCGGGGTCGCCGGGGCGCATCTGGAGCCAACGCTGGATGGATGGCCAACGACGGGGGACTGAGCAGGCGGGTTCCCCTCGATAAAAATATTACAGCCGATCGATCACCGTCACCTTCATTTTCATCCACTTCTGAACATTCACTCTTTCACAATATTCCGTCACCTTCTTCAACCCAAAGCTTATTTCGATCACCTGCTTCATCAATATCATCTACAAATTCATCCAGAAATACAAGGTCAACGGCTGTTGTGCAGGAAGCATTTGCCAATAATCCTGTACCCACTGCTGGCCATACCCGTGCGCGAAAAAAATGGACTGAAGATATGAACCGATTTATATGGCGCACCTAGTAATAACTAAATGTGAAACCACAAATATGAACAACTACTTGGAACACTTACACCAGAATTTTAATAATAGATACCCTGAAATGCGTGCCAATCGCCAACGAATAGGTGACCAAAGAAGGGCTATATTGAGAAGAAAGTTATTACCACAGTATATTCTTGATGAAATAAGTCGAGAAGTAAGTGAACACATACAACTTACAACGATAACTTAAAGCAGACACTGACATATAACTCTAAACAAGTACCCACAATGTCACAGCCACAGAAAAACACTTCTTACAACACAAGAATGAAATGGTCAGATGAAATTAATGCGGAAATAGTTAGGTGTTATTTTGAAGTAACCGATTTAGAGACAAACAAGACTGCTTATAGAAAAAAAATGTATGATTTATTCATAGAAAGACAACCGTACTTATCTCACATTACCGAACAGAGAGTTGCAGATCAAAGGCGTTTAATATTTAACAATAAGATATACACAAACAAAATTAGGGAATTGAAAAAAGAAGTAGAATTAAAATTAATACAACTAAACAGTCATATAGAAATCAGCACAGAGCATAACAACACTTTAACGGACCAAACACAAAAACAAATCCCAAAAATGAAATTGACATAAAAGAAACGTCAATAAACAACACTCAACAAGAAAACATATTAGACAGTACATTAACACTCACCGAAACACCAACATTATCAAACACTGAAAATAATAGTGACCTGCCCCATTCCCAAAATTACATAGAAATAAATAAAATCGAAATAGAATTTAACAATGCTCTTGCCCGATTCAAAAATATTGACCCAGAAGTAAGACCATACACCCAAACAAAAATCATCGCGTAAATTTGCTCAAATTATATCTCATTTGAATAATGTTATTCTTCCAAAACACAACAACAACGACTTAGATTTTACTTCATTGCACACTATAATATATTCAGCAGCCTTCACGGCTGCCACTTGTAACGGCACGGTTTAACAAAGAGGAAACTATAAACACTATACTTCGAAACAGAAAATCTAATTGGCAAAGGAGATTGGAAAATAGAATTGAAAAATATAGGTTGGAAATAGGGAGATTAACACAATACATTCTAGGAAATAGAAACCAAAAAATACAAAAGACTGTAGAAGACATAAAGGTGAAATATAAATATCATTCTCGACATGAAGAACCTAACACAGAACTACAACATTTTCTCGACACACTTAAACAAAAAGTAAACGCAGTTTCAAATAGACTAAAAAGATATTTAACTTGTACTAAAAGAGAACAGCAAACACAACATTTATAAATAATGAGAAACAATTCTATAGAACGCTAGGCCACCGTCAACAAACTAATACCAGTGAATCTCCTCACCACAAAGCTTAAAACAATATTGGTCAGACATCTAATTCAATATTATGTTGGAAAATCCTGTCCAACATAATATTGAAGCTAATTGGTTGGACAAAACAGCAAACACAGCACATATTAACCAAATGGATGTTACTAACATTTCAGTAAACACTTTCATTAAAATCATCAAACGTACACACAACTGGAAGGCACCGGGCACCGACAATATACATAATTATTGGTACAAAAAGTTCACTTGTACTCATCCACCTATCCACAGTCACATTTGCCAATTCATACAGACACCACAATTAATGCCAACCTTCGTTACAAATGGCATAACTTATATGCTACCAAAAGGTGAAAACTTAAAAAATCCCGAAAATTACAGACCCATCACCTGCCTACAAACCATATATAAGATTATTACTGGCTGCATTAGTGAAATAATATACGAACACTTAGAACGATACAATATTCTAGCAGAACAACAAAAAGGATGTAGGAAAAATAGCCAGGGATGTAAAGAACAGTTGATAATTGATGAAATTGCAATGAAACAATCACAAACTAGAAATAGAAATATTCACACAATGTACATTGATTATAAAAAAGCATTTGATTCTGTCCCTCATAGCTGGTTAATTTACGTACTAAAACATTACAAAATACACCCTAATCTGATTTCATTCTTAAACATAATAATGCCTCAATGGAAGACTAAACTTAAATTAATAAATAACAAGACTTTAATCACCCCCGAAATTAAAATACAAAGAGGTATATTTCAGGGGGACGCTCTTAGCCCATTATAGTTTTGTATAGCCCTTAACCCCTTGTCTGAATTGCTGAACAACACTAATATAGGATTTAAATTAAAACTTAATAATTCATTTCATACGCTCACACATTTACTGTATCTGGATGACATCAAAATGTATGCAACCAATAACAACGAACTTTCAAAACTGGCAGATATCACACAATGATTTTCCAATGACATCAAAATGCAATTCGGAGTTGATAAATGCAAAATACATTCAATTGTCCGTGGAAAATCTCAAAATACTTCTTATCTGCTTGATACTGGTGAACAAATAGAGCCCATGGACGAACATAGCACTTATAAATACTTAGGTTTTCATCAGGCCAAACATATCAATCAAAAACAAGCAAAATTAGATTTAACAAAAACATTTAAAACTAGAATAAACCAAATTTTGAGAACCCAACTTAATTCACGAAATACGACAAAGGCCTTAAACACATACGCGATACCAATTCTTACATATTCCTTTGGTATTATAAATTGGTCCCAAACTGATTTAATTAAACTACAGCGTACAATAAATACACACATGACAGCAAACAGAAAACACCACCCGAGATCGTGCACTCAACATCTCACATTACCGCGTCAAGATGGGGGGAGGGGTTTTGTCGACATACAAAATTTACACAATAACCTCATCAACAAATTACGCAAATATTTCTATACGAAAGCTGAACAATCACAATTACACAAATACATAATAGATATAGACAAGAAAATAACTCCTTTTAATTTAAACGACAGAGACTTTCAACCAAAATATTAAGCAAACAGCAGAAAATAGATAAGTGGTCACAAAATCCCTACACGGAAGGCACCTTGCCGATTTAAATCAGACACATGTCGACATGCAAGCGTCGAACGAATGGTTGCGGAAAGGGAGCTCTTCCGGAGACGGAAGCCTTTGTGATTGCTATCCAGGATCAAGTCATAAACACACGTAACTATCAAAACACATTATTCACATTCCTAACCTACTCACCGATCTATGCGGACGATGCCAAAGTAGCACAGAAACAATTCAACATATTATCGGTGCTTGCAAATCTATAGTTCAAACAGATTACAAACATAGACATGATCAAGTTGCTTCAATCATTCACCAAAATCTTGCTCACAGACATTCATTCCTAAAAAAAATAGCTTATTACAAGTATAAACCTAGTACTGTCTTAGAAAACAAATTATTTAAAATTTACTGGGATAGGACAATTATTACCGACAAGAATATACATTACAATAGACCGGATATAACAATACTAGACAAAGTTAAGAAATTAGTTTTCATAATCGATATAGCAGTTAGTAACACACACAACCTTATTACGACTTACTCAGAAAAATGGCTAAATATATAGACCTAGCTACCGAAATGAAAAAGCAATGGTCGATAGAAACAGTCAAAATAGTACCAATAATTATATCTACAACTGGTGTAGTCCCCAAAACTCTTCAAAATAATCTCAACATTCTTCAAATGCCGAATTCAACCCTCACACTTTTACAAAAAGCAGTCCTTCTCAACACATGTCGCCTTACACGCAAATTCCTCAATTCATCAACAGGTATTTAAATTTCTCTAATTCCAACTGCCACACTTGGTCAATGCCCGTGTGTCCAGTACTCACCTCTTTTTTATTTTACAAAAGGGAGAAAAGTTTACCAAATATAAATAATAGCAATAATAATAATAATATAATAGTAATAATAGTATAATAGTTCTTCCCGTGGGTGTCGTATGAGGCGTATGAGAAAGGTCTTAAGTATCGTGATTTTAGTCGACATACGGCGGTACAACCACGTAACTCTCTAACTCCCCTCTCACGTAAAATCTATGGAGTCTAGTAACACTGGTTACTAGTGTTACTTACTAGACTCCATAGAGTAAGTAACTCGTTCATAGTGCAGTGTATACGCTTCTATAACAAAATGCCGGTAGATGTTCAAAGCCAGTCTATTAACAGGTTTAAGAAATTTATTAAAGAAAAATTTATAAAGGTTATTGTAATATAAATGAATATAATAATGACAGTAACCCCTGGGAATGAGGTGACCGCTCCCAAGCTATTTCTAGAAAATATCACATTTGTATAATACATTGTTAAAAAAATATTGACCAAAAAAGAGGATACCTACAGAGTTTCTTTCGCCTGTTTCTTCTCCGTTAGAGAAACCTCATTACGAAACTATGGTAGATTAATAATAACATAAATAAATATATTCACGCAATTACCAACACCGGGGTAGACAGAGATCTAGTCTAGACAATTAAGTCCCTTTGACCGACATTCCACCGAAAATATTTTCGGGACAACGTGACAGGTGGTGAGCCCGCCGCCGTCTTTATGTCCAAGCCATCGATATAATTCGTACATAAGTTTTTGTAAAACCCACTGGTACGAGCCTGCCCACCTGTGGATCGAACTCGGGTCTCTCGACTCCTAATTCCGACCACCCAACCACTCGGCTATCGTGACTTCTTTAGATTAAAAATTACTATCGACAAACGAATGTACATTCTTATGTCGATAAATAAATTATTTGATTTATAAAAATCATACCGGGGACAGGACAGCAGCGTCTTAGCTGCGAGTTGTCTGGTGTCGATAATCCGCATGCGAAGCGTGGCGATTGCCACAAATCCTCCTTATTGGAGAGGCCAATGACCTGCAGTGGACTTTAACAGGCTTGTTTGTATGTATGAATGTATAGTATACCCATTTGCACAGATGTTCTATACCTTACTGCTAGTAACCTACCTAGCTATCTTGGCGATTGCTTTAACAGGCTTGTTTGTATGTATGAATGTATAGTATACCCATTTGCACAGCTGTTCTATACCTTACTGCTAGTAACCTACCTAGCTATCTTGGCGATTGCTTTAACAGGCTTGTTTGTATGTGTGAATGTATAGTATACCCATTTGCAGAGCTGTTCTATACCTTACTGCTAGTAACCTACCTAGCTATCTTGGCGATTGCTTTAACAGGCTTGTTTGTATGTATGAATGTATAGTATACCCATTTGCACAGATGTTCTATACCTTACTGCTAGTAACCTACCTAGCTATCTTGGCGATTGCTTTAACAGGCTTGTTTGTATGTATGAATGTATAGTATACCCATTTGCACAGCTGTTCTATACCTTACTGCTAGTAACCTACCTAGCTATCTTGGCGATCAGCACGGCCTGTTGCGTGGCTATCTGGGCGACCGGTTCACTGAACACCGTTGCGGCCAGGAGCCCCTGTCTGAGCTTCTGTTTCTCCTCGTCGGTTATTGCGTTAGGCGCGTTCCTCCGCCAGTAGCGTTCAACGCCATTCTTGAAGCACATTACCGCCAGCCACCGGACATTCACGTCGATGGAGTGATCCGAGAGAACATTCTAGAAGGCAGGGAAAAAAAAGGTTAGAAAAAGAAAACTAGGGTTCGTTTACAACCAGAGGAAATAATTCTATCATCTCTGTTTTATTCTAATCATCATACGGTCTGTAACAGTCCACTGCAGCATTTAGACCTCTTCATTTCTCTCCTCTCTTCTCTCTTCTCTTATCTTTGCCACCCTTCATCTTAGAAGCTGCCACCGGTCTGCAGAATTTTGGTCTGGTTATACCGTAATCTTTCGATCATAGTATAGTGGCGAGCATACCGGTTTTCAAGGTATCGCTATCTCTAAGATCCCGGGTTCGATTCCCTGCCGGGTCAATGTAGAAAAACTATTTATACTAAATTTCTCGGTTGTGTTTGTGGTCTCTTCGTTGTTTCCGATTCCATAACACAAGTGCTTTAGCTACTTACTTTGGGATCAGAGCTATGTATATGACGTTGTGCCTAGGTCAATAAAAATCCATAGGCAAGGATATTCCCAAGACTGCCCTTATTCGCCTTTTACATCACCCACGGGAGGAAAGGAAAGAGATATATTCTTCACACGGCGTATAATAAGGTATATAATAAGCTATATAATATAAACTATTTAATAATTATACAATATAATATAATGTAGTTTACAAAATGATGTAAAATATTATATAATTTACATCATTTTGTAAACTACATAACTATTTTGCAGTGTATCTAATTAATTTACCAATAAAACGGAATAGAATCCCGGTTCTGTCTCCCATTCTTGGAGTTTTTTCTCAGCCGGCTTCAAGATGTCGGTGTCCTGACTTGTAGCGCGGTTGAGTGTGTCCAATACTAACGCATAGATGTTTGGATCCATTTTGATTGTTACCTATAATTTTAAATTTATCTACATTATAGTTTATTTAAGACTATGTTTCGAAGACCATGGAGCAAATTGCTCGAAGAGGGGACATTCATTAGTACACGGATACCTAGATATGCATGTATGAAGAAAATGATGATTCTGAAAGAAGCGATCTAGATATGTAAGGATTGAGACATTGGCGATCTGTTCTCTCTGGCTTCTCCGTCAGGGACAGTACGTGAAAATAAAAAAAAAATAAAAAAATAAATCATTTTGTTTGTAATGGCCATTGTGCTTTTTCTATCTTTTTCTATTTTCTGTTTTTTTATTACTATTTCGTTTTTATGTTCTTTTTCAGTGTCTTTCTCTCTGACTAGTTAAATCCCCATGAGGATGGTCCCTAAGACGGCGACAGGCTCACTGTCAGTCATGCTCTCAAATAGGCTCCAGTGAAATGTGTATTAAAATTACAATTTAGAGTCCAGTCAACTGGTTTTATGTTATTGGAAAAAAATATTAAAGTTATGGTCGTTTATCCTAATAACAACACTGATAATGCACAAATTTAATAAAAATTTAAAGATAAAGCTGAAGGGTTTATTTTTTCTAGAATATAATAATCAACAGAAACAAATCCCTTGTAAAATAAAGTTAAAAAAGATATGATAAAATCAGAGTTTTTGTTTGTTCTCTACCTGTCTACCTGGTGAAACATTTAGTTTACATTTATTCATTCAATATGCCCTATCAAAATACACCCTTATCGAAAGGTGATCCGAATTGGAAATTGATGGCACATCCATTCAATTTTAATAGAGTTAGAGCCAATAAAAATCGATAGAGAGAGCCAGAAGGTTCCAACTAATGACTTTTTTAATTAACAAGACACTAAATTAGCACACGGCTCACCATGTGTCACATTATCACAAATAAACTATAGTGTAATGGTCAGAAGGACCAAATATTCTATGTAGACCTCATAATACATGTGGAGATATTAAAACAATAACATGTAGGTAAGTATGTAAATGTGTGAGTGAGCTATATGAATCAATACTGACTTATCAACACAGAATGTCAGCAATAAATATAATGACAAAAAATATAGTACACTTATAAACAAAAGGCCTATGTGCATTAGGGCTATGTGCTTTAGGCTATTAGAAAAGGCTTAATTAAGAAGAAAAATTTAATTTTTGGATATAGTATTTATTCAAATACACAATTAGATAATAAATGTTGTGAGGTTGATGAATTAGAGCAGTTGTTATCTACTCAATGCTATACTGAAACTACTCTATATATATCTACTACTCTATACTGAAAATATATATTCACAAAACTTTCAAGAAAATTTGTACAGTCATTGGGTGATCAAAATTTTAATCACAATAAGGCCATTGAGTTTTTTCGAGAATTCTGTAGTATTTATATTGACAGCTTGGATACCAAGAAATGGTGATATGGTCACTGCCTGTTACTTTGTCCCTAATAAGCATTGTAGAAATGTGGATCAAAAGGACTGAATTGACATCTGATAAACAATTTTTTTTAACAACATTGTAAAATGCATGAAGATAAAAAAATACAATAAAATATGTAAAGAAATTTTTCTTTAAAATTACAATAAAATATTATTTGCCCCACTTATGTATTTAATAGTATAGTAGTATTTAAGGACCATTCACTGGAAATGTTTCTAATCCTTACTTAATTGTCAGGTATACTCCAAGCTAGTTTGTTATTGTAATGCAATACAATAAAAGCATGTCTGTAATTATTTGTTGATTAGGCACAAGCTTAAGTTAGAAATAGAATAGAAGCTAACAATTATTGTTACTTCTTTATGTATGAAATTTATACATGCAATTGTTGTCACTTGGTGAAATTGCATTGTATTAAAATTCAGTTTTGAACACTTGTACACAACAATGAATTTTAATCCTTTATGTATGGTTACCAAAAATAGTGATTGCATATCAACCAGTAACTTTGAACAGCTTCAGATACAATTCTTTTTACTCACTTTGAAAATTGTGCCAATTCACTGTGCAAGCATTCTGAATATTGTTTGTCTTAAGGCAGATGGGTAGCTATGTTTAAATGGTTCAGTGACCCATAGAAGCTTTTATGATGACCTGGTTTATAAGTGTTGCTGAAGTACAACAGAAATCGAAAGTTCAAGTTCCCATCTATGTCAGTTAATTTTTTAATCTCTTAATTGACCAATAATGCTTTTTTTAATTTAATAGATTTAAATAAATTAAGAAAAAATGTTAAGTTATAGAAGCTTAAAGAATGGTATCTTTAGAAATCAAATTAGTAAGAATAGACACCCAAAAGACTGTTGTGGAATAAATCTCACTAAAAAAACTTATGTTTTACGTTTTGAAGTTAAAATATAAAATAAAATTGGTAATGTTGAACACAAAAAATATAATACCTATGCTGAACTTAGTACAATGTGTGCCATTCGCAACAACTGCAAACATATGCTATATTAAACATCGATTAGTACAATTATTGTCAAGCCGATCTTGACGTTGCGAAATTACCCACCGGCAGAAATGAGCAAAGAGATTAAAGGACTGTAAAGGTTCCATTACTTATAACAATTGTACAGTGTAGAAAATATTATAACAATGAATATATAAAATAATCAGAGTTACTTACTGTTCACTGAGAAAAAACAGATCACACAACATAACCTAATATTTTTTGCGTATGACACTCATTAAAACAAAACTTTGAAATTTATGTAAACGTAATTTAAAATGTATGTTGTTAAAGTAAAACAATTACGTATCAAGTATAGAAGTATAGTTCATGACGTAAAATCAGAAAGAAACAAACTGCAGAAATCTCAATAGATCCATTTTTTCAGTACTCTTCTGACAGATGTTATTGACAAGAAATGACAAGACGATGTCAAATTTAATTCGCAAAAACTTAGACTCATCTGAATGATTGGATGATAGAACATAGTCTCTCGTTATCCCATTTAAAAAGTAAGACCGCATTATTTTCAAGACGATGATTTGACCCACTTCGACCCACTTTTCACCGAAGATATTTTCGGGACAACGTGACAGGTGGTGAAACCGTCGCCGTCTTTAAGTCCAAGCCAACGATATAATTCATACATAAGTTTTAGAAAAACCCATTGGTACGGCCACTTGAGGATCGAACTCGGGTCTCTTGAATCGAAATTCCGACTACCCAACCACTTGGCTATCGTTACTTTTATTATTCGGTATTCTACGTTATCTGTTATTCGGTGTTATTCTAGATTCTAAAATGTCCGGCGTGGTTCATTTTTCCTACATAGCATCTAAATCTAAAAGAAAGGTGCCTGGTGGGGTTCCCATCCTTACACTCAAAAACTTTTGTACAATGCTTTAGTAAGAAGCCAATTTGATTATGCCTCTTTACTGTTGGTACCCTGCAATAAAAACGTTCTCAAATACTTGGATAAAGTACAATCAAAGTGCCTTCGTGTTATAACTGGGGGCATGAAATCCCCTCCTATAAATGTTCTACAGGTAGAATGTGTAGAGTCACCACTATCTCTTCGCAGACCATACCTCTCTAAGAGGTTTCGGATTAAAATAGTTTATCTTCTAAACCATCCACTCTTACAATTACTCCGTTCTCTCCACCAGCTTACTAACCATTACTCATATTGGTCTCACAAAGACTCCCATGCCTTGTTAAAAGTGATATCAAATACATGCACATCCCAGTCTTTCAAAGCAATGTTAACCCTCTCTTTTCTATCCCCTATGCAGCCATTTCGTTTAATCCTGCTGTTATACAAAACCTTGGAATCGACAAGGGCTCTATTGATGCCAATCACAAATTAAACATAGAACTATTGGAAAATTGGCGAGATTGGAATGTTATGTACACAGATGCATCTAAATTATCTGACCATGGGAGTGTGGGATCCGCAGTTTGGTTCCCTAAATACAAAGTAATCTTAAATTTCAAGTCTCCCACTTACACATCTGTATTTACTGATGAATCATTATTCATTCCGGAGGCAGTATGATATGCAGAATCGCATAACTTAGATAAAACATTAATCCTTACAGACTCAAGGAGTTGTCTTTAGTCCATTATTTCAAACTTCACTCGCACTAAAGTATCTCCACTAATTTTAAATATTAGGAAATCTTTATTTAGCTGCCTTAAAAAAAGCCTGAGAGTTGTGCTTGCCCGGATACCAGGACATACTAACATTCGAAGCAATGAATATGCAGATCATTTTGCGAAGGAAGAAACAGATATTGGAGTATCACAGCATCACCTTTTTGTTTAAGACCTGATTCCACTAGCTAGTTCAGATTTAAGATCATCATGGCAATCTATTTGGAATCAGTCTCAAACAACTAAAGATAACATTATGCCAGTGTACAATCGGAGATCCCTTCCAGACCCTGGTTCTTTCTATCGAAAAGCAAGTAAGGCTACCACTTCTACCATTTGTCGGCTACGGTTTGGTCATGCAAATACCCCTGTCCATCTGCCTAAACTGAGGATAATGAATTCTTCTATTTGTGAGTGTGGATTGGACGAAGGTTCCACAAATCATATATTTTTAATTGCCCAAGGTCGAGATATTCTCTGTATGATGATTTACCAAATTACATTCCGCGTTCTGTAATTTTTTCATTTTAATGTCTCTCGTTTATTCTCCATTTATTAGTATTTTATGTAATTTTATGTATTATATGTTTATGTTATGTTACATGTTTTGTTTTGTTCTTTGTTGTATATTTAAGTCTCAGTCAAACTCTAAACCGGAAAGATAAAACATACTTTAGGTGTCACTTCCATGGCTGACTTAACATTGGCAGAATTCCGAAAGGAGAAGCCATACACCTAAAAAAAACTTAGGGACGTAAAGTATGAGTTAAAGAGAATATAATTACTACTATGAGTCTAACCTACAGAACTAAAAAGTTATAAAAATCTCCCAGTTATATTAGCGGTACACTGTAGTTAGTCCCAAGACCTCAGATTATTTAACACATAGAGAACCATCTAAAATAGTAACTGAAGTTAATACTTTTGCATTGGTTTGACTTGTTATGTTGGATTGTCAACCTCAGTAAACTAGTAACATACGCACCGGTTTTCATGATTGAACGTGATTCTAGGACGAGGTATTTTTTTCTACATTACGAGACATGTCTGAGTTTTTGTGTAACCTTCATTGTTTCTGATTTGATGATATAAGTGTTTTAGCTACTGACTTAGGGATTAGAGGAATCCTGATTACTACATAAATATTAAAACATATTTCGTGCGGTTAAACTCTCCTTAGCTTACTTGTCTAATCTATATTTAAATTTTAATCACTGTAATCTATATTTAATTTTTTTTTAACCTCCATTGTCCTACTGC
Source organism: Sericinus montela (assembly GCA_029286605.1). NCBI lineage: Eukaryota > Metazoa > Arthropoda > Insecta > Lepidoptera > Papilionidae > Sericinus > Sericinus montela. The sequence goes on along the minus strand of JAGSMR010000035.1, from coordinate 3,124,915 downwards.
AGGGCAAATGTTCCAAATAACTCGATCTTTCGCCTATTCGCCTTTCATTTTTTCACCCTTCTTCGGCAACGATGTCCACGTTCGGGAAACCATGCCGTGATAGTTTTATTCCATCTATCAGGGCGCATTCGACATATGGCCCACCCAATACCACTTAAGCTTGGCAGCTTTTAGACCCACATCGGCCATGTCTGTCATCTAACGCAGGGTCATGTTTCAGTCAGTCGTAAACCAACACCAGACACAAGAATTGCAGCTTAGTTGGAGTGATTAACAGGAATACTAGTAAAGTTAAAAAAATATAGAGTACATTTATTGAATTCTAATTCATTTTTGTAATGGTGATACTATCGATTGAAACATCTAGCAGTTTTCAAGGAATGCCCGAAAATATTTTGAAATTTTTCCTATGTAATATAATGTATGATAAGTATTATTTAAAATTTTAAATTCAATAATTTAAATACAAAACTAATGAACTTATAGGTCGCTACTTAACAATAATTAAATAATTGTCATCTTGAAACAATTTCAAATAATTTTTAAAAAGGGCGCTTGGTATAAAAAATACCAGATGAAAATTATTTAATTTTTACACAAATAAATAAACCATCACCATCTATAATAAAACTATGAAAATAAATATAAAAACAACGAGTCATCATTATTCATTACACAACTTTCAATCTATTCCAATAAATATTTCAAATTTCAGTGTTAAATTAAATAAGTATTCATTATTACAATATGCACCGTTTTAATTCTCCTAAAAGATTTTTAATCTGTATATTGACACGAAAGCATTTTAGTTCGTAGTACATGCAAAAGTTTTCTGGTAACACTAAATGGTGAAGTGCCATCTGGCGCAATTTGAGACTCACCAAAACTTGTACTTTCTTATTTAATATTTTTTTTACTTTTTTAAGACATAGTTTTATATTTGTCTATTTCTATCATCAATTAATTAAAATTTTAATTATCAAATAGGTGCCAATATTAGAATGAACTGTTAGTTTTATTTTAAATAATAAGTGTAGCTTTTGACTACATCCTGTTTTCTTGACTTTTGAGAAAGCGGATATGGTTGGTCCGCCATAGTCATTCGTGTGGGTCTGTGGTTGTGTGGTTTGGGTGTCTTACCGGTGCCAAGCATTATTTTTAATTAGTAATAAGTTATGCGTATGAATCCAGACATGGACGATGACGAGAAGGGGTGAGCATAATTTTGTACATATTTTCTAACTTCCAAAGCATTTCTGAGTACGTAAAACTATAATAGGTCAAACTGCATGTCGCTTGCTGTGTCGCATTTCATGAACGGCCAGCACGGCTCGTAAAGTAGGGTTACATTTGCATTAACATCACATTATTTTATGTTTTTAATAGTGTTTTAAAGAACATCTAATGGTGTGTCTTGGCATGTAAGAGTTCAAACATTTTTGTATTAGCCTATAACCGGCAAGCGGACACCGACCCCAAGCCTTGGTGTGCGACTTGCGTGCAAACGATAATGGCAGCTTTACTTTCTCAATATTTTTTGTTTTATTTCAGCATTTCGTCTATATAAACGTAAAATATTTAATTCTAAAGTTTCACATGACTGTTTAGTCTACATCTGCGATGCGGAAACATCGGCGATACCTACGATTAACCTTTCTGTTTCAAATAATTACTTTCTCTTATCATTATATTTCACATTTTGCCTTCATTGGAGTCGTTTATGTAAATTTTTTCAATTTCCGATCGGTTTCTATACACGAGATCGTTAAATAATGAGGTTATTGGAGCGACAGAGTGCCGCGTAGCTCAATCTCATTTACGAGACGCGGCTAAAACATGCTGATTCATTTGCATATGTTACCTACGCCGACCATGCAAAATGTCTTCATGGATTGCACGCATTTTTCTCAATTCAAGCATGTTTACCTTATAAAAGCACGTTCCTTGCTAAGATAACGCGCCCCAACGCGTTATTGACGTTGCGCAAACTTATATTTTCGCGAACATCGTCCCGTTAGTCTTGATCATTGAAATTTGATGTGCCTTATCAGAATATTTCTTAGAGAATATATAGAATCTGCCCTAATATTTGAATTAAGCACAGATAAGCTGTAAAAAATTCCATGCATATTATGTGGACAATAATCTTTGGAGTCAAAGTGAATGTTACTTTCACCACTTGGGTATGACTATAATAATTATGGTGTACCATTGAGATAAACTGAATTAATTTATATTAAAAATTTGAATATTGATAAAAATATAAACTTCAATTTTCTTTATCACTATTTAAGTACACCTTTATAACAAAACAAAGTATTACCACTCATCATAACCTATTTTACAAATACTTTTATGTAGATAAGAATTGTTGGACTAAGAATTTAGGTCAATAAATGTTGTTCTTTAAATCAATTTAATCAAATTCATTCTGTTTTATTTTGCTTAATGTCCATAGAAATTGGTTTCACTTTTTTAGAATTTTATATTTAGGTTATACTTTCCTATGGTTCAGAGAGTATGCATAAGAATACATAAGTATATAAAAATAAATACATTTATAGAACATTCAAATAAATTAAAATAATAAATAATAAAATTTTTATTTATATGCAAATACAATAAAATTATTCATATATTGCAATTATAGTTGACCATAAAATGTTGAACATGTATAATAGGCATACAAATGTTGTTAAAGGTTCTTGGTAACAACATAACACCTTCCTGAATTTTAAGTTTCTTTATTCTGTAGGCTATAGTAATCACTATAAAGTGGTTATTACCTTGTTTTTACTTCTATACAATACCATAATTTAACATAGGTAATCCTAAATACTTTTGGTAAAGATTTTGAGTTATTTTAACCTAAAGTTTTAAGTTTTAGAGAATCAAACATAATCAAGAATGGTAATGAATAAATAATGAGTTGCATTAAATTGATTATTGATTGATCAGTTAAATAACATATAAGTGAGGCCATTAACATTTTCAATCTCTGGCAATCAATTGATTGTGAAAAATTTAGATAAATATGTTCAATACTTGTTGCACATGCTGGATACAGGAAGTATCAACATATGCTTTTGTGAAGGACATAAGTGCAGGCCACTGCCCTGACTGATTATTCAAAATCAGAAAACTTCATAACATTACCCAGTTTTGACAGAAAGGACCTAACACTTTCTGTAATCATAGTTTAGATATTTGTTATTAATATTTGCAATATTTACCTTATTATTATTTTTGATTCATTGAGTATGTTGAGTTACTGGCAAGGTCAGCCAAAGTCTTAACATTTTTTATTCAATTTAAGCTTGTTTAAAGTTATTATGTATGTCAGAACTATACTAGTTCAGAAAACAAACCAAAACAAGAAACTTATTATAACACCTTGTTATTTTTACATTTACAATCACTATCTACATGTCAATTATGATGAACTTGTTACTAAAACATAAATTTTGATGTATGAGCCTATTTGGTTCAAACTTAAGGGCTATTTGTTTGACCAGGGCTATGCATCATATCAAAGAAATAAATAATTTTTGGGCCAATGATATTTATAACTGGAACTGGATATAGGTGGAATAAATATTCCACCTATATCCAGTTCCTTTAAACTTGTTATGTTACATGAATTGATTACTAGACGGCAATGAATTTTGTGGGTAGTCTTAATTAACAGATAAGGGATATTTATATTTGTCTTATCCTTTGTATTGTGGTGCACAAGAATAGAATCATTATCATAGATGGTGAGGTATATACTAGTATAGTACACCAAGCACTATACCCTAAGTATAGTATTGAAACTTGTCATGGTTGGTTTAGTTGAGATTTAGCTGTCTGTTTTGTTATTTTTGGCTCACTTACTTCTGTAGTATTATCATGGTTAAAATTAAAAAAAAAAAAAACTTTGTTAATCTCTTTGTTTCAATTATATAAAAACAAAATAAATTTTCATCAATATTTCACAATTCTATTCATAAATAAAGCCACCTATTGACTGTGGCCCTGGAGCTTTGAAATATGAAAATTGAATCAATCAAAATATTAATTTTGTTTATTTATAAGCTAGGTTATTGAAAGTGTAATATAAAATATCTCTTCTCGCCTTTTCTTCATTATTCTTATTGTAAATTAAAAGTACCATGTGTAATGATCCCTAGTACTCTGTGTTCAATGACTTACCAATTACTGCCATCATATATTCGTATAATTACTGTTTTGAAAGCAAAATATGGGTAGTTAAATTACTTGCAATTAGGAATTCGATCTTAGTCCTACATGATGACAATATGTATCTGCAATCAAATTCAGTTAAAGTGGTACAATACCGTTTACCATCCGGTAGACTGGTGGCTTGCATTTAAACCAGTATAAAATAGAAACTAATGAGAAAATATTGTTCTCTGACAGAAAACTGTTTGTTGGTGGTTTGTCATGGGAGACGTCACAGGAGAATCTGCAGCGCTATTTCTCCCGCTATGGTGATGTGATCGACTGTGTGGTCATGAAGAACAGCGAGTCTGGAAGGTCGAGGGGATTCGGTTTCGTCACATTCGCCGAGCCATCGCTGGTCAATGTTGTCCTGCAGAATGGACCCCATCAACTTGACGGCAGGTTAGTTACTCAGTTTATCTCCTATTACTATTTTGTTATCAGGCTAGTGCAACAATACACAAGGATTATTCTAAGATAACTTTATAGTAAGTATATAAAGAAATTACAATTTATTTCCTACATTAATTCTTCACATCATGGCTACCCTAGTATTGGGGAATTGAGTGAAGGTTCTTCATATTCTTCAAAAAAAAAGTATACTTCTGGAAACAGAAGTGGGATTGTTATAATAGGCAAATGTTGATAATGGTGAATGATGTATTTCATTATATATTTTTTTATTTTCTAATATTTCTGATATATCAAGTCAAGCAAAATCTTTAAGGTAACATCAATACCTCAACTTAAAGAAAATCACAACATATAATAATGTGACATTTGTTACCAGAATCAGAATCAGAAAAGGAATTTTCAGTCAACAGAAATGTGAAGTTTGTATTGTGTGCATATATTTTGAATGTTTTCCATTGATTTTAGCGCATATCTATGCAAAATTAGTTATATAATATAAATTTAAATACATTATATCATATACAACTCAAATTTTATAAATGTGAAAGTTGTGTGTTTGTTATCCAATATCATCAAATTCCATAAATGGATTTGAATGAAATTCAGTACACAGTTTATGACCCCTATTTATGATAATAATAAATAAAGGGATACCTTATAATGGAAAACTACCTACCTAAAACTACCTTATATGGTGCTCGTGGAAGAGATGTAATGCATGATTTTTCTTCACGAGTTTTGATTTGTAGCTTTGGGGATTCAAAAATAGATTAGGTTGCACTTTATTTCGGGAAAATATGGGATCCGTGAGAACTTCGATATAATGTGCAATGAAACCCCAGGCGGAAAGAATACTCTCAAGACATTTTTATAAAATGATTTTTATAGTTTTGATAGAAATTTTAAACTGTAAAATAGTTATTTACACATTTAATAAGTATATTATGTGAGTTATGAATGTATTTTGTTGGCGAAATTTACGTTTGAACAGAATGTAGCACATTTGCCTACAACATCTCTTTTAATTGTCAGAAATATGTTCCGAATACGTGTAAATAGTAATTTGAAAACCACTTGTTCAAGTGTTTTTATAGTCTAGTTAACTGGAATATAATGAGTAACAGTCACTACGGATTTCAACTCCATTTAAAACCGCAAATATAAACTAATCATACTTGCTCGAGTATTGATCGAAAATTGTCAATTCGGTAGTTACTATTAAAATTACTATAACATAAAATTAAAAAACAGAAAGTTGTCCGTATTTCGGTCCGTTAGTCTAATTCCTGGAAACACGGAGTGGTATAGTGGTACCTTTACCACCGTTAAAATTGTACTTCGCATAAAAATAATTAGATATATACGACTACTGGAGTTATAAAAAATCAAACTTCTAAATCAAGGCAATAAAGAAAAAGGTCACTTATGAAACATTAATAAGGTCACTTATGAAACATTAATAAGGTCACTTATGAAACATTAATAAGGTCACTTATGAAACATTAATAAGGTCACTTATGAAACATTAATAAGGTCACTTATGAAACATTAATAAGGTCACTTATGAAACATTAATAAGGTCACTTATGAAACATTAATAAGGTCACTTATGAAACATTAATAAGGTCACTTATGAAACATTAATAAGGTCACTTATGAAACATTAATAAGGTCACTTATGAAACATTAATAAGGTCACTTATGAAACATTAATAAGGTCACTTATGAAACATTAATAAGGTCACTTATGAAACATTAATAAGGTCACTTATGAAACATTAATAAGGTCACTTATGAAACATTAATAAGGTCACTTATGAAACATTAATAAGGTCACTTATGAAACATTAATAAGGTCACTTATGAAACATTAATAAGGTCACTTATGAAACATTAATAAGGTCACTTATGAAACATTAATAAGGTCACTTATGAAACATTAATAAGGTCACTTATGAAACATTAATAAGGTCACTTATGAAACATTAATAAGGTCACTTATGAAACATTAATAAGGTCACTTATGAAACATTAATAAGGTCACTTATGAAACATTAATAAGGTCACTTATGAAACATTAATAAGGTCACTTATGAAACATTAATAAGGTCACTTATGAAACATTAATAAGGTCACTTATGAAACATTAATAAGGTCACTTATGAAACATTAATAAGGTCACTTATGAAACATTAATAAGGTCACTTATGAAACATTAATAAGGTCACTTATGAAACATTAATAAGGTCACTTATGAAACATTAATAAGGTCACTTATGAAACATTAATAAGGTCACTTATGAAACATTAATAAGGTCACTTATGAAACATTAATAAGGTCACTTATGAAACATTAATAAGGTCACTTATGAAACATTAATAAGGTCACTTATGAAACATTAATAAGGTCACTTATGAAACATTAATAAGGTCACTTATGAAACATTAATAAGGTCACTTATGAAACATTAATAAGGTCACTTATGAAACATTAATAAGGTCACTTATGAAACATTAATAAGGTCACTTATGAAACATTAATAAGGTCACTTATGAAACATTAATAAGGTCACTTATGAAACATTAATAAGGTCACTTATGAAACATTAATAAGGTCACTTATGAAACATTAATAAGGTCACTTATGAAACATTAATAAGGTCACTTATGAAACATTAATAAGGTCACTTATGAAACATTAATAAGGTCACTTATGAAACATTAATAAGGTCACTTATGAAACATTAATAAGGTCACTTATGAAACATTAATAAGGTCACTTATGAAACATTAATAAGGTCACTTATGAAACATTAATAAGGTCACTTATGCGACATCATATTTCGATAGATCCTAATTTAATCAAAACGTACAGGTTTGTGTCGACTGTTTTACTGACTTTAATTCATACATCGTCACGCATGGTCTTATTTCAAACAGGTGAAGGACGAATCCGCAAATCGATAATTTGCAATATAAACACATAAAATCGTAATCATATCGTTGGCTTGGACATAAAGACGGCGACGTGCTCTCGGCCTGTCACGTTGTGTCACGGTGGAAGGTGGGTCGAAGGGACTTGATTTTCTAGACTAGACCTCTGTCTACCACTGTATTGGGAATTGCGTGAAGATATTTATTTATTATTTTAACACAAATAATTATTTGCTACTAGTAGAAGCTTACTTTTGCAGTTAGATAATCGACTGTGACGTATACTTATGATTAGAAGATTTCCTTTTTCAACTACAAACTTACGTTTGTCCTACAAATCTCATTTATCTTTTCGTCATAGTAGAATGTAAGGTGCTTTCTTTTTTCTTTCAAACTTCAAACAGCGCCGAACACAACACTAGCACGTGATAAATTGAAATAGTATCATTTGAGAATGTACGAAAGGGATGGCTCGACCGCTACAGAGAAGTACAGGTCTTTTATAGTACTGTGACTCTCCATCCTTTCTTCAATTCCATTTTTAAAGGTAGTATGTGTGGGCGGTGGTGTGTGTTATTTCTGTATATGGCAGTCGGTAATCGCTTACGATCAGTTGAGAATCTCTTTGTTTCAATTATATAAAAACAAAATAAATTTTCATCAATATTTCACAATTCTATTCATAAATAAAGCCACCTATTGACTGTGGCCCTGGAGCTTGATATATGAAAATTGAATCAATCAAAATATTAATTTTGTTTATTTATAAGCTAGGTTATTGAAAGTGTAATATAAAATATCTCTTCTCTCCTTTTCTTCATTATTCTTATTGTAAATTAAAAGTACCATGTGTAATGATCCCTAGTACTCTGTGTTCAATGACTTACCAATTACTGCCATCATATATTAGTATAATTACTGTTTTGAAAGCAAAATATGGGTAGTTAAATTACTTGCAATTAGGAATTCGATCTTAGTCCTACATGATGACAATATGTATCTGCAATCAAATTCAGTTAAAGTGGTACAATACCGCTTACCATCCGTAGACTGGTGGCTTGCATTTAAACCAGTATAAAATAGAAACTAATGAGAAAATATTGTTCTCTGACAGAAAACTGTTTGTTGGTGGTTTGTCATGGGAGACGTCACAGGAGAATCTGCAGCGCTATTTCTCCCGCTATGGTGATGTGATCGACTGTGTGGTCATGAAGAACAGCGAGTCTGGAAGGTCGAGGGGATTCGGTTTCGTCACATTCGCCGAGCCATCGCTGGTCAATGTTGTCCTGCAGAATGGACCCCATCAACTTGACGGCAGGTTAGTTACTCAGTTTATCTCCTATTACTATTTTGTTATCAGGCTAGTGCAACAATACACAAGGATTATTCTAAGATAACTTTATAGTAAGTATATAAAGAAATTACAATTTATTTCCTACATTAATTCTTCACATCATGGCTACCCTAGTATTGGGGAATTGAGTGAAGGTTCTTCATATTCTTCAAAAAGTATACTTCTGGAAACAGAAGTGGGATTGTTATAATAGGCAAATGTTGATAATGGTGAATGATGTATTTCATTATATATTTTTTTATTTTCTAATATTTCTGATATATCAAGTCAAGCAAAATCTTTAAGGTAACATCAATACCTCAACTTAAAGAAAATCACAACATATAATAATGTGACATTTGTTACCAGAATCAGAATCAGAAAAGGAATTTTCAGTCAACAGAAATGTGAAGTTTGTATTGTGTGCATATATTTTGAATGTTTTCCATTGATTTTAGCGCATATCTATGCAAAATTAGTTATATAATATAAATTTAAATACATTATATCATTATACAACTCTAATTTTATAAATGTGAAAGTTGTGTGTTTGTTATCCAATATCATCAAATTCCATAAATGGATTTGAATGAAATTCAGTACACGGTTTATGACCCCTATTTATGATAATAATAAATAAAGGGATACCTTATAATGGAAAACTACCTACCTAAAACTACCTTATAATGGTGCTCATGGAAGAGATGTAATGCATGATTTTTCTTCATGAGTTTTGATTTGTAGCTTTGGGGATTCAAAAATAGATTAGGTTGCATTTTATTTCGGGAAAATATGGGATCCGTGAGAACTTCGATATAATGTGCAATGAAACCCCAGGCGGAAAGAATACTCTCTAGACATTTTTATAAAATGATTTTTATAGTTTTGATAGAAATTTTAAACTGTAAAATAGTTATTTACACATTTAATAAGTATATTATGTGAGTTATGAATGTATTTTGTTGCCGAAATTTACGTTTGAACAGAATGTAGCACATTTGCCTACAACATCTCTTTTAATTTTCAGAAATATATTCCGAATACGTGTAAATAGTAATTTGAAAACCACTTGTTCAAGTGTTTTTATAGTCTAGTTAACTGGAATATAATGAGTAACAGTCACTACGGATTTCAACTCCATTTAAAACCGCAAATATTATAAACTAATCATACTTGCTCGAGTATTGATCGAAAATTGTCAATTCGGTAGTTACTATTTAAATTACTATAACATAAAATTAAAAAACAGAAAGTTGTCCGTATTTCGGTCCGTTAGTCTAATTCCTGGAAACACGGAGTGGCATAGTGGTACCTTTACCACCGTTAAAATTGTACTTCGCATAAAAATAATTAGATCTATACGACTACTGGAGTTATAAAAAATCAAACTTCTAAATCATGGCAATAAAGAAAAAGGTCACTTATGAAACATTAATAAGGTCACTTATGCGACATCATATTTCGATAGATCCTAATTTAATCAAAACGTACAGGTTTGTGTCGACTGTTTTACTTCGACTTTAATTCATACATCGTCACGCATGGTCTTATTTCAAACAGGTGAAGGACGAATCCGCAAATCGATAATTTGCAATATAAACACATAAAATCGTAATCATATCGTTGGCTTGGACATAAAGACGGCGACGTGCTCTCGGCCTGTCACGTTATCCTGAAAATATCTTGGGTGGAAGGTGGGTCGAAGGGACTTGATTTTCTAGACTAGACCTCTGTCTACCACTGTATTGGGAATTGCGTGAAGATATTTATTTATTATTTTAACACAAATAATTATTTGCTACTAGTAGAAGCTTACTTTTGCAGTTAGATAATCGACTGTGACGTATACTTATGATTAGAAGATTTCCTTTTTCAACTACAAACTTACGTTTGTCCTACAAATCTCATTTATCTTTTCGTCATAGTAGAATGTAAGGTGCTTTCTTTTTTCTTTCAAACTTCAAACAGCGCCGAACACTTAACACTAGCACGTGATAAATTGAAATAGTATCATTTGAGAATGTACGAAAGGGATGGCTCGACCGCTACAGAGAAGTACAGGTCTTTTATAGTACTGTGACTCTCCATCCTTTCTTCAATTCCATTTTTAAAGGTAGTATGTGTGGGCGGTGGTGTGTGTTATTTCTGTATATGGCAGTCGGTAATCGCTTACGATCAGTTGAGAATCTCTTGTTTGTTGACGTACACAAAAAATTTTTGTTCGTTATAAAATTGGTACAGCCCACACGCATATATTTCGAATAAATATCTTTCTATAGTCTCAAATTAGTGAATTATGAAATTTGCCAGTATTTGAAACTATTACGTGATGCCTATGTTAAAAATATATTTTTGTTCCAAATTTCTTTTGCGGCAGGTATTCAATTGTTTATTGTAAATGTTTTTTTTTTCAAATCGAACATTCTTGAAGAAACATTTTCGATGTGATGAGGAAACATTTTGAGATACCGTTCATATATCTAACAATTATTAAACGTTGTAAACTCGTTATCTTATTCTTATAGTCTTCTTGATTACACACACTTCTTCTTGATTACCCGACCACAAGGAGGACATTCACACGGAACATTATTGTATCCATGGGTTCTAGATTAAAGTTGTAAAATATATATATATTCAATCGTTACACAGTGAGTGAACATTGTATTAAAAGTTTAAACATTAACGCGTAATGTTTAAATAAATATGCCGTGTGGTATCTGCGTAAGAACTACCGCTGACTTTCTATCCGAAGGTGCCGTAAGCTACGACTAGGGGGAAAACCTTTAAAAAAGCAATAGGATACCGACAGGTGGCGGGATATGCTTCGAAATATATTGGACATAAATTCACGGGCAGCAACGTCTAATGTGCTTGCCATAGCGCGACCAGCAAGCGCTCACGGGAGAAGAGATATAGACTTTAATATCTTATTATTGTACATAAATACAGCTCAAGCTATAATAATAACAGGTAAAATGCGAAATCGTCCTATTCGCATTGGAATTGCTCGTAATTGTCTCGAAATATGGGAGAAGGAATCTTTCATTCAGTCGTTAGGAATCATTTAAGCGCACAGTTGTAGTGAACTTATAATGATGTATTTAATGTTGTAATCAATTTAACTGATTTATTAGAAATCCCTTCACACACACGCACTTCATGATAAAGAAGTATTAAGAACGGTTGCCACTAGATAAAACGTACCTTTTCCTCATTTTTGTTTCTCAAGTACCAAATACCTATTAATATTGGCGGTTAAGTTAACGGTAATTTTTTCATTGTTTCCTTCACCTTTAAAATATTAAAGCGATGCAAATATTTACGCCGAATACATTTATCACACAGTAAAATACGGCTGGGAGAGAAAGAAACAGACTATAGAGTTCTCGCCCTCTCGTCTGACTGATAACGACTGCTTTATCTAGCAAAAATACACGCGTACTTTATAATATTTCAAGGTTTCATGCGGGTGCCAATCCCTTCACTGTACTTTAAACGTAACTTGTTATCTTTACAGCTACTGTTAATAATGTGACAATAAAAATATTAAATTTAATACTTGTACATCGTGTTTTTTTGGCGTATCGTGAAAATAAATCGTGAATGATTTTGTTATTAGGGTTCCGCGTATAATAGTATAATAGTATAATAAACCAATGACACATGTGTATTTTATAACAGACAGACAAAGAAGGTCCTCAATTCGGTTGTGTTCTTTTTTTGCGTTACCTTAAGTATATATTTTCACACAATTGATATAAAAATGTAGTTGGAGTCGACATAAAAATTATGAAATCTATGTAACGGCTTCATCAATATAATATGTCAAAATCGTATTTTATTAGGTACGTTTTAATTAAAATGTGAAAAAACCGTATAAACTTATAGTAAATATATATTTAGCTTATTGATACTTGATAGGAACTTTCAAGGGCTTCGCCACCATTACATGCGATGGGTATGCAATGTAAATGATACACGGAAACGTTAATGGCTAAGTCCTAGACTAAAAGCTTATTCTTTTTAAAGCTGTCATAACACCTAAAACCACCCAAAGAAAGAATGTAAGCTTTAGTAAGAAGTTGTAGATTATATCTTTATATCTGACATCCGAAAATCCTAAAATTTTATATATATCTTATAATTGTAATCAATAGCATACATACTAATTTTAATACTATTTTGTGTATTTGCTTCACAAACTTCCAACATGAAAATTAATACACCAATGTTCCTTACGAAGGAGGGAGGAATTTCCTAAAAAAAAACTTTCTTAACCGACTCTTACTACTCATAATCAATTTCCGTGCCAAATCTCACTTTCATAACTCGAGTGGTTTTAGAGATTATTGATTAATCTGCTGTGACCTTTCGATGTTGTATAATATATGGATAATATATTAGCTTGCTTTTAAAGTACCCTATGACTTAATTTGATGAGAAACGATGTTGATATTTTCATTTAAGTTTTTAATTTACCCTAATATACAGTCCATGACGAAAACATTCGCATAAAAGATAGATTAATAGAAGTTTCCTCACATAGCTGCGCTGTAATTGCGACCCAGTTTAGTTACGATAAAGATGATTTTAATTGTGTAAAGCTCTCAGTTTAATTCCTATCCGACGCTAATTCGTTGCCATGGATTGATTAAGGGCAGTTAGTTATTCGAAGTGCGCATTAGGGTCGCGCTGGTCGATTGGGTCTGATCGACTTCCATTCATTTTTGTTAGGAAGGTCTGAAGACCAAGGAAATATTGTATTTCTTTAGCTCTCCAGCTTGTCCTTCCCGCTTTGTAGCTATTTTGTTCTTTTTTTATATCTATAAACAAATTGTTTTCTTAGGTGTATTGTTTGCATAAAAGTAAAAGAGAACATGTTGTAAAGATTAAATTTCTCAGTATGACTTAAACACCCGTCCTGTATAGCAACGGGAAAAATTAGGTACCTGAACGGGTAACAATGGAAGGAAGGGTGTGGCGGGATACAGAGCAGATGTGGATGGACATTCACAATGGAACTCACGCAAAATGAAACAAAACGTTATAGTTCCTTTTTGTGAAGTAAATACACACTTAGTTAAGAGTGGGTAAAGAAATCACAAGCTTTTTGGCGTCACTTAAATGAAGACTTACATGATGGTCTCGGGGAAATTCACCAGACTGTTAGTAGCTTTGTATAAGTGTTAAATGATCCAGACATTATATGAAAACATTGACCTAATTTTAATTGAATTTATCCATGCAAATCATGCTGGACTTTTTGTTATTAAATTGAAGATAAATTTAAGTAAGGAGAAGAGTAGGTAATCGGAATTCGAATCGAGGCTTGGAAATAAAGACCGGGAAGGGTTCACAATCTGTCAGGTTATCCCAAAAATATCTTCGGTGGAATGCGGGTTGAAAGGACTTAATTATCTAGACCTCTGTCTAGACATGATACATAAAAAAATATCTTCACGCAATTCCCAATACAGGGGTAGACAGAGGTCAAGTCTAGACAATTAAGTCCCTTTGACCCACCTTCCACCGAAGATATTTTCGGGACAACGTGACAGGTGGTGAGCCCGTCGCCGCCTTTATGTCCAAGCCAACGATGATATTCGTACATAAGTTTTTGAAAAACTCATTGGTACTGCCACCTGGGGATCGAACTCGGGTCTCGACTCGATATTCCGACCACCCAACAACTCGGCTATCGTGACTATAATGATATATAAGATATTTATTATTATTATTTATAGAAATTTAATAAAAAAACTGATACAGGCGGTAACATCGAAGCATATAATATGTTCTAGAAATTGTATCGATGGTGATAACAAATTCGACATCTTTAGCCTCCATCGTTACTACGCAATTAGACTTGACGACGAATCCAAACGGTCGTGCATCCATATTGTATTGTTGGTATTTTCGTAATAAACTGAATTCGATACGGTTTTTCTGTTATTTTCGATTCAGCTATATCTGTATACGTAAAGAAATAGAAGTCTGTTTCTAATTCCAAATTTATAGCATATAAAAAAAATTTGTCAGTCTGTTTTCTCCAGCTACTCATTGAAACGGGTGGACCGAATTTAACGGGAATTTCTCTGTCCGAGATTAATTAGAAGTAAAAGGTTCCTTCCCACGTTAAGTGTTTTACCGGGGGCAAAGCCGAACGCCAGCTTGTTCATAAAATACGTTCCATAACGCGTTCTTTCACTGCACGCTGTATAAAGAAATTCTATGTTTAAGGAGATTATATTAAAAAAGTTGTTGAAATGCCGCTTACTTACATTTACTTAAGAAGGGAAAATGAAAAGTTCAGGATTCTTTTTGTAGAAAGTTTTAGAAGGTCTTTTAGAAGGTCTTCTTCATTATCTATCATTATCTGTAAAATAGTAACACATCACGAGTTCTAAGCTTCACATGCCATTTAGATGTCAGGAATTCTGATCTAATGTGAAAAAATGCGTCTCTTTTTTACAATACGGAACAATAAACAGCTTTGTCATGCAAAAGTCACACGTCATTGTTCCATTCCCATTCTGCTCAACTTTCCAATTATTTATACCTGGTATTCACCACTCATAGAACCACCTGTACTAGTTTGAAAAGCGATAGCTGAATAAAAAAAAAACGGAGTTGTAGTTTTTCGCTGATCGATTTAATGATCTTTTAGGGTGGTGCGTTAGCTTTGTTATCACACTGCACACTAGCACACTGGTTTTCTAAAGATAGTATATATATAAACATTCGTCTTGCTTAGTATCTTGTTTTTTTTTTCCCAAGAGTTTGTGACAGACACTAAGATGACATTCTTGAAAATAGATTATTGCTTTGAGATGATATTTTACATTAAAATTAGTATCTGCACGCCCTTCCCAATACAGGGGTAGACAGAGGTCAAGTCTAGACAATTAAGTCCCTTTGACCCACCTTCCACCGATGATATTTTGGGACAGCATGACAGGTGATGAACCCGTCGCAGTCTGTATGTCCAAGCCAACGATGATATTCGTACATAAGTTTTGAAAACTCATTGGTACTGCCACCTGGGGATCGAACTCGGGTCTCGACTCGATATTCCGACCACCCAACAACTCGGCTATCGTGACTATAATGATATATAAGATATTTATTATTATTATTTATAGAAATTTAATAAAAAAACTGATACAGGCGGTAACATCGAAGCATATAATATGTTCTAGAAATTGTATCGATGGTGATAACAAATTCGACATCTTTAGCCTCCATCGTTACTACGCAATTAGACTTGACGACGAATCCAAACGGTCGTGCATCCATATTGTATTGTTGGTATTTTCGTAATAAACTGAATTCGATACGGTTTTTCTGTTATTTTCGATTCAGCTATATCTGTATACGTAAAGAAATAGAAGTCTGTTTCTAATTCCAAATTTATAGCATATAAAAAAAATTTGTCAGTCTGTTTTCTCCGGCTACTCATTGAAACGGGTGGACCGAATTTAACGGGAATTTCTCTGTCCGAGATTAATTAGAAGTAAAAGGTTCCTTCCCACGTTAAGTGTTTTACCGGGGGCAAAGCCGAACGCCAGCTAGTTAATAAAATACGTTCCATAACGCGGTCTTTCACTGCACGCTGTATAAAGAAATTCTATGTTTAAGGAGATTATATTAAAAAAGTTGTTGAAATGCCGCTTACTTACATTTACTTAAGAAGGGAAAATGAAAAGTTCAGGATTCTTTTTGTAGAAAGTTTTGTTTAGAAGGTCTTCTTCATTATCTATCATTATCTGTAAAATAGTAACACATCACGAGTTCTAAGCTTCACATGCCATTTAGATGTCAGGAATTCTGATCTAATGTGAAAAAATGCGTTTCTTTTTTTACAATACGGCACAATATATAGCTTTGTCATGCAAAAGTCACACGTCGTTTTGTTCCATTCCCATTCTGCTCGCTTTAATGTCTTTCAACTTTCCAATTATTTATACCTGGTATACACCACTCATAGAACCACCTGTACTATTGTAGTTTTCGCTGATCGATTTAATGATCTTTTAGGGTGGTGCGTTAGCTTTGTTATCACACTGCACACTAGCACACTGGTTTTCTAAAGATAGTATATATATATATGTATATATATATATGTATATATATATATAAACATTCGTCTTGCTTAGTATCTTGTTTTTTCCCAAGAGTTTGTGACAGACACTAAGATGACATTCTTGAAAATAGATTATTGCTTTGAGATGATATTTTACATTAAAATTAGTATCTGCACGCCCTTCCCAATACAGGGGTAGACAGAGTCTAGACAATTAAGTCCCTTCGACCCACCTTCCACCGATGATATTTTGGGACAGCATGACAGGTGATGAACCCGTCGCAGTCTGTATGTACAAGCCAACTATATGAATCGTACACAGGTTTTGAAAAAACCATTGGTACGAGCCTGCCACTTGGGGATCGAATTCGGGACTCTATTCGAATTCCGATCACTCTCTCCCGGCTGTCGTGACTTCAGATTATTTTCTCATCTTTTAGTATTTATGAGCCTAGATACATATACTATTTTACAAACTAATGCTTGTAACATCATTAGCAAAGGACATTTGAAATCGTTCTGGTGGCTATGGATAGAAATCTTAAAAACAACCTCACACAATAATAATAATAATAAATACAAATACTTGTAGAGTTATTGATTTACCAACCTTTAACAGGATTACCACCCAACATTTCATTCACTAAAGGCACCCACCTACGTATTATTTTGATTGGATTAAACCTACGCGAATGTTAATGTCAAATAATTCGCTTAACGAAATACATTTTAGACGTAGCTCTTTTGGTATATTATTTGTGTGTCTACATTTATGTAAAGTAATCATAGTCCGCGTAATAGTACTTTTTATATAGCCAATGAGTAGTCACGGAGAACTATTGCCTGAACGTTGTTGTCATACATTTTGCTAAATTTTTAAATGAAAAAAAAAGAATGAAAGTCTGCCCCGTAACTAATGTGTACGCCACTCGACCACGGACGTTGCTGTACGAGTATAGATAAGAGTTAAATAAATCTGTTAAGTATTTATATTCGTTATGTCTTTATTTATATTCGTTATGTCGTCGGCTTGGACATTTAGACGGTGACGCACGCACTTATCTATCACGTAGTCCCAAAATAAGGATCGAAACGACTTAATTGTCTAGACCTCTGTCTACCCCTATATTGGGAATGGCGTGAAGAGATATATATATATATATATATATATATATATATATATATATATATATATATATATATATATATATATATATATATATATATATATATATATATATATATATATATATATATATATATATATATATATATATATATATATATATATATATATATATATATATTGAAGTTGCATTGAAGTCAACGTGTTGAAAAAAAAATTAAAAACATGTCCTTTGTCCACAGAACTATTGATCCGAAACCGTGTAACCCTCGCACGCTGCAGAAGCCTAAACGCGGCGGCGGCTACCCCAAGGTGTTCCTCGGCGGTCTCCCGTCCAACATCACCGAGACCGACTTGAGAATGTTCTTCGGCCGTTACGGGAAGGTCATGGAGGTTGTCATCATGTATGACCAGGAGAAGAAGAAGTCGAGAGGTAAGTCCAGCCGTGGGAATCTGTAGAATTACAACCATGTATAGTCTATATTTGTTGATATTTGCAAATACAATGGAGATATCACTATCTTGTGAAATATGCAAAAAAATAAATATTTGATAGACAATACTAAAGCTGATAGATACAATTATTGTGGTATGAAAAAATTGTGTAAATTGTGGTCAAAGGTGATAGACTGCAATATTCAGGATATCAAGAAAAAAGTATTTTGATATGCTGAATATTAAATATTGAATAAAAAATCATTTCTTATTGAGGAATGTCTTAAAATATAATATTAACACACATGTTGTAATTGAAAATACTAAATGGGTTCTCTTTAATAAGATTGTTTAATTTGTGAAGTAATCTTTAAGTAGTGGATTGATTTTACAAATTCTAAAACTATTGAAAATAAAATATATCAATAGATATGATGTTTAAGCATAAGCCAGTAATTATTCAAGGCATGCCTCTAATTTAATATTGATGACTGTAACTTGTTTGGTTTTTCGCAGTTTGGAAATAACTTTTACCTCTTTACCATAGATGCATCATAAATCATCTGCTTTTATTCATAGTTTTTTAAGATTTCTCTGTCCGGTAGAGATTTTTATGATTAACAGTAATTTGTAATATGAAAATAAATATTCTTTAACAAATTGTCTCTTTTGTCACCTAGTTGAACGAAGTCTAGGTATGTTATAGTAGTTATGTACACAATTTTCTAAAATAAATGGAGTCTAAACAATAATAACTGTTGTAGAAATGCATTTTGATCTATTATGAGTATATAAACTGTCATATTTGATTATTGTATCTATAAAAATCTGTGCTTATATGTTATTTCATGTCATTTTCTATAAGGCATAACAAAAATAATATGGTAGTAAAAAAAAACGATTTATTTTTGGTGTAATATTTATTCTTGAAAATTGCTATTGACTTTTTAATATACATTATTGTTTGAACGTTTTATTATATATATATTTATTATTATTATATATATATACAATTGCAAGGCCTATATTGAATTCTGTCGCTTTTGTCGCCTTTTCTTCCATCTCACTATTAGATTCGAGTTTTTTGTGGGAAAATATGGATACCATGTTTTTTTTAATCTTGAATGACTTATGGCCACTTGTAGCATGCAACCAATTGTCTTGCCTTATGTAAATGTTATTTGTGGGAGAACACCTGACTGTTGTCTTGACATGCTCAATGTTAAACAAAGCTGTTACTAGTGTAACATTTACTTTAAAAACATTTACTACTTACATTTTATAAATTTATACAAACACATGCTATGATAATGAAAGTAAAAAGAATGTGTGGATATGTTATCTACATGAAAATAGATCTTCTCAATTGATGAGCTGACACATGCTTAAGATCATGACGCAGAGGTAGCGCATTGTATCTTAATTTTCAGCACAAAATGGAAAAATTTTTCAATACCTAGGTTTCACCTAGGTTTACAAACCCTAGGCTAGATTGAGCAATTTAGCAAAATTATGTTTATCTTAGAATGCTTATAACATATCTTACACCTTTTATTTACTTATTACATCATTGCACTGTCGCGATCGTTATTTGGTTAAGTATTTATTTATATACATATTGTTTGCTTTATAGGCTTTGGATTCTTGTCATTTGAGGACGAGGTCTCGGTCGAGAGAGTGACTCAGGAACACTTCATCAATCTCAACGGGAAGCAGGTGAATGAACATTTCAATAGCTTAAAATAGCCTATTTTATGTATTTAAGGTTTTTAAGAAAACGTTTCTTGATGTCCACATCCAGGCAGTGCCCTCAACTGTAACTGTTGTTGGTACGTTCAGATGTTTGTGGGATAGTAAAGCAAATTAGCATATACTTGTATGTTCATGTAAGAAATACGAGTCTATAAAGTTTGCTACAACTTAAATGTCATTTAAATGGTTTTCATGTGGTTATTTTCAAAGTTATGTTAATGTTTGATTATAGTTATCATTTATAAAGTAGCTTCCGCCCGCGGCTACACTCATTTTTTTTGATGTTATAAAAGCCTGAAAAGGAAGCCTGTCTGAAGTTTTCCCCAGGTTTTGCTGAATCCTAGGAAGACTACTAAAATAATTCAAATAGGTCAAAAAATTAAAATCTTACTACATACAGGAAAAACTAACCATTGTTCATAAACTAACAAAATAGACTAGATCACTCTCAAAGAGCTGGAGTTATTCCTACTCACATGATTCTTAACGTAATATTATGGCCAATTTATACAAAATTTTCATAAATTGTAGCCCATGTGATATTCTAATTTAAAAGCTAGTAGTAGTTGTAGTAGTTTTGGCGTGAAAGATTAAACGAACATCCATCTATCCTAAGAAACTAGCCATTTGTAATGACCAGGTTGGCTTAGCGGATTTTGAATGAGCTGTGATCGTCAGGTTGAGATCAAGCGCGCGGAGCCCCGCGATGGGTCCGGCAAGCTGGGCTCGGGCTCCGGCGGCATGGGCGGCGGCGCCATGGGCGGAGCGCCCGGCGACGCGCCCGCCGCCGGCCAGTGGGGCCCGCCGCAGGGCGCGCCCATCAACATGATCCAGGGCCACAACGGTCAGATGGGCGGCCCGCCCATCAACATGCCCATGGCCGGCCCTAATATCATGCAGGGGTGAGTCTCTCACAACAGGAATATTATTCACAGCAGGAATTCAAGAAATTACTGTTTTAGGCGCGCAGGCACGTCCTAGTAGCCTGTGTCGATTAGTTTCGTTCAAATGCCTACAGTGTATGGATGTGACGCTTTTACAATTTTATAATATAAAAGATCATGAATAGTCTATTGAGTACTCTATTTTCGGGTTTGTTATGAGGCTAAGTTAATTTATTTCTTTGCGGACATTAATGTAATCAAAGATTTGTCTTAACTTGGTAATTTACAGTTTTAATTGAAAAAAATACACTTTTAATCTGTTACAGTTGTAGGTAAAATTGCATAATTAATTGATTATATTGAAAGTATTTTGCAACCAATTTGTGAAGGTTACTGTAGATGCACAAGCATATAATATATTATAAATGTAAAAGTAATGAGTAAATGTTTATTGTAAATTTGATTTTGTCCATTAAAGCTGTATTAAAATGAGACTGTATAGTGAAATTTGTTAAAATCATACTATACTCAGCTGTATTTTACGTATATGTTACCTTATCATTATGATGTAGTTCACTCAGCAGCCACTGATATTGATTGGGAATATTTCATTTTCATTACACTAACGAGATCCACGGAGAGAGTGAGCGTAGCACAGGAGGTCCGTGTGAGAGCGAGCGGTCGCTGAGCTTGTGGTGTGTGTCCGCAGCTACCAGGGCTGGGGCACGTCGCCGGGGCAGACGTCGTACGCGGGCTACGGCGCGGCGGGCGGCGGCGCGGGCCCGGGCAACTACCAGGGCTGGGGCGCGCCGCCCGCGCCGCAGGCGCCGCCGCACGCGCCCGCCTGGCCCGCCACCAACAACTACACGCAGCACGCGCAGCCGCCCGCGCAGGGCTACGGCAGCTACGGTCAGTGAGACGCGCCGCACGCGCGCACGCACACTGCGCATCCACAGTGCACACACACACACACACACACGCACACACTCCGCATCCACAGTGCACACACACACACACACACACACACACACACACACACACACACTCCGCAACCACGCTGCACACACTGCACTGACATTTTAAGACGAACGCCTATTTCAGATGAGAGATATTTTGTTTCACTGTGGAAGTCTCGGTAAATTTAGCAGTTAAAATTACCTTTTAACAATTTAACCAGGGCTGGCCCTGGAATCGCACCTGGGCCACAAACGGTAAGTAAGTAAGCCCACACACCCCCTTCCCCCAATTTGAGGGGGGGGGGCACTCTAAGGCCGGCACCGCATCTGCTAAGCCTCTGATATTGCGGGTGTTCATGGGCGTTGGTAATCACTTACCATCTCGTGAGCCACCTGTTCGTTTGCCGGCCTTTTCTAAAAAAAAAAAACGGTAAGTAACATAAGTTGTTACACATTAAAACTACGTAATTAGATTACGAAACGGGACTCATGTGCCTACCCTGTTTTAAAATCAAGCACACATATATATTGTGTACTGGAAAATTGCATGATCATTTATCGAGCATCACTTCAAGATACTCTACCCCGTCAAAAAACAAGTAATGAGGAAAATTATATATTAAATGTATTATTGCCATCTATTTCTCACCAAGCGAAGTTTGTTCATTCGAATAGACGAATCTAAAATAATGAAGATACACACCCAGACCCGAAATTTATTTTTTACATTGATTGCACCCGTTTGGGAATTGAAACCTGGACCTCCGATCTGGCTACACCATGAAAACCGGCCGTAATGCGAAATTAGTCTGTAAAAATAAATATAGAATTATATGTGGACCTGTTGAAGTGTGTACCAATGGATTTAAATAAAGCTTGCAACCAAATGTGTTTATAAACGCAGAGCAATATGGCCCTGCGTTTACGGTTGCAGTGTGGTTACAGCGTCAGAATATACCATCCCCTTTCTTTCCGTAATTGTAAGAGGCGTCAATAGAAGCCTACGGATGGCGGGTTAACATTCTCAAAAAGTACCAGATTAACGATCAGCAGGCTGTTGGACGGACTGAAGTGTTTGAGGTGCAAGGGGTCTGATACTGCGATCGCCAATACGCTTGCCAAGCGAGGCGATTATGACAAACTCTACCTTACTACAGAAACACCTATAGCCAATACAGTACATGCTGTTATTTAAGTAAGTAAATCATTTAATATGTAGTACATACTCGCAATGTTTAAACGAAAAATATTCCTCGTGTATATAGGGAATATTCATATGTTAGGAAGATGTCTGTTGGGCCAACGGTAAGAGGTGTTTAGTTGAACAATAGTATTAGAGATTTTGTATGACCATTATCCACATCCAGGCAGTGCTCTCAACAACACCTGTTGTCGGTACGTTCAGATGTTTGTGGGATATAAATGCAGACCAGCATATACTCTTTGTTCACGTGAACTACAGAGTCTACAAAGTTTGCAACAAATAATATATATAGAGTTCAGTGTTTCTTTCTGTTATTAATGTGACTGCTTTAAATTAAGTACAGATTTTTATCATGTGAATAGGGTGGGTAGTTAACAAAATATAAGGTAATTGACAGCTTAGCGTGGAAAGCTAGAACTATCCATATCGTACTTTATTCTTCCATACTGACGGCTACACTACCAAGAACAATTATTTGTAATTTCTTCTAATGCGTAACTCATGCGAGAATCAAAGAAACTACAACCGCTGCAGTCGAATTCTATGGCGCTGCTAGTCGACGGCTAAAGTTGTTTCATTCGTCCATACGCCCATTTTTAGATATGAAAAAAAGATATATGATTTCACCGCCACTATATAAAATTATTCGGATTTTACAATCAGGCCCCTGTATGTGTTGTCCCTTGATGGAATCCCGAATCGAACCCACGACTACCAGCATCGCGGTCAAATGTTGCAGCACAGCGTCACCTAAAACATTTAATACGCGATTAAAAATACGTTATTTCAGAACGAAAATTAAATAGAACGATGTGCAGACTTTTTATGTCGGAATTTTTAGCAGAGACTTTTCAGGATGCAGTGCTTGTATGGCAGAGCTTAGAGTTAGAATAGCTGAAATTTTAACAGGAGTACAGAGTGTAATAATTTTCAACGAATTTTTAAACACATTATCAAGGAGTTACTGATGAATACAATGTCAATGTAGGAAGTTAAATGTTTTACAAATTACACAAAATCTTGTTAAATGACTTCAAGATCCAGTGCAATCGTACAACGTAATAACGTTATCAATATCCCGACTAATAGATTCTCCTTTCTGGACTTATCTTTGCTCGCCTCTATCCCAAATTGTAGTCAATCAACCCGCTTTGGAACAGTGGCAGACTCTTCCCATAGACAATCTGTATCCAGCATTGAATAGTCACTTCATCCCTATATTGTATTTGCTGTCCGTCCTCTGTTAACGTCACTTCGCCTTTGCTCCGCTTCACATCTCCCCCTCCCTTTTTATTAGGGAGCGTTCATCCCCCCCGCTGTGCCGGGCTCGCTGACGTTAAACGTTTGTTGTGCAGCGAACTACAGCTCAGCGCCGGCGGGCGCGTCGACCGGTGGAAGCTGGACCACCTGGAACATGGCGCAGAACTCCAACTCCACCGGCTCCGGTGAGTCCCAAAAGACAGCTTTAAACAGTACAAGTGACTGGATAGTATAGTGTACCTTCGTACTTGTTAGGCTGTAGTGACGCTTTAAACATTACAAGAGACTTGAGTGTGTAGTTTACCTTCGTACTCGTTAGGGGTAGTGACGCTTTAAATAGTACAAGTGACTGGATAGTATAGTTTACATTCGTACTTGTTGGGCGGTAGTGACGGTTAAAACAGTACAAGTGACTGGATAGTATAGTTTATTTTCGTACTTGTTAGGCGGTAGTGACGCTTTAAACAGTACAAGTGACTGGATAGTATAGTTTACATTCTTACTTGTTAGGCGGTAGTGACGCTTTAAACAGTAAAAGTGACTGGATAGTGTAGTTTACCTTCGTACTTGTTAGGAAGTGACGCTTTAAACAATACAAGTGACTGGATAGTATATTTTACATTCGTACTTGTTGGTCGGTATTGACGGTTAAAACAGTACAAATGACTGGATAGTAGTTTACATTCGTACTTGTTAGGCGGTAGTGACGCTACAAGACAGTACAAGAGACTGGTTAAGTATAGTTATTGGTTTGAGTCTGATCCAGCCCTTCCTATATTGTGACAGATGATAATTGTTGTTGTAAGATTATTGCGTGCTGTTGGTTGATTGGAAATTATATTCGAATAAACTTTTAAAGTTTCTTTGGGCATAATGTGTCGAAATTGTCGAATCGGTCCCATATCGAAATATTTTACAATAAGAAACGCATCAGTGAACGTCTCTAAGAGGGATGTCCCTATTTAATGACCGTACCTTAACCTTTTATAAATATTTCTAATTATTAAAAATAATTAGTTATCGTTATGAATGAACATTACTAGATTTTTTGGTACAAAACACGGTTATATAGTTGTTACGCTTTTTATGATGCGATTTTTGTTATGATGCGTAGGAACTGAAAAATAATTAGAATAACAGTAAGTATACCGTTCAATTGATGCTTATTGTAGAAATTAGATGTGACGCTGTCAGTGGGGCGGGATATTCCACATGTGGAATTTCTAACAAGTATGTTGGTAGTTTTCTTTACCTACGTCGCTTATAAGTGACGACTATAGGTCTTGTCACGTTGTCCAAAATAAGCTTAAGTAGAAGGTGCGTGGAAAGGAATTCATTGTTAAGACCTCTGCCTATCCCAGTATGGAAGACTGCGTGAAAGTATAGTGTGGACGTTGGTCATAAGTTTTTTTTTTTTTCGATTTGGTTATTTGACGATTTGGCTGACATTTGGTTTACGATTTATGATTTCGTATCCAAAATAAAACTTAGTTTGATCGTTCCTCATTCAGGCAGTGCTTCCAACTCTTTCTGTTGTTAGTACGTTCAGATGTTTGTGGGATAGCATAGCAGAGTAGCATATTCTCTTTGTTCATGTGAATTATAGAGCCTACAATGTTTTTTGCGATAGAATTTTATTTGAATGTATGGACGATTTAAAAAAGATATTGCGTTTAAAAATTTGTCTGCTTTTCATAAGTGTCTATATGCAAGTTTCTGATTATGATTCTCCAAGATTAAATAATAAGATTGAATTCCAAGATAAAAGTTAGGAAAAGTTTGCAGCAAAATTATAATGAATTATGTATATAATTAAAAAGAAATTTCTTTGGCGTATTTAATTTACAGTCGAAACAAGATCATGGGTTTGGATGTGAATGAGTTTTAATTAGAACTAGAAGAGGATAGATAGGTTCTTGGCTAATTCCACTGATATTAATTTTGATAAAAATTTGAGACAAACAAAACGAAAAAACTATTACAAGTGATTACCCAAAATTTCTTATTTACGGGCATTTCTCAAAGACTTATTCCATACATATTTTCTTGACCTGTTAGATACGATCACAACAACAAAAAAAAACATTCATTTTTATTACAATATTAATGTTTAATAATAATGAATTTGACGACCGCCGTGCGGAGGTTGTCACATCGCGAACATACTGGTTTTTACGGTGTTGCCAGCTCTGAAATCTTAGATTCGATTTCCAGACAGGTCAATGTAGAAAATTACCTTCACCATATTGTCTAGGGTCTACCTTCTATGTTCGATGGTAACTTCGTCGTTTTCGATTCCGTAACACGCGCTAGAGCAACTTTGGCATCAGAGCAATGTATGTCGTGTTGTCCCTATTTGTGCATCTATTAATTTTTGCGATGTATATAATCGTTGGGCGATCGAGTTGGATTCCCAATGCTACGAGCTTACTACATGGGTTTTTTTTTTTAAAACTTGTGTACGATTTACATCGTCGGCTTGGGCATAAATACCACATGTCACTTTGTCCCAAAAAAGTGTCCACGATCGGAGGTGGGTGGGAGAGACATAATTCTCTAGACCTCTGTCTATCCACGTATCGGGGATGCCCTGAAGATGTTTTCTTATTTTTATGTACCTCATAGTTAGATTAAGCGATGTACAGCCTGTGAGAGAGTGTGTAAGAGCGCGACGCGTCCTGCGACAGGTTCGTACGTGCCGCTGTCGGAGAGCGGCGAGATGTACGGGCGCGGCGCGGGCGGCGCGGGCGGCGGCGCGGCGCCGGCGCTCACCGGCGCCCTCTCCTCGGGCGCGCTCAACAAGTCCTCGTCCGACTACTCCACGTACCAGCAGTACCCGCCCGCGTACCAGCAGGACCAGGTACGCATGCGCGCGCGCACTTAGCGCACGCACGCACACGCACGTACATGTACACGCACACGTACACGTTCGCGCTCACAGTCATGCTGAGGTTTTTTTTTTAATTTTTAATTTAATTATATAAATATTTAGTAGATTTTTTTTTATATAGTTTCCGTCATGTCATCGTTATTTTAAATCGAAATTTTAATCTTTTTTATATTATCCTCGGTCACATTAATAAATCATGAGAATGCGATGACATTTTATTGCAACTGTAGTTTCGATGTCAGCGATGTACGTGTCGCTAACGTGTATGAGTACAGTGCAATACTTATGTTTACACACACCACATTCAAATGTATTTATGTACTGTGTGCATTAACAAAAGTATTTGATTACACATGCTTTTCTCGACTTTTAATCATAATTAGATGGGGAATATTATGCATATATACGCATTTCCTTATTTCTGGAGTAAGTACCTTTTAATATTTAAGTGGCTACAAATATTTCACCTTGCATGAAAAAAGTCCATCTAGTAATGATTATCAGTTATTACATTATATGCCTAGTATCAAATAAATATAATAAATCGATTTCAACAATATCATTTTATACCAAACACTCATTCATAATAATAATAAAAAATATATAATTAAAATTAATCCTATTGTTTGGTTTTATTATAAAATGATGTATTTTAACAATCATTACTGCTCATAGAGGAGTCAACTAATGTTTATTAATCTCATGTAATGTCTTACAAATCTGAATAATGATTGGATAAAACTTACATGAGAAAATATTCATTGTCTTGGCTTTACTGTTTTTTTTTTTTAATATATTTCTTTGTGACAGTCAAGAGTAAAATGTTATTTTTTAAATGTAGATATAATTTTTTAACAATATGTAACATTGAATATACTGACTGCACATTGGAAATATTTATAGTTTTAAGTTTTGATTTGGCAACCTAGCATGGATTTTTAGATATAAGAAATAGGTACACTATAAAACAAACAGGTTTTGGATTTGAGTAGGCTATTTTAACCTTTTTCTAACCTTCCTAAATTAAATTTTTCTAATGGGGATGTGGTTATATTTATTAGTAAAGGCACCAATATAATACAGAGTGAAAATCACTTGTTGTGAAGAATGGTGGTATATTTGTGCCTTTTGTGTGGATCTCGTGCTTTGAAAATGCTTATTAAATTTACTCCTTACATGTAATAAGTTGCAGTATCATTTGTAACTAACTTTGAAAAGCATTTTTTATGTTTAATTAATTGGTTTAAACTTAGTTATGCAGTACAGAAATATGTAAACAACATGGGCAATGTTTTCATTTTTAACGTGAAACATTGTGTTATTTTGAGTATGCAGTAAACGACTTAGATAGAAATTAGATATAGATTAAACTTTGCTACATTTTGTTTAGCATTCGGTTGGTAATTTAACATGAATTTGTTCAGTATTTTTTAATTGACAGATATTACTGTATTGCATATAATGAGTAAAGCATTATTCAATATTTCTGTTCAACCAGTACATTATGGATTAAATAAGAATAGTCTTTATTAATCTAACATGTGCTGGTTACAGATTTCATTTAAATATCATACTTTAATCTCGTCACTACATCTTGGATGAATGAACACTCTGTTATCGATATAATGCTAATTAACACTTTAGCAAACACTAACATATATTTGTCCAAGATATAGTCGCTTGTATAATTTATGCTCATATTGCTTGAAATCGCTTTAGGCGATTTATTGAATCATTACTAAAGTACAGCCAAGTTGATTTAGTATTGTATTTTTGCTCACGCCCAGGGGCTTGCCTCCGTTCCTCCCACTTCCCATGTCCCGCTTTATCTTTGATTTTGTCCTGCATCTTTCCATAAACAAGTTTCGAGTGGTTTCCGGTATGCCAGAATGCATGGATGTTACTCTATATCCCATTTTTATGATACGACCGTTACCAGTGATGTGTTGAGAGCCGTATGTATGTAAGCTATGATTGCAACGTTCAATTTGGTTGTACTTAAAGTTTGTTTGCGATTCACGAGTGGAAGCGCATTCGCGCGACGCCTCGGCGAGCGAGTGAAATTCAGCGAAGTTTACTTACTATTCGAATGCAAACAAACAAGATGATGCGGTCGAAATGCAGCATGAATTATATATACCATAGAGTCCATATTAGTTTGCCTCTACCCCCCCCCCCCCCCCTCCGCTATTGTGTGCTGTTTTGAGATATATAAGACGCTTTCTATATCGAAGACATCGACTTTCTCTGCATGTTTTCAGTGGCGAGATTAAAAAAAACGTGCGATGTCTTTTTGATTTTACGAGCTATGCTGCGGTTCGTGTCTCGAGCTGTATTGCTAATTACCCCGCTGACGCGAGCCGGCTGTCCCTCGGGGCAATAGTTCGCCGCACCGCTGTCCATAGTGAAAAATCAACAAGATTAACAGACTCTCTATCAACTTTCGCTGAAGGTCTCTCACCGCCGCCCCTCCCCCTCCCACGCCCGCCCCGCCATCCCCTCCCTGAGCCATCATCCCGCCCTGGGGTTTAACTTACATGCTTTCGCCCGGTCCATTTTCACGCGCTGCGCTACTTACATAAAACTGCCTGAGTCAGGACGTGCATTGTGGCGAGTGGGACTTGATGTCTTATAATTCTTCTTTTCCAGTTGGTCGATCAGGGTCCACAAGAGTGGCTCCTCCAGAAAGACAATTAGAGATATTGGTGGGTTCGGACGGGGGTATGTCGCGAAACTCTGGGGATTTCTCACTATGGACGGTTCGGTTAATGCGACGATCACGCGGGCTCAACTAAAAGGCATCGCACCGCACTAGATGTTAAGCTTACCTTTAGTTCCATTCAGAATATTCATATTGCATTTTTTTTGTGTAGTCGTCGAGGTGATTCAATTGCTTTGTTTCATCTCAACACATGTAAATTGGCATTTAAAGTACAAATTAGTAAAATTTGGATTTTTCTCGTATTGTTACAGGTTCATTAATAGTTAACTTTAACGATAAAAATAATGTTAAGAGAGCTCTACTGTACTTTAAGTGTTCAGAGACGTAATCCATAATTCTGTTGAATGTAACGAGATATCATATTATATTTAGGAATTAAAAAATAAAAAAAAAACTGTGTTAAAACATCATGGGGCATCGTCGAATGTGGCCCTCGAGGAACAACTTATATTGACATATTAAATCGATTGACATAATAACGATTTGTGGCCTCATTTGGATCCCTCATGACGTGACGGACGCGCCGCAGCCGGAGGGAGCCTCGGCCAGTCGCGCTCCCAATTCTGTACTGTGTTACTGCGGCTCTTGCGCGTTGTGATTGGTGGAAACCAGGCGATGGGCTGAGGCTACGCTCCAGCTGCGAACTGGGCGAGACGTCCAGGACTTGAGATCATAAATAGAAACGCTTTTTGATTATTATTTGCGGACAGATAAATGTTAATCATTAACGCTAGCTTACTCCGTGTTGCTTACCGAACAGTAGCATTTGTATTTGCTTTTTCGTATACGCCCGTAGACGTTTAAATTCTAAACGCATCAATGTTCGCTCTGTGAACTCTACATTTAAACCACATTTCGGTTGCAACGTAGCCTCCGCCAATCGCTCGGCCTCTGAGGCTTCGGCCCGGCGGTCGTCGCGCGCTCGCACGGTCGCAACGCACTACTGACATAACGCAACATTGACGACATTACCGTTTACAATTGACACCGCGACCTACACGGCGAAATTAACGAGATTCGGCAAACCGAGGGAGTGGCGCTCTCATATCGTACGATAGATTGGCACTGGATTTTAATTAGACAAGTTGCAGTTAAAGTTGCGATTGGAGCGTCAACCGTTCGTCGTTCGATCTGTCGAATCAGTTTAATTTCGTCGCGCGCGTCTCGGATGCGGTCTGTCGGGTCGCGCTGCGGCCGTGCGCGCGCGCGCTTAACGTGTGCGCACGGGTGGTAGGGCTCGTCGTACGGCGGGTCGCGGGCGTACGGCGGCGAGTACCACGGCGCGGCGGGCGGCGCGCAGCCGCCAGGTGTGCACGCGGTGCCGCACCACGCGCCCAAGCACTTCGCCGCCGGCGAGTTTAACAAGGAGTGGCCCGCCGCCTAATCGCGCACCGCCGCCCGCGCCGGCCCGCGCCCCGCCCCCCGCGCCGCGCCACCCCCGACCCCGCGCACCGCGCTCCCCCCGCACCGCAACCCCGCACCCCCCCCGCGCCCGTCCGCATTCCGCTCCCCGCTCCCCCCGCGCCCGCTCGCACTCCGCGCCCCGCGCTCCCGCTTCCCCCGCACCGATTCCCCCCTCCCCCCGCTCCCGGCCCCTCTCAAATCCACTCGCGTCGCACCGCGACCTTTTCCTTCGCAAGCCTAGTTACCTTCCGCGTCCCAGTCCCGACACTGGACGGCAGTTGTCCCGTCGGCTACCGCTGTAGCCTGCGGACGAGTGATTATCGGTCAGTGTTTGTGAGAAACAATCGGGCGGGTGCGCGTTACCGGTCGGTGCCCACGGACGATCGGCCCTGGACTTGATTTCTGACACACCTCGAATCGCCGACGTTAGTTGTTTAGAGTCCGATCAGCTCCTACCTACCCCTCCCTCTACCCACACACACACACACACACACACACACACACACACACAGACACGACGACGTCTAACAAAAACACGACACCACATTATACAACACGTTTTAATTAAGTATATTTTTTAAAACGGAAGGGTTTTATACAATGCAATATAAAATATAAACGTTGATTCTTAGAGTAAATATTGCATGCAATTTTATGAAAGTTATATTATGAAATTGAGCGCCACACCTACGACTGCATTAACACAAACCCACACGCGTAAGTAAGGTGTTGTTTTTTAAAATAATAAAAAAAAAATGAAAAAATTAAAAAAAATCAAGTTCTCTAAATGTTTAGGACTCGTGACTACTAACCCCGTTAAGGGTTAGATCCTTTTTCAATTTAAATAAAACTCTTTGTTACATTATATGGGCTTACAATCTTGTGTGTTCACATTGTATTTCTCTCGTACACTGAGCAAAATATATTGTGTTCTCTGATATTATTTCCACCCCCGAAGTTTTCGCGGCCCCCCCCTCTATTTTCATCCCAAAAATATTAACTCGTGTACGTCCCATGTACACATTCTTTTGTCTTTTTTATATAACTCATTTTATGGATGTGGGCTCTTATTATTTTTTTTTTAATTTTAATTCTAATCGTGAATTTCTTTGTTCTTTGGAAATTTGATGATTTCTTTTAATAACATTATGTTGAGCGATGGGATCTCAGCTCGCCACGAGACGGCGGCACGTCGAGCACTCGCCCGCCGCCACCGCGCACATTTGACAGTAACTGTTAAAAAGGCCAATTTAGGGAAAATGACCTAAACAACTTAACTTAAGCTAATGACTTGTATAAATATTTGGTATATATATCGATATGTATGTTTAATATTAGAATTTTGGTTATTTACCACCCACTAGACTTAGGAAAATGATAGGGATGTAATGAAATAATTATGTGTTAATATTTAAACAAAACATAGTATGACTGAACGTGATTTAATAATATTTTTTTAATAATATCCCGTATTTAATTACTTAAAGGGGAGCAATTCTGTATAAATATTAGTAATTTTAATTTTTTTTGTCTATGGATATTGATTTTAGTTTTTTATCGCATTTTTTAAGTTGATAATTGATTTTTTTTAATAATTTATAATGAATTAAAATTTACCTGCCAAATTGTTTTAACGAGCAAACGATGTAATTGTTAAGTGACAAAGCTCAATCATTTAGGATAATATTATAGAAGTCGGATTTGAATCCGGTCGCACCCATCGCGCGGACGACTGTACATATACTTACTTGTGTGTAAAGCATAATTTTAATCGATTCTCTCGTCACATAGTTTTAAAGTTTTTAATTTATGCGGATTGCCAAATATTTTTAAAAACTGTATAGAGCTTCCGATGGCCGATACGGACGTCGGTTTAGAAGTATCTTTAACATAAATACGAGCAGGTCGTAACCGCGCGCCCGCCGCTCCCGCAGCAAAGTGAGTTATAATTTAAAATAACATTGTTAGATTAAATTTAATGTTAGTCCTTTACTGTACTATATCGCTCAATCATTTGACCGATCGACTGATTAAAATTTTAGTGTTAAGCTAAGTAATTAACAGCGGGGGCATTGGGCGAGCGCGCGGAGCAACGGCGCCCTCGCATTATTTGTTGTAATTATCTTAGAGTTTACGATGGGTCTGCGCGACTAGACACCGCCCCAGTTAGGCGCTCGGTAAGGTTCGTTATGAACGTTTTTTAAAATAGACAAATTGTTGATGATTACATTGCGAATGCATAATTTGATCGTATATAGTATAGGGTTATTTAAGATCGCACCATAAGTAAAGTATAATTTATCTACGTGAGGTGTTTAAGCAAATTAATAAGAGAAGCGGTCCGTCGCGACGGGTGCGGCGTCCCAAATTTAAAGCTAAAGCATAGTGAAAAATGAGACGCCTTTACAATTGTGATGTTCATAGTTAACGCGCATATTGGTACATTTCTTATAGCTCTGTATATTACATAAATGACTGAAGCAAGGACATTATGTAGGAAGACGAAACTCGTACCTTAAAAACAATATATTGAAATAATGTTAATAATTAAATAATTGACGTCGGTGCCTAAACAGCCCTCTAGGTTATGTATGTAGTTGTTCCCGCTTTCTACCATTATGTTTTTTTTTAACTCGTTAATCTGTTCGTTCCTATTTTAGTTAGATTTAATTTGTCTCGATTCATTCCTATGCAAATGTACGGTGCGTGTAATCGCTCGCTCGCTCGTTCGTTCGTTCGTTCGTTCGGTCTCTCATTAACCCGTTCATTTTCGCGCTACCAATTGCACGTAGATCCGCGTTCGTGTTGGCGCACGCACGCGGTCGGCCATCTTAAGTTGCATACTCGATCTCTTACGGACACGCACGCGTCAATTTGCGCGCCATTTTATTCTCATGATATCGTTTCCATCTCTTCGGTTATGATTTACTCACAGTAGTTTTAATGTACAACCACCGATAACGGACGACATGGTTCGTGTCTGTTTAATATTAGGAAACGATGCCTTACAAAAAGTTAAGTGAATATATAGATGATTTATATTATGTTATTTTCAGTGATAATGAATTAGCACTAAGACGAGTTAGATACGGGCCTTTGCCCAGCACTCATACCTTCGGAACAATATAAGAACTTAGTTTGTAATTAACCATCGTGGCAATCTTCTAAGTAAACATAAAGAATATAATTTATTTAAAATAAAGTATAATATGTATTAGAAATTTTAGATTTACTCAACATTAAACTTAGTGCAAATTATTGTGAAAAAAAAATCAATTGAGACTATTTATATGGGTTTTTAATTATTATTATATAGGTGAAGAGCATAAAAATATTGGATGAATTTATTAATTAAAATAGTTAGCAAAATACAAATACGGTTAAGAGGAGTTAGAGGCTCAGCTGTCAAATGTGAAGCGGGCGGCGGCACGGTGGCGGCCCCTCGCGCCCATCGCCCAACGCCCAAAATTGTACAAACCGCGAGTGACACTTGTATCCTCCGCAATTTTAATATTACGCCGAGTAATATCGACACGAGATATACACTGTATCTTAATAATAATGTTTTATGGTATAATATTTTTAATCATGGCTTAACAGTAGTACTGTTGTGTAGTTAACATTTCGACTCTTGTTTGTATTACATTATATAATAGTGTACGCGGTTTTTATATGTGTATGTTTATTCAGTAGCGACATGTTTGTGTAAAAGTGTATTTTTGGTATTTGATATGTCACACGCGCGGGACTACCGTCGTGTGTATTATACATTAAATATACTTATGATCGTAATTGACTAATTATATTATACAAGGCCCCTAGAGTTAACGTTAGGTTAGCAGGACTCTTTTTTTAAGTTTACTTCTACTCGTCTAAAGGAATTTGCATTTAATTGCATCGGCAGCCAGCACGTCGATTGTTGTTTGTAGTCGAATCTAAAGTTATTTTTAAAACAATGCAGGTATTATTAATATAAATCCTCATATTTATACTAGAATATTATAATATAAATGTAATTATGAACACACTCTTATCGTAAAATAAAATTGCACGTGCTTTACGATTAATTATAATAACATTAAACCTAGGGCAAGTTGTTATTTATTTCTGTTTTAATATTAAAACAAATTAATGTTGATTATTTTTAAAAAACTATATTTTTTTCATTATAGTGGATTAAAGTACATAATTCTCTATCGGTTAGATTACAAAATTTATTAGGTGAACTATCGACTGATGTACAATATTTAAAGTAATGGTTATTTACGGCAGTGTATAAGTTTTACTTTACGCCCGTTAGGGGGCACTGTATTTATATAACAGACTTGTGTTAATTTCCTAAAATGTAATTAATTGGAAGCGGCGACCGCGACCGAGCCACAAACTAAGTATAATACGATTGTAAGACTATTATCTAGATTTGTTGTAAACGTGTAATGTGTAGAGTACTATACTTAGCCCTAACGAGTGCGTAGCGCCGGGCGCGACTTGCCGCGCCGGCCGCCCGCCGCACGCCGCCCGCCGCGGCAAGCCCGCGCTCGCATTACTTTATGTTATATAAAAAGGAAAATTATGATACTTACATGAACGTCCTTGTTGATTCTTTTTTTTACGATGATTACCTAATGATAATTAGTTAATTACGGTTTTAATTATTAATTTTAATCGAAGCACTAATAAAATATTAAGACGAGAAGCTTGGAAGCAAAGAGTATTTGATGTAATAATATAAAGTGCTATCACAGAACATAACATTTAAGGTTTTTCGAAGTAGAAATTATGCATTATTCATATTAGGTATTTTGGGTATATATTAGTGTTAGTTTTAACAGATAACATAAGTATGTAGTTTGTAATGTAATGGAAAAAAAATTAAGCAGTTTTGTCGTAGTTTCCTATTATTAAGCTTCTTCTATCTTAATGGTTTAAGTAATACTACTGGTTGATTAATTAAAATATTAATATTACCACTACAAATATTTGAGATATCTTATGATGAAATATATATCTACTATAAGGACATTATAAAACGTAGATAATTAAAAGAAATCAAAAGTTTCAAAATATGACTGGCTTTTTACTATTCGCCTTCAACCTTATCCACCCCCAACCCTTTAGAATATTGCGCCCCCATTGGATATCATAATTTTTGTTTTTATAAAGTCACATAAAGTACATATTCCGTGTCACATCTCCCTAAAGAATATACAAATAATAGTCTTACCACTCGAGAGAAACGTAACGCAATGTTGGCCGTTTCCAATAATTATATTCTATATGCACACTTTTATTTATTTTTTAAATCTTTTTTTTAATGCACGGTAACTCAGTCGCACTTCAAATCATGGTAAAGTATTTTCAAATTACTAACTTCATTTGCCATCCATTTTTTTTTCTTATGTCATATGAAACTGGTTTTCGACGGAGTAACTTAGTTCACAGTTACTAGCTAATATAGGATTTGTTTTGTAGCTCAAATTTTATTGTAGTACCCCCAGTGCACTTACTGCGTTTGGTCTCTGTTCAAATTGTATAAAAAATCGAACTATCAGCCTGATTGTAACAATAGGTATTGTAAACATTTAATGTATAAAATTAATCATTAGAAATACCCGATGACCTTCAATTCGTCGCCTGGACAATTCATAAATTAAAGCTGAGAACCATCACCACCATCTCGGATTGTAATACGCAAAAACGGATACCAAAAAAAGTCACGAGTGGCTGGGTGATCGGAATTGGAATCGAGAGGCCTGTGTTCGATCCCCTGGTGGCAGGCTCGTACCAATGGGTTTTTCAAAACCTATGTTGGCTTGGACATAAAGACGGCGACGGGCTCACCACCTGTCACGTTGCCCCGAAAATATCTTCGATGGAAGGTGGGTCGGAGGGACTTGTCTAGACTAGACCTCCTGTATTGGGAATTGCGTGAAGATATATTTATTTTATTTATAAAAATGGATACACGTTAAACTTACTCTTCGTGTTGGAGGTTAAAATAGAAGGCGCAGACAAATAACATACAACAACAACAATACCTTAAGTTTTTTACTTAGTATTCTTGTAATATCCCTCTATTTAAATTGTATGGGTATGAGTTTGGAGATAAATTAATTCACCGCGAAACTGATGCATTCTGGTATTTGATTATACCACATGTTGTTGACATTTTTCATTCAGGTTCATGTGTTGTTGTTCAAAACATACATGTTCATGTGTCAGGCCCCAGTACTGTTTAATCTTAAATCGAAAACCGTTCTACGGAAGTGAGTTCCACAAATCCATAGTAAGTGCTCGGCACATGTGGCTGATATTTTTTATCATTATTTAGTGTACGTGCGATATATATTAGAGACCAATCACGAGGGTGCCTTATTTACCTATTAATTTCCGTTGAAGAAGTACTACTGTACTAAGTCCGAAGAAGTACTGCCTTTTCATTTTATGCTAAGTTACTCCGTTTCAGCCAGTTTATTCGCATTTTCTTTTGCTATATATATCCACAGAGGGTGCAAATTCACTCCAGTAGTTTTAAGTGTTTTCCTACCATGTGATCGCTGTATAAACAGATGTATCTGAATATCTAATTAAGATTATGTAGATATTCTAACCGGGAACCTGGAAGGATTATAAACGCATTGGACAACTCTTCTGAAGTCTATATATTTTGTACTATGTCGCGTTACAGTCACGGCTGAAAGTGGTAGAGCTGTGTTCGTTGGTTAGATAAAAAAAAAAACAATGTTTTGAATCAAGTGTAGTGCTTGTGATTTGAACTATGTATAAAAAGGCTAAAAGGTCCTACAGAAGTCACTATCGACAGCTGGGTTCAGAATTTGTTCCAGGATTTTTAGTCTGGTGGCGCCAGACTAAAAATTCTGGAATTAACTATCGAATTAACTCTGTGATGAAGGAAATCTCTCATTTGCTCCCATTATCGGGGAAACAGCTCTTCGAAAATAATGAAAATATAAAAGTGGAAACAGCATTGGACAGCGTGGTGGTACTCTTTCATGGTTTGAAACCCTCACAAAGTATAGTAACATAGCCGTTACCTGGTTTACGTTACTGTTACGTAACCGTTCTTTACACTTCTGTTGAGACACCTCCTGCGAGATCAGATAGGACCAGGTGACGGTTTGAAGGAAATACTTTTGATAAGCGATGTAATTTGTAACAATACTGAACATGTACCTACACCTGCAGCCATATAACACATGCACACCAGTATTTCTATTTTACAACACACTATCTTATTAGTGGGCGATGGCGTAGTGGGCAATGCTGGCGGCACTAAATGCGGAAACGTATCGCAGATGAATGAAGGCATAGGAGGCTCCTCCGCAGGTTAAAAATCTAGCAGATTTCTTCATCAATCAAATCCCCTGTACTTGCCGAAGACAGGTTCTCTATTATCTCGATCATCCACAAACTAGTTAGAGATGTGAGTGTAGCACTCGTGGTTTAACTAATAACGTTAAAATGTAGAGATGTTATTAAGAACTAAGATAAAATTCCTCGGCCTAAAAATTCTGGAAACCTAAATGTTAAAAAAAAATATAATCTAAATCAAAATTATAATCCCAGTCGCATATGATTGGATAATAAAGTGAATCAATAGTCGAGACGAAATCATTTGCGTTTGAAAGTGGCGGCTCGATTTACTGTCGTGCATTGACTGCTAGTTAGTAAAGCCGAAAGTCTTTGGCTGAGAAACAACTAATACTAAACTATCAGAAATTTCTTTCACATATCCAATTGCAAGTTCATTCGAGATCTGCTATAAATTATTTGGGTAACCAGTATTATATGACTCGTAATACATTCATAGAAAATGTTCATATCATTCTGTATAAAAATTGTTATGAATTGTTACGTCAGGTGCCTTTGATGGTCTGCGGCATGGTGTCGCCACAGCAGTCGTTTTGTAACGTGTCGGATATGTCTGCATCAGCGTCAGGTCTCTATCAGTGCCAATTTTATAATGTCATATCCATGTAATTAAAAAAAAAACATAGATCATGTAGATAGGTAAGGCGATTTAATTTCATGAGTAGGAAGTTTTGTTTCATGTTGTTATTCCATAGTCTAGTAATTAATTTAGTTATTTAACTGGCAAAAAATCAGTATAATTCCGCCATGAGTTGTACTATCACGTACCGTAGGTGGTTAAAATAAGATTGGTCTTCGTCTAAGACATTGAAATATAATCTGATATATCTCAGCAATCAAAAACAGCCCATTGCTGATAAAGACCTTGCACAATACGAAGAAGGGCCAATTCTGAAGGTGATCCTTGATATCGGAGAGGTTCGTATTTAGCTGTATATTGTGCTATGGCTTATAGCAAATATTAAAGTTGTATTTATTACATTTAACATTATGCGTAAGCGCACGTACTGATTAATCTGGTAAGTCATATCAGCCTTATGGTAAGTAATTATAATACTAATTGGAGATAGTTGAGTAGTTCAGGAGGTATATGTTTTTGATTGAAAAATATAATAATAACCCAATTGACCTGTTAATGGCAGGTATTATAGAAGTAGAATTAATGAGATATTACACTACTTATTTTACTGTTATAAATTATCCAAAACTAATTTATTATTCCAATTAGTAATGATTACCGAAAGAACTAGTTATGAATCGAGTTGAGTAAAAAGTCCCTACACAATCTGACAAAAATACAGTGGAGCCAAATTAGCACTTCATTTGAGTAATGCCTTGCTTCCCAGTCATTCGTGTCCACGTTCAGACTACACATGTAGACAAATGTGACGTAATCAGGACCCCGTGTACGTAAGACCTTCGATAGATGGATTAATCACCTTGAATACATAAGTCCCATGCACTTGTTTTTGTCTTGGTGTGCCTTTGTTGCTCCACATGATTTTATAAATTAAATGACGTTTTTGATTTTCGCGTGTGACGGGTGACTGACTTCTAGCGAGTAAGATAGGTAGAATAAGAAACTTAGATACATATAAAATTTTTCTAACTTTCAAATTCTACGCGCGTTTCTGTCTACCTTTTCACTCATTGCCTTGTATCATAATATCTTATATATTTTTTTGAAAAACAGACAAAAGATTTGGCAGTATTTTTTCCACGAACCTCTATACAAAACCCTTTTATTTAAATTTTAGTACGCTTGTTAAAATATTGCCCTTTTTTTCTTCGTCGATAAGTTCCAATTCAGATCCACTTTCTTGAACATAGTTCTCTATTCAAACCTTAGGGCAAATATTTTGCTTGCGAACGGGATTTCGTTTTTTATTTTTATTTGAATGTGGTGCGAAAGTTCTGTATTCAAAATAATATAGACATTACTGATCATTATGCCTTAAAAGAAAGATGTCAAAGAAATTTTGACACTAAGTACATACATTTTGACACTAAATACACATCTTTATATCTATGATTTCTTGAGGTAGAGTTTCAAAATTCCCCTCAAAGTTAATCCCGAAAGGTAATTTTGATGATAAAACCAGAGACTGTGCTGAGCAAACGCCGTCGTAGGCATATGTTTTATTGTCATTCATGTGTTTTCTTTATATAATTGAGCTTTTAGGTTTTAGGCATTTAGTTATGAAGGATCTGGTATAGTGATCAGAAACTCGCCGGCCAAGCGTGACGGACGATATCATTATTTTGAAGAGTTATAGACTCTTTTGATGAAGAACTCTTTTAAAGTGTTACACCTTCACATCATGCCATTTAAATATTCCATTACGTTTACGTAGTCTTAGAAGCAGATAGTATAGATACCAATTTACACAGTATTTTCTAACTGAAACTTTAAATAAATGCAATGGTATCGTTTGGCGAAACGGGTGGCGTGTGGTGCGGTGAGTTTTTTTTTTACTATTTTATTTTTTTACTATAAAGACAAAGCTTTGAAACATTGCTTCTACTTAGCTTAATAGGGATATGTCTATAATTTAACACTCTATTGTATAGGTGATGACTATGAATACACCGGTGGCTCCGGAGACGGGTATCAGCGGTCATCTAAGCGGAGTTACCATGGATCATCATCTGGTGGAACCGCATCAGCGCCATCTTACCATCCCTATAGGCGTTAACGAGTGACGGCGCGCGATCTCTATGTTTCTATGCCACCCTGGTCCTTTTGACATATTTTCTTATTCATCTGCTTTCGGTTCGGTGGTTTTTTTTTTCAATCCGTCATGAATGCTGATAACATTTATTTAGTTTATCTCTAATGGCAGTTTCAAATTTTTTTAACACAGATAAATATTATTGGCAATCACAGACTTCAAAGCAATTCCAAATGAACCGATTTAACATCATGTATTTGTATAATAGTTTTTTTTTTACTCACGCAATCATTGAGTTTGTAAACGGTTTTTACTGGGCGGCGGGACTTATAAGAAGGATTGATCTGTTGGTAATATTTTGAAAAGCTTATCACTGCAAGCATTGCGTAATTCCAGTGCATTGACTAGTTAGAACAGTGTTTCGATAAGATATGTAAGTTATATTGAACTTCTTATAACCTCGCTCCCGAATATTAAGTTAGTAATAGATTTTTCTTTTAGACGTCTTTGTTGTGTTTTCGATCGCTGAGCGTCTCAAAGGCTTTGGGAACCAAAATTGATAGTTGTAACAAACATATCCATATCAATAGGCAGGCAAATCTATAATACAATTATTTTTGATAATTATTAAAGTTTACTCAATGTTATCTTTAAAACTACTCAATTTGACTTGGAATGTAAGATCCTTACGATATGTAAGTTTAGTTTTCTCCTAAATCTCAATAAGTGTACGTTTCATCTAATGTACGTTTAGTATCACACTACGTTTTGTTATATAACCAATTAAGGACTACCAGTAACGTTAATTACGTATATTATATAATTCCTGTAGGTACCTCTGACGGTATTAATTATTCCAGCAATTAAAATAAGTAATTTTACAACTACTTAAAGTGTAATTAGGTTGATAATTAGATTGAGTACAGTTTAATATGTAAAGGTGGAAGAAACCTAACAGGACCTCATAGCCAATTAATCGTTAAATTTAAATCTTAAGTATTTTAAATCCCGTGTAATAACCTGTTTGAATATAACTAGACGACAAAAGTTATAAGTATAGATTTAAGTTGAATATCGCTTGAGATCATGTCGATTCTGTATTAATATTTACTTACA
The DNA here is from genome assembly GCA_029286605.1 of Sericinus montela. NCBI lineage: Eukaryota > Metazoa > Arthropoda > Insecta > Lepidoptera > Papilionidae > Sericinus > Sericinus montela. The sequence continues at coordinate 3,082,111 of JAGSMR010000035.1, read as the reverse complement.
TGCTACATGAATGTATGCATTTATGAATACTAAGCATAAGGTTGTTTAAAAATTAGAATAATGTTTTTCGCAGCAAAGTATGTCAAGCGAATTTAGATTTTGGTTTTGTTCTTTATAGGTTATTTTTTTGTTTCAATTTGACTAAATGATGTGTATGCCGTGTAAACACTGGATGATTCTAGTAAATGTTGCATGATGTTTCCTTAAGATTCTCGCGATCTCCATGACTAATGTATAAAACACTTTAACATATTTTTATGAAGACCATACTCAAGTATTATTCACTATTTTGTGGTAATTTGCCTAATCTCTTTGTTCTCACTTGACATGTGGTTTTTTTGTTTAACTAAATAAACGTACTAATAAATTTAAGTTTTATTTAAATTTAAGCGTCTGTCTCCTGTGTCACTTGCCTCTATGTGACTTTGTCCGCCTATAATATATTACGCCACTATAATATATTATCTTAATCGAACATAGTATTCCTTATAGTTGTATTTTTTATTTTATGATATTTTTGAGTAATTTTCAATTTGAGTATTGTTATGAAACGTTACCTAGTAGAAATTATGTTATCCTTAATCCTACTATTAATATAAATTTAAGTTTGGTATGGATAAATAAAAAAGATAAGATCAGTGAAGTAACACATTTATTTAAAATTATTTAAACATAATTGTTACGTTACAAAATTAAGCGAATTTTAAAAGTTTGACACTTTGTAAGCTTTACATCACTAGTATAATTAACATTTATATCATAACATTTTTTGTTTACATATTGTACGTTTTTAAACTCTTCCGCAAAACATATATATTTGAACAAATTATTCTTACCAATATTGAAGAAATAAAAAGGAGCGGCCAGTTCCGCAACTAACCTTTATCATAAGGAAGAATTTATCAAAATAACCAGCATTGTCAGAGTTTTCTACAACTTAATAATTACCAATTTAATCTGATATACTTCAAATTATTATTCCTTGTGCGACTATAATTGCCTACCTACTTACCTACCTTGAATAAAGGAGACAAAATTATTTTCTCAGAGAATTTCTTGGCAGAAATTCAACGACGTGATCCCGATATTTTAAAACTGAAAATATTGGGAGTCCGGTATAAGCGGAGCAGAGGATTTGCACTTTAACCCAATTTCGAAACCTTTAAAACTGTTGTGTTGTGTAACTACAGAAATCAACGTCAACAAACAAATTCGGTACTAGCAGACAAGAACGATAAATTGTGCATTTGAAATTAAATCCATAATCACTACTTTAAAGTAGCTTCGGTTGGGCAGTTAGGTATTTTATTACCATACCATACGCAAAATACGCGCACGGGCGTGAAAGCCCGTCTAATTTTACCTATGTATTTATTAATCAGGTTTTTGGATATTATGGATATTTTTGAAATAAGTTAAATTCCGTTCACGTGCTTCGCTGCATAATCCAAAAGAAATAAAGAAAAATACCACTAAAATATTTTTCTGTCTGTCGAAGATAAACAATAAATACATATATATTTAGTGTCTACATAATGCTTTTATACATACACCAAGGTAAGCTACATATTTTATAAGCACTAAATTTAAATACAAATATTCAATGTATAAAAGAAATATATTGTATGCTACACTATCCTAATTAGTTTCTAAAATAAGATAATACGTTGTATAAGACACGGAAAAGTCTAGTTACTAAATAATTAAATCTAAACGCCGTACTTTAATCATATTTAAATTTGTAATATTTTAATATTTAAATTTAATGAATTTCTAGTCGAATTAGATAATAGTTCGAAAATTTTATGTAGATTTATCGAAATAAATTGTGCAATTTCTTAACTTTTCTTTCTATTTACAATTTATATTTAAGTGGGTAAATTTTTACAACAATGGACAGATATTTAATTTGACACATTTTTATCAATACTAAAATTACATTTATATATTTTTTATTTTATTAATGAAAAGATTTAGAAATGTAGGATGCATTATTATCTAAAATTACCACCAAAGTGTTTTGCGTAACAAGCTGAAACGTGCTTTTAGAGGTACTCCAAAAAATCACTTTCACTCCAATATGTAGTATATGTATTTGTGAAAGCAAAATTCGTTAATGAACATGCGGGATGTGTGTTTTGGTCTATCTGTTTGTTTCGGCTAATCTTGCTAATTGGCTGGACCGATTTTAACGGGTATTTTGCTGGCTGATTGCTGGAATTAAGCTAATTCATAATTGGGCTACTTTTATTATAAAAAAATTATTAGGATTCTAAATAAATAAATATTTTCACGCAATTCCCATTACAGAGGTAGACAAAGCTCTAGTCTAGACAATTAAGTCCCTTCGACCCACCTTCCACCGAAGATATTTTCGGAACAACGTGACAGGTGGTGAGCCCGTCGTTGTTTTTATGTCCAAGCCGACGATGTAATTCGTACGTAAGTTTTTGAAAAACCCATTGGAACGAGCTTGTCAACTGGGGATCGAACTCGGGGCTATTGACTCGAAATTCCGACCACCTAAACTCTGCTATCGTGACTTAATTATTAGAATTCTGCGTTGCGTTAAATCGCGGGCAAAGCCGCGGGGGGCAGCCAGTTCTTATATAATGTAATTTTAATGAAATAGTGTCATACGATATGTATGTATGTATAGTACATACGTATTGTATGTATATTACTATAATTATTTTATTTTTGCTGTACGTAAAAAGATTGACATAGGAGGATGGCACATAATTAGAAACAGGAGATACTCCTGTTTCTAGTTATGTGCCATACATTTGGTTGAGAGACGCCACGTGCTGGCTTTGGCGCGTGAATCTTTTATCTTAATCTATTCTAGATCTTATAATTAAACATGGAAGTGTAGCCAATTTAAAAAGTGTAAAAAAAGTCTTTCCGCCATTCCGAAAAGTGGGGTTGACAGAGGTTTAGACACTTAGTCCTTTCGACCAATCTTTCACTGAAAATTTTTGGATCAACGTGACCGGTTGTGATCCTACCGGCGTCTTAATATTCAAGCCAACGACATAAATTGTACATAAATTTTAAAAAGACCTATCAGTACGAGCTCCCAGGGGATGGAAACTCGGCCATCGAGACTAAGGTAAATGGAATATTTGTAATAATTTTTTCTTGAAATTAATAAATATATATCTTTACGCATATTCCCAAAAATATGGTAGACATCTCTATCTAGACTCTTGATTCCCTCAAGTGACCCAGGTGGATCCCCGGGTGTCCACGGATGTCTCATGGGGGGTCTACGTTGGCGTGACAAAAAAGGGGGGTTCACAATTCGTAAGCGGCAGGGGGAGGCTACGAAAATTTAACTGTTTCAGTCAAAGTAACAGGATCTGCTAAGCTTCACATTGTTGTAGAGTTTTGGGAATATGGTATAAATGTAGGTGCAATGGTTCATCAGAAACAGTTCGAGTTTGATAGTGTTCTGTGAGATAGAGTCTGGGGACCTCTGATGTAGATAAAGTCCCAACCCACCTTACACCGTGAGAATTTGGGGCAACGTGTCAAGTGGTGAGCCTATCGCAGTATTTTTCATTTAATATTAACCAAATTTCAAATTTTGTTAATCATTGACGCCTTCTAGAAACATAATAGCAATTTTCTTTTTAACAATTTATTTTATACCAAAATAGATTAGGCCGAATCCGAATTTTCTAACAGGCGCAACTTTTAGTTTTTAACTTCACTGCCTTGTGAGGTAATTTAACAGCATTGCTGTCACGACCCATGTTGTTTACAACGAATTTATACAGAAAAACAATATTCGATTCGTTTCTTTGCAATAGCCCCGTCACGACAGTATCAAAAGCCAAATAGACCTAAAATTTCTAAGCACGGTCCTGAGGTATAGTAGATATGTTTGTCAAGGATGGGATGACTTCAGACGGAAGATTTCCCCGTGCTTAGTTGTTAGGTATCGGAGATTGTTGGTATGTAACATAAAAGAGAATGATATAGATTTTTTGAGATATAGATAATTTTTAAAAAAGCCGGTAAACTCTTGACTTTCATCTAGGATGAAGCCATATATGAAGTCTACGATGTAGCGAGTTTACTCATTAGAAGTCTTGGTAGTCTCACTTTAAAGAGGGGAAGTTCATATATATTAGCAGGAACACAGACGTCGGAAGAACTTTCCACTCCCTGGCCGTGCGCTTTAAATCGTCATTATGAAGATCGAAAGTTACGGAAGAAGTGTCAATCCAAACTTAGTTCCATTACACTTGTCTGTTTATGTACTGTACAAGTTTAAGTGAAATTTCAATGTGTACGCATTATTTCTTACTTTAGACTATCGAGCCAATTAAAAAGAGATGTAATCTACTCGACTCGGACCCTTAGAAAGTCTGAAAAACCCGGAACAAATTGGTTGTGTGGCGTGACGCATATTATTGTTATTGTTTGGCTGTCATTTGTCTCAGCATTGTCACACGCCAGAAGTCTTTTGTCAAAAAATGGTGCTGCAGTTGTCACGCAGTGAACGCAACACGCCTCCCACGCTGCGTGCTACCTACGACGTGCAAATCGAGTTTCCTAAACTCAAAACGTGCTAACTACTCATTTACTAAATCATGATATTTTAATTTTAGGACCTATAAGACCTTAGAAACTAGGGGCAAACAAGTTCTTTAGGCAGGTAATTAAGCCTCTGTTGACTTTTTTGAAGTTTTTCAAAAATATTTAAGCGTTTGAATATATAAAAATATAGTAAGAATAAGATAAATGCATATTAGTTATAATCAGCAAAATTTGAAATCGCGATCTTGATAAAATTATTCCATTACGCGTGGTGCGCGGGAACGGCGGCTGGCCTTAGGGCTCGCACGAGCTGCGGCGCGAAGTGCAGTTGGCGCATGCGCAGGGCCGCGGCGCCGCCTCGTCTGGGAGGTGCGCCTGCGCCGCCCGATAGCACAGCTCCCTGTAGCGAGCGCAGCCTGAAATTAAAAAAAAACCAGTATAAAACATGCTTATTTTATCCCTAATATTTCGAAGTGGCTTTGTAAAATTTGTTAAAATATATTTTTTTGATGTAACCTTGCTTGTAATGATTGTTACAATTTAACAAGGTAAAATTTTTACAGGTACAATTACATTTAAATAAATTTTTACAATATTAAGAAGGAAGATGAATAAAGTGTTGTTAAACTTATACAATTTTTTGTTTAAAATGTTTGTCAAGTTATCAAAAAGTAAAGAACTTATTTCATTTATGTGTTTTTGTTCATTAATCTAGGGAATCTGTTTTCTTTTCCGTGAGAGTTTAAAGTCAAATAATAATAATAAAGTAATAAATTGACGGTTGACAGACGTAACAAGTATTGGGGTACAGATAACGTTGCAAAATTATTTTGGGTTTTTCTCATCACATTTAAAATGGTATAGGCCTTCCATATGGGAATAACACGAGTCTCTCGCTTGAAAACCTAGTCATCAGTTTACTATAGAGGAATTTTCATATTATATAGAGTATATAGTAAATAAAATTATAGTGAATGAGAATTGATTCCGGGATCTCGGAGATAGTGACACCTTGAAAACCTATGTGTAACCTCGGAGGTTGTCATCAGCATTTACTTTGAACAAAATAGTACCTTTAATGTTATTAAATTAAAGAGAAAAAAGTTTAAATTTCGACTGACACGGGCGGGAACTGAAAAGTTAAAGTTGGCGTTATCGTATTGATAATTCCTAACTGAAAAGTCAGGATTATCAAATTGTCACTTGCAAAAGAGATAATAGATAGTGCCTATGCCGCCCGTGTCAGTTGAAATTTTAACTTTTTTCTCTTTAATTTAATAACATTAAAAGTTCACCATAAATATGCTTTAAAAATCAGTAAAATTGCATAATAAAATAGTACCTGTCGGTGGTAGAGCCAGACGGGTATCTGCGGCAAAACCTCGCTGTGCCAGCCGATCGAGGAGCGTCGTGGCCGACCATCACCTTTCATCGCTTTCTACACCTAAAAATTGGAAGTTATGTTTTTAGACTTAAGTACGAGGATATTTTGGTAGCATATTGAGGTGTGAAATAACCGTTTTATGAAAATGACAATGAAAGTTCACTTATAAAAATGTAATTGGCCGCGAGGTATCAGTGTAATATAATACCACTCCCTTTCTTCACGTGAGTATCTTAAACCCCCAGTCGTTTAAGACCTCTTAAATACAGTTAATTTACCATTGTTCAATAAAAACAAGAATAAGTGAAATATAACGGAGCGGTAGCGGGTGCGGAAGGGAGTGGGTGCAGGAATCACAGCGGGAGCGAAAGCTGGAGAGTGTGCGGAAGCGGGAGTGGGTGCAGGAATCACAGCGGGAGCGAAAGCTGGAGCGTGTGCGGAAGCGGGAGTGGGTGCAGGAATCACAGCGGGAGCGAAAGCTGGAGCGTGTGCGGAAGCGGGAGTGGGTGCAGGAATCACAGCGGGTGCGAGAGCTGGAGCGTGTGAGGAAGCGGGAGTGGGTGCAGGACGGGAGCGGGTGCAGGAATCACAGCGGGTGCGAAAGCTGGAGCGTGTGCGGAAGCGGGAGTGGGTGCAGGACGGGAGCGGGTGCAGGAATCACAGCGGGAGCGAAAGCTGGAGAGTGTGCGGAAGCGGGAGGGTGCAGGAATCACAGCGGGAGCGAAAGCTGGAGCGTGTGCGGAAGCGGGAGGGTGCAGGAATCACAGCGGGAGCGAAAGCTGGAGAGTGTGCGGAAGCGGGAGTGGGTGCAGGACGGGAGCGGGTGCAGGAATCACAGCGGGTGCGAGAGCTGGAGCGTGTGAGGAAGCGGGAGTGGGTGCAGGACGGGAGCGGGTGCAGGAATCACAGCGGGTGCGAAAGCTGGAGCGTGTGCGGAAGCGGGAGTGGGTGCAGGAATCACAGCGGGAGCGAAAGCTGGAGAGTGTGCGGAAGCGGGAGTGGGTGCAGGAATCACAGCGGGAGCGAAAGCTGGAGCGTGTGCGGAAGCGGGAGTGGGTGCAGGAATCACAGCGGGAGCGAAAGCTGGAGCGTGTGCGGAAGCGGGAGTGGGGAGCGTGAGTGAGAGCTGGACAGTGTGCGGATGAGGGTGTGGGCGCGGGAGTGGGAGCGGAAGAGGTTGCGGTGATGGGAGTGAGTGCTGGAGCGGGTGCGGAATTGGGTGCGAGGACGAAAGTGGGAGCAAGTGCGAAAGTGGGTGCAGGGTGGGAACGGGTGCAGGAGCAAGTGAGGGAGTGGGAGTGGTGTAGTAGCGGGTGCGGAAGAGGGTGTGGGAACGGGAGTGAGTGCGGTAGCGGTTGTGGAAGAGGGTGCGGGGATGAGAGAGTGAGAGAGTATATACGAGTATATGCAATTGAAAATAACTCGATGAATAATCACCGATATTCATCGAGTTATTTTATTCCTGCCGCCAAATATCAAGGAACAACAGTTCTCTGGTTTGTGTGGTATGGAGAGCCATTTTAATTACGGGCAATGATGCTTATTCTATTACCTGAATCCATCACTCATCTGTAATGGAAACGGTTTACAAATGTAATGGGCTGAAGTACGTAGTCATTTATCATGCGGCCTTTTACTACGATTTTCAATTTAAAATAATTCTTATTTAGATTCTTACAAAAAAAAATTTGGCCAAAAATAAATGCGGTTACTATTAAGCGTACCTTCGCTCGGAGCGGGTGAATGACCTCCCGACTTGTCACCACGTGGCGTCGTCGATCCGTCCGACTGATCCTGTCAATATTTTGAGCACATTAATGACTTGATACACAATTGTGAGGAATATTAAAGATATACATTATGTATCCAACTTTTATATATTGGGTCTCTTGCTATTTTATGGGGGAAGGGTTATTTCCTTGTAATAATAAATATTTTCTTCACCCACAGTTCCTGACGGGTAACCCATAGAGGATAAGTCGCCAAGAATCTCTATCTCTACACACCTCTTTGGCTTCTTTTAAATTCATAATTTTCTTCACATTACACATCTTTGTACCCGAGGCTCTGCCCTCGTCGAGCAATTTGCTCATGTGTTCTTCAAAAGTTAGTCTCGACGTATTAGAGTTGATTCCAGCAAATAATAAAATAGAAATGCAGGTATATTCAAGTCGCAGCCGTTTGTATGTAATATGATTATTGAATTGTATTGTTATCGTTTTACGTTGCAATATGCACTTCAGCTAAAGGAACTTCAGGATTATTGCTTTGGAACCAAAATTGAACTACGCTCATGGTTATTCAAATGATTATGGTTATTATTATGTATGTATGTAGGCATTTTAGATTTCTCGTCTTAGTTGGGTTCTATAATTTAATTTTTTTATACCTTCATTCCCAATACTGAAGTAGTCAGAGGGCTAGAGACGATTTAGTACTTTCACCACATCCATTTACGGTCTTATTTGGGATAATGTGACACGTGGTGAGCCTGTTACCATTTTAGTATTAGAGCTAAAGATATAAATCGAACATAATTTTCGAAAAAACTTAATCATAAGAGTGTTCTGGAAATTCCGATCTCACAGCCACTCGACTATCGTGCCCTTTGACTAAATTTAATTTATTACTTACATTAAATGTGAGTTAACGGTATAATAGACTTTTATCTGTAATATGGACGTCACCGACAGTCCGCACCCGTTTCAACGAATACTATGAATTCTAATGTTTGAGTAGAACTTTTCTTGTCCTCTATCAACAATCCCACAAAGAAAACCACGAAACGAAAGTCACTAAATGAACGTCCTATGTAAACAAAACCGAAATTGGAAAACCGAGATGTGAGCCAGACCCTACGAACTTGAAAGTAAATTTGAATGATGTTTATGTTAACTTGACAACCTCCGTCAACGAGCGCCGTACGCAACGGTATTCTTGGTGTCGCCAACTATGTGGTCCCGGGTTCAATTCCTGGACGGATCAATATCGAAAAACACTTTTTCAACAATGTCTCTGGTCTGGGTGTTTGTGGTATATTCGTAGTTACCGATTCATTAACAAAACTGACTTAGGTTCTATCTTTGGGAGTAGATAAACGTGTGTGATGTCCCTATCTATGCATTTATGTTAATTAAGCCGTTAATAGAGTGGTTGGGTGATCGGAATTCGTGTCAAGAGACCCCAGTTCGAACAACAGAGCTCGTACCAATAGGTTTTTGAAACCAATAGGTTGAAGATTCAAACAAAAAGACGGCGACGGCCTCACCACCTGCCACGTCCCAAAAATGTCATCAGTGGAAGGTGGGTTCGAAAGGACTTAATCGTCAAGACCTCTGTCCACCCAAGTATTGGGAATGGCGTGAAGATATTTGTGTTAATTATGCTGCATGCCGCGGTCCTTCGTCAGTGAAACACCATTGGCTGTTGTTAGATGTCGGAACAACTATCTCGTAAAATATCATACGAAAATTCAGCAGACCAGTGGGCAGCAGTGTCTAAGGTGCCAGGTGTCTGCTACTATGAATTCCAATTTTCTCCTGGGAGCGGTCTAATGAACTTTTAGAGGTAATGAACGTAAGTAAGAACCAAAAAGACTCTAATTACATTTTCCGTAAAATATTACCAGCCAAACAAGAAAATTATTACCAACAATTGACGACCTCCGTGATCGAGTGACGTAAACACGAGTTTTCAAGGTGTAGAGGAATCGAAGCCGGGTGGGTTCGATTCCGGCACGGGTCAATGTATAAAAACCACTTTTTCTACAATTTCTTGGGTCTGGTTGTTTGTGGTGCCTTCGTTGTTTCTGATTCCCATACCACAAGTGCTTAAGGGGTTCTACATTGGGATCGGAACATTGTATGTGATGTAGTCCCTATCTATAATAATAATAATCTATAATAAGTACATATCTTAATATAATAGCGTAAAAACGTTGGCAACCCTACGAGCATTATTAAACGGGAGTGAAAACTTAATAAATCTGCTCGTCGCCCTCTAAACTTTTCCTGAGCTTATGTTACTTACGCGGCTGAGCACAGACAGCAAAGGAATTTGTACACGAGGTAGGGTAATAAAACGTGGATTTTAAAATGTGTTGTTTACGATTTGATTTAAAGTAGACGACATTAATGCGGATTGAGATATTTTGTTATACTATTTTATTGCTGTCTCTGAATAAAACACATTTCGGAATTATTTTTTATTTACGGCGGTCCACCCAGCGGACAGATAAGTTTTTCGTGACTTTTTATTATATAATTACAAAACAAAGGTAGTTATTTAAAAAATTACTCCGCATGAAAATATAAAAAGGTATATGCTACCTGGTCCGAAGAGAAGAAGAAGAGCACCACCCTCCCTCCCACAGATGCGTGCACCAATTCCACAGATGTGATTGGTGCACGCGAGCGAGCGAGCGACCGCAGAGTTGCACTCTGCGGTCGCTCATCGTAGAGTCTACACGCTTGAGGATGCCTTGTTTTGAGGCGAAACACGTGTCGCGTTTTCGGTGGTGGTGTGTGTTACCTGGTTTGAGTGTAGTGGTGGAGGTGCATACAGTGGAGTTGGTGCACACATCTGTGGAATTGGTGCACGCATCTGTGGGAGGGAGGGTGGTGCTCTTCTTCTTCTTCTTCTCTTCGGACCAGGTAGCATATACCTTTTTATATTTTCATGCGGAGGGTTACGAAGTAATTTTTTAAATAACAACTTTATAATGAATTTCCGCAAAGTAACGCCTGAGTCAATTAACTATCTAAAACAAAGGTATTTGAGAGTTTGCCGTTTTCAAATTGTCGAACGCTATAAATTGCGGTATATGAAGAAGAAGAAAATCCTTTCCCATGGGGACAATGCCCGAGTACGGCCGTGCCTGCAATTAATGGAATTTGGGAATAGCAATTTATTTTGAAGAATTGCCAAAATCTCTTTATAATGAAGAGATTTATTGGTTAAGCAATAATTTTTAACATGGCGACCATGTAGCACTGCTACATGGTCACCATGTTAAAAATACAAATTTTATTATAATACTTTAATTTCTAACTATTTTCGAATTACCCCTTTTTTATGTTTAGAATCTTATTAATAGAATATAACAGATATTATGTCAAATTACAATATGATAGGACAAATATTCACTCGACAAAATATCAGACCAAAATTTAACAGATTCAGTCTTGTACGGATAGCAGCGGAGATGCCAGGATCTGGTACTGCAGTCGCCATTTCGCCTGCCAAGCGGGGCGATTATAGCAAACGATTACGCGAGAGAGACTTTACTGGGTGTTACATTAATATTTTATATTTATTAAATATTGTATAAACCAAAAAATGGTGAAGGGTAACTTTTAAACTTATTTTTTTTTAAGTTTAGAAAGTGGCTGTTTATACTGCTGCCGGGACATCAGGCGAAAACCTGAATAACTTCAGGGTAACCCAATTTGAGTGTGTCTGAGAGCTCAAGTGTCGGCTTACGTCTCGATGAATTTTCACTGAGAGCTCTTAAATAATCAACTTAACAGGCTTATGTTTTGAGGTAATTTTATCGAATATTATAATTCTTTCTTCTGAATACAAATTTCTCTACGACTGATTGGCTTAGAATTTTGTCTTTTATAATAATATAATATAAATTATTTATTATAATATAAATAATGTTTAAATAAAATAAAAATAATAGACAAGATAGGCTGTATTTTGTCTTTTACTTAACATTATTTGCAAAGAAAAAAGGCGTACTGAATAGAGTCATTCTTTACCAGTCTAGCTTTGGTTCGAGAAGTGAATTAAGAGATGTCTTTATGTGTTTATTGTATCGTTGGCTGGATATTGACTAAGATGACGACAGGCTCATCGCCTGTCACATAGTCATAAATAGCCTAGGGCGAAAGGAGCTTCGTAGGTACTAAATCACTTAGACGTCTTACTATCCCAGTTGTAGGAAATGCGTAGATATTTATATTTTTATTTGTTACATTGTATGAAACAATTTCATGCGAGTGTTCATGTTACTTTGTTGAGCAGGAAATTGAAGCCGGCGACAGGATATTAACACGCGCCCAGAGCCTCGTGTTCTACCTGTAGGTACTAAATCACTTAGACGTCTTACTATCCCAGTTGTAGGAAATGCGTAGATATTTATATTTTTATTTGTTACATTGTATGAAACAATTTCATGCGAGTGTTCATGTTACTTTGTTGAGCAGGAAATTGAAGCCGGCGACAGGATATTAACACGCGCCCAGAGCCTCGTGTTCTACCTGTAGGTACTAAATCACTTAGACGTCTTACTATCCCAGTTGTAGGAAATGCGTAGATATTTATATTTTTATTTGTTACATTGTATGAAACAATTTCATGCGAGTGTTCATGTTACTTTGTTGAGCAGGAAATTGAAGCCGGCGACAGGATATTAACACGCGCCCAGAGCCTCGTGTTCTACCTGTAGGTACTAAATCACTTAGACGTCTTACTATCCCAGTTGTAGGAAATGCGTAGATATTTATATTTTTATTTGTTACATTGTATGAAACAATTTCATGCGAGTGTTCATGTTACTTTGTTGAGCAGGAAATTGAAGCCGGCGACAGGATATTAACACGCGCCCAGAGCCTCGTGTTCTACCTGTAGGTACTAAATCACTTAGACGTCTTACTATCCCAGTTGTAGGAAATGCGTAGATATTTATATTTTTATTTGTTACATTGTATGAAACAATTTCATGCGAGTGTTCATGTTACTTTGTTGAGCAGGAAATTGAAGCCGGCGACAGGATATTAACACGCGCCCAGAGCCTCGTGTTCTACCTGTAGGTACTAAATCACTTAGACGTCTTACTATCCCAGTTGTAGGAAATGCGTAGATATTTATATTTTTATTTGTTACATTGTATGAAACAATTTCATGCGAGTGTTCATGTTACTTTGTTGAGCAGGAAATTGAAGCCGGCGACAGGATATTAACACGCGCCCAGAGCCTCGTGTTCTACCTGTAGGTACTACTCTACTCTACCCTATTATTCCGACATTCTATATGCAGAACAACCGACTCGGATATTGAATAAATCATGTATAAATTTGTATTTTTAATTTAAATTTATTTGTGTCTTTTTAATTTTAAATTTTATAAAGGTTTGTAAGTCAAGATAGCCTAGCGTTGGGTGATCGCTATTCGGGTCAAGAGACCCCGAGTTCGATCCCCAGATTATTGACACCAATGAGTTTTTTCAAAAAGAAGTAATGTATGATTTATATCTTTGGTATCTATTGTAACACGACTGTTGTTATATTGCTATTTGACGATGGGTAAAATTGTGAAATGCTACTGACGCAGATGACTCCTAGACAAAAAAGAAATACACCAGACGTTCAAATTGATCGGCGATACGTAAATAGACTGGCTAGACAAAGTAATACCCTAACGTAAATTAGGTATAGACAAATAGATTGAAAAGTAGAAGCTTCTACGTTTTAACTTACGGATAACATGACCGGTAGCCCACTCCCTCAAAATATCAAATTAATAATTTATTCATGGATACATTACATTCTTCGATATTTCGTGTGTTTGTGTCGATCGATTTTTTTATTAACCACGGTGGTTATTCGTAATAAAGTTCCTCTAACGGAGAAGAAACAGGTGAAAGAAATTAAGTATGCTGTATAGAAAAAGAAGACCAGAAGATGAAAGTCATACTAGGTGAACCCGCGAACGTTTTTTTCCCTATAAAAAAATAGGATTTGATCGTAGAGGGTTGAAAATTTGGGGTTGTATGTATTTTTTAAATACGGTATCATAGAAAAAAAAATAATTTAATTTATTCTCAGGCCTATCCAATAAGCACATAAAATTTCATGAGACCCATCATCATTTTTCAGACAATAACAAAGCTACGCAAATATAATTCTATTTCGTTTTACAAACTAGAAAAACTGTACTGTATTTTTAAGATAAAATATTTCCCGTTCCCGTGGGAACTTTCCTCGCTCTCCGTGACCCTACAAAAAGTATGGATTCATTGAGTATTATTGAGTATTCATGATTAAAAATGCAACGACGTTTCAAAGTTTCAAGACATACATCAACTGCTTTACAAGTTTTACGCCTACAAATATGCCGACGGTGTTTTTTTATCTTTACACATTTTCCCAGGGTAGACAGAAATGTAGACAATTATGGGCCTTCAACCTACCTTTCACCTAAGTGTATCAAGGGCAACCGGACAGGTGGTAAGCCTATCGCCGAATTTGTGTCTAAGCGAACGGTACAAAATACTTACATAGATATATATTTATAAATATAAATAAACACTCGTATCTACACTAACATTAATAATCATCAAACAAATGTTTGTCCCTAGCTGGATTAGACCCCCAAATCCATAGCAGTATCGCTATCTACTAGGTTATTGAGTCGTGCCGATGCTTTTTTTATGTGTATATTTATAAGATTATTACTTGTGACGAGTTCATATCTAAACATTAAGATATCATTAAGAGATATTGATATACATCTCTGTTTTTGAAGTAGTTACCTGGTGGTAGTCAACGTGTGCGGTGGCAGTGAGTAGGTCCAATATAGCGGAGAAGGAGCCTCTGGCTGCTCTTCTGAAACCTTCAGGAGGCGTCTCCGCAGCTCCACCAACGACACTCACGGGCGATTGAGACCACTGGAAGAAAATGTATGAATAAGAGATCGCTTCATTTAGCGATAAAAGAAACTCATCGTTTTCAGCCATTGCCATGCTTTGAAGCCAATAGCAGTCTGCCTAAACTTGACAACAATATCTCAAAGTGCTTCGAACCAGTGTAAATTACAAAAGGATTATTTTTGTATTAGGTTGCTTAAAACACAAGATGTTTGTAAGATATCAATTACGCCATAACGAGAGATAGGAACATTTGAGGGTACTCTTGAAGACTAAACATGGAAAAAGACATCAAGGAGCGCTTTAATTTTGTAGGAAATTGAATTGTTACTAACTTCACCATCATGAATCTACTTTTTTGAATTTTATATATGTAATGTAATTTATGTACTATCGCATATAATCAGCACGGGCTTTTGTTTAGTTATCTTCGGCACTTCAAGGCCTAGCATTCCTCTATATCATCGGTTTTACAGGCAATCAAAAGTCCACAGCTGAACTTATTCTGCAGTCTGTCCTAAAATTGGGTATACAAAACTGTCCTTAGCCACCGGCATCCTTGACTCCTTTTACAAATCTTCCTCAAATCCTACAATAAGTTCTAAATATAAGCGTATTCACAAAAATAAACTCTTCAGCTCTACTAATAAGTATAGGTTCTCTAAGCAATTATTTTTCTAAATGTATTTAGAAAATTACTTGCAAAAAACAAAACTTACTGGTTAAAGATCGAAGAAGAAGAAAATCAAAGGTCGAAATTCAAGTGAATAGCTGTGCGAATCCCGTACGCTTTGTGATGTTTAACAATAACATTATTGGCTATTCCCAATCCTGGGGTAGACAGAAGTAGGCAGACTCTCTGAAGACATTTTTGGATCAACGTGACCGGCGGTGAGCACGTTGCCGTCTTTATTTATTTAACTTCATATTCATGAGATTATATATTGTATAGGCAGACGTAACGTCAAAGGCATTCTCTACCAGTCAACTTTTGGTGATGCAGAGATGAAAAGAAGTAGGTGTAATAAATGTGGGACGCGAAAAATATACAACTTTATGTCCAAGCCAACGATATAAATCGTACATCAGTTTTAAACAAACTTGGGGTTCATCAGTTTTAAAAACCAATACAGGGTAGACAGAGTTCTAGTCTAGACAATTAAGTCCCTTTGACCAAACTTCCACCGAAGATATTTTCGGGAAAAGATGACAGGTGGTAAGCCTATCGCCGAATTTGTCTCTAAGCGAACGGTACAAAATACTTACATAGATATATATTTATAAATATAAATAAACACTCGTATCTACACTAACATTAATAATCATCAAACAAATGTTTGTCCCTAGCTGGATTAGACCCCCAAATCCATAGCAGTATCGCTATCTACTAGGTTATTGAGTCGTGCCGATGCTTTTTTTATGTGTATATTTATAAGATTATTACTTGTGACGAGTTCATATCTAAACATTAAGATATCATTAAGAGATATTGATATACATCTCTGTTTTTGAAGTAGTTACCTGGTGGTAGTCAACGTGTGCGGTGGCAGTGAGTAGGTCCAATATAGCGGAGAAGGAGCCTCTGGCTGCTCTTCTGAAACCTTCAGGAGGCGTCTCCGCAGCTCCACCAACGACACTCACGGGCGATTGAGACCACTGGAAGAAAATGTATGAATAAGAGATCGCTTCATTTAGCGATAAAAGAAACTCATCGTTTTCAGCCATTGCCATGCTTTGAAGCCAATAGCAGTCTGCCTAAACTTGACAACAATATCTCAAAGTGCTTCGAACCAGTGTAAATTACAAAAGGATTATTTTTGTATTAGGTTGCTTAAAACACAAGATGTTTGTAAGATATCAATTACGCCATAACGAGAGATAGGAACATTTGAGGGTACTCTTGAAGACTAAACATGGAAAAAGGCATCATCGAGTGCTTTAATTTTGTAGGAAATTGAATTGTTACTAACTTCACCATCATGAATCTACTTTTTGAATTTTATATATGTAATGTAATTTATGTACTATCGCATGTAATCAGCACGGGCTTTTGTTTAGTTATCTTCGGCACTTCAAGGCCTAGCATTCCTCTATATCATCGGTTTTACAGGCAATCAAAAGTCCACTGCTGAACTTAAACTGTCCTTCTTCCCCACTGGCATCCTAAACTCCTATAAATCATCCTCAAATCCTTCAATAAGTTCCAAAGACTGGCGTATTCAAATAAATAAATCCTTCGGCTCTTCTAATAACTACAGGTACTCTAAGCAATTATTTTTCTTAATGTATTTAGAAAATTACTTGCAAAAACAAAACTTACTGGTTAAAGATCGAAGAAGAAGAAAATCAAAGGTCGAAATTCAAGTGAATATCTTTGCGAATCCCATACGCTTTGTGATGTTTAAAAATAATATTATTAGCTATTCCCAATCCTGGGGTAGACAGAAGTAGGCAGACTCTCTGAAGACATTTTTGGATCAACGTGACAGGCGGTGAGCACGTTGCCGTCTTTATTTTATTTAACTTCATATTCATGAGATTGTATATTGTATAGGCAGACTTAACGTCAAAGGCATTCTCTACCAGTCAACCTTTGTTATGGTGAGAAGTAGATGGCAGGTGCTAAGAAGAAAAATATAGATATATCCTACATAAAAAATGTATACATATAAATTATAAATATTTTATGGAAAAATACATACATGTATTACATAAATTAAACGTACATAATTATACATAAATACATAAATAATATATATAAAATATAAACATGTAAATATATACATAAATATATATTAATGATTCTTAAGATAATACTCACGAACAAATCTCTTGAACGAATAGGCATTCGGAGCATATTTTATCTTCAAAGGTAGGGCGTTCCAGAGTAGTGCAGCTTGTACCGTAAAAGAGGAGTTAAAGTATCCTGTATTATGTTGAGGAATGTGAATCTTATGTTGGTTTATGGAGCGAGGTGCTCTGTCCTGAGTAGATTGGAGATGTTGAAAGTTATTTCTTAGGTAAGAAGGAGAATTAGAGTTAGTCAATACAGAATACAACAGAAACAGAATTCAGGAGCTACGCCTTTGACGAATGGGAAGCTTGGCAATTTAAGCTTGGAACGGCAAGAGGAGATATGGTCATATTTACGTTAACCGAAAATAAATCTAATACAGTTGTTGAGAAGGCGCTCCAGTTTGTCGAGACGTGTTTGGGATAGATTTGGATAACATACATCGGCAAAGTCGATAATGGGCAATACCAGGGACTGAACCAGCAAAAGCTTAGTTTTAAAGAGAAGGAAATTTTTAAGGCGGTAGAGTGAACGTAAAGTGGCATTGACTTTTCTGCTTATTTCCACAACCTGAAGTTCCCAGCTTAACGACTGATCCAAATGCAAGCCAAGATCAACTACGGTATTAGAAAATGGAATTAATGTTCCATTATAATAAATAGGAGAAAGGTTACCGTAATAAATCCTGGCCAGCATCCTAGGATCACCCATTACTACGGCTTTACATTTTGTTGGGTTGACGGTAATACCATATCTAATGGACCAATCCCTAATTAACTCAAGATTTTTATTGAGCTTAAGAATACAATTATTGAGATCACCCACTTCCGATTTATCGTAAAGCTGAAGATCGTCTGTATACAGATACGAACAGAACAGAGATCATAGATATACAGAAATAGAGATATACAGAACAGAGGTCGTCCACAACTTTTATCTTCACGCTATTTTCCAGAATTGGGGTTAACAGAGGTCTAAACAATTAGGTCGCTTACAGTCCGCTTGCCTAGAGGAACGATTATGGCTAACCTTCCTTTTTGGGAGGGGCCCATGACCTACATACATACATAACGGCCATAGGGTGGAATTGTCATAATCGCACGTTAGGCAAGCGAATTGACGATCGCAGTAGCAGACCACTCGCACCGTAAACGGTGCTGCCCATCTTCGGTCTGATTATTTTGGTCTGATATTTTTATAGTTGGTTATCCCGCCATCTGTCGGTTGCCATAACGATATTCTGGGCTGTTTCCTTTTGTCGCCTCTTACGACACCCACGGGAAGAAAGGGAGTGGCAATGTTCTTACACTGTTACCAAACGATGCCATGACCTACAGTGGACATAGGATAGGCCGTTATGTATGTGTCAGTGCAAACGCGTAACATTACCCAACGTTCACTTTTAATGCAATCGGTTTTTTTTAAATTTTGTGTGGAGTAAGTAACTGTAAGAGTACCCGGATAACTTTATTCGCTCATGACACTTTAATAATATCAATAATAAGTAATATAAATATTTTGTTTGTAAATAATCCTATCATAGGTAACGCGTATTTATAAAATATAATAAACACTCGTATCTACACTAACATTAATAATCATCAAACAAATGTTTGTCCCTAGCTGGATTAGACCCCCAAATCCATAGCAGTATCGCTATCTACTAGGTTATTGAGTCGTGCCGATGCTTTTTTATGTGTATATGTATAATATTAGTCAAAATATCCAGTAATGGCCTGGCATTACTTGATATTTGATTTGATTTATTACATGGATTAACATTAAGTTTTGTTTGAAAGGGTGTCATTGTATCAGTCCTATCCCTTTATACTAAGACTCAATCTCGCGACCACAAAGGATGGTCAAATCAAAGACTTACCTAAAATCCCACACAGTTCCGACTCAATATGTTGGCAGACTCAGATGAACACTATCATCTACTCGTACTTCTGCAAACCTATCATTTCTTGCACCCAAATGACAGAACACTTTCTCTCCTTTTCCTATTGGTTAAATGTATATCAATACGGACGAGCCTATTTTTGGCCTATTCTTGGTCATATATATGTCTTATGAAGATTTAAGTTAGCGAAAGGTCTCCTGAGTACATGGTGTTGCCAGCTCTAATCGATTCCTGGATAGGTCATTGTGGAAAACCATTATTTTTATATTGTCTCGGGTCTGGGTGTTTGTGGTTCCTTGAGGGTTTCCGATTCCATAACTCAAATGCTTTCGCTGATAACTTTGAGATAAGGGCAATGTACGTGATGATGATGATGCGATCAATTTTATATTCAGAGAGGTTGCATGGGACTTGCTGAACCCCGTCGCGCTTCACTAGTATCAATTCAATGTTAATTATTAAGCAAGTAAATGTGTATTCCAAAGACATAATTCAATCTAGTAATGGACCATTATTAGATAAAATATTTTGTTTAAACTTCATGAAACGTTTCATAGTCCTGAGGGAACTTATGTACGAAAAATAATAAAGTGAACAGGCGACTGACATATAAAATTGTGTAAAAATAATTGTTGCATGAAGATTAATTTTGTTACTCTCCTTTATTATACTCGTAAATATAATAAACATTTTCAAGCAATTCCGAATACAGGGGTAGACAGAGTTCTAGTCTAGACAATTAAGTCCCTTTGACCAAACTTCCACCGAAGACATTTATTGGAACAATGTGACATGTGGTGAGCCTGTCGTTGTATATAATATAAACTATATATAACTTAAAGGTAATCTAATAATATACCACAAGATATTGTATACCTACCTACAAGATCGACAGTTGATTTAAAGTAATAAGTCTAATGAAAAAAAAAAAAACAGGTGTAGTCACTTCTAGTTTATTATTATATATTAAATGGCTAAATCGATTAAGTACGCTTCTTGATTACTCGATTTCGGCGCTTATGGCTGCGACATAATTCTCCTAATAATCTGACTTCGAACTTACTCTATCTCCATTAATGTAATTGTTTCTGTACATGTTATGTATCTAATCTTCCTTAATGATACATATCTAAATGACTCCATTTATATGTATAATATTATTCGGAATATCCAGTAATGGCCGGGCATTACTTGATATTTGATTTGATTTATTACATGGATTAACATTAAGTTTTGTTTGAAAGGGTGTCATTGTATCAGTCCTATCCCTTTATACTAAGACTCAATCTCGCGACCACAAAGGATGGTCAAATCAAAGACTTACCTAAAATCCCACACAGTTCCGACTCAATATGTTGGCAGACTCAGATGAACACTATCATCTACTCGTACTTCTGCAAACCTATCATTTCTTGCACCCAAATGACAGAACACTTTCTCTCCTTTTCCTATTGGTTAAATGTATATCAATACGGACGAGCCTATTTTTGGCCTATTCTTGGTCATATATATGTCTTATGAAGATTTAAGTTAGCGAAAGGTCTCCTGAGTACATGGTGTTGCCAGCTCTAATCGATTCCTGGATAGGTCATTGTGGAAAACCATTATTTTTATATTGTCTCGGGTCTGGGTGTTTGTGGTTCCTTGAGGGTTTCCGATTCCATAACTCAAATGCTTTCGCTGATAACTTTGAGATAAGGGCAATGTACGTGATGATGATGATGATGATGATGATGATGATGATGATGATGATGATGATGATGATGATGATGATGATGATGATGATGATGATGATGATGATGATGATGATGATGCGATCAATTTTATATTCAGAGAGGTTGCATGGGACTTGCTGAACCCCGTCGCGCTTCACTAGTATCAATTCAATGTTAATTATTAAGCAAGTAAATGTGTATTCCAAAGACATAATTCAATCTAGTAATGGACCATTATTAGATAAAATATTTTTGTTTAAACTTCATGAAACGTTTCATAGTCCTGAGGGAACTTATGTACGAAAAATAATAAAGTGAACAGGCGACTGACATATAAAATTGTGTAAAAATAATTGTTGCATGAAGATTAATTTTGTTACTCTCCTTTATTATACTCGTAAATATAATAAACATTTTCAAGCAATTCCGAATACAGGGGTAGACAGAGTTCTAGTCTAGACAATTAAGTCCCTTTGACCAAACTTCCACCGAAGACATTTATTGGAACAATGTGACATGTGGTGAGCCTGTCGTTGTATATAATATAAACTATATATAACTTAAAGGTAATCTAATAATATACCACAAGATATTGTATACCTACCTACAAGATCGACAGTTGATTTAAAGTAATAAGTCTAATGAATAAAAAAACCGGTGTGTCCGCAACTCGTTCACAGAGGTCGTTCACAACTTTTATCTTCACGCTATTTTCCAGAATTGGGGTTAACAGAGGTCTAAACAATTAGGTCGCTTACAGTCCGCTTGCCTAGAGGAACGATTATGGCTAACCTTCCTTTTTGGGAGGGGCCCATGACCTACATACATACATAACGGCCATAGGGTGGATTTGTCATAATCGCACATTAGGCAAGCGGATTGGCGATCGCAGTAGCAGACCACTCGCACCGTAAACGCTGCTGCCCATCTTCGGTCTGATTATTTTGGTCTGATATTTTTATAGTTGGTTATCCCGCCATCTGTCGGTTGCCATAACGATATTCTGGGCTGTTTCCTTTTGTCGCCTCTTACGACACCCACGGGAAGAAAGGGAGTGGCAATGTTCTTACACTGTTACCAAACGATGCCATGACCTACAGTGGACATAGGATAGGCCGTTATGTATGTGTCAGTGCAAACGCGTAACATTACCCAACGTTCACTTTTAATGCAATCGGTTTTTTTTAAATTTTGTGTGGAGTAAGTAACTGTAAGAGTACCCGGATAACTTTATTCGCTCATGACACTTTAATAATATCAATAATAAATAGTAAGCAAGTCTTTTTGTTTGTAAATAATATTTTCATAGGTAACGCGTATTTAAAATATAATAAGTCTATACATATTATACTTAACAAGCTCGTAATAGAAATATAGAAATCGATCTAAATAGCCTATAAAATCTAATGCAGTATATAGGCCTCTCCAGTTCGCCGTAATCTCCGTGCTTCGCAAGCGCACCAGACACCTTGCACTTTAGACGCTGTTGCTCGTCATCAGGCTGTTAAATTTTGATTTGGTATTTATAAAGATATTAATCCCCACCGTCTATCCATAGCCAATTTAATTTCCAAGGCTTTTTCCTCTGTGGTCTCTTACGACAACCACGGGAATAGTGGGGGTTGTAATATTCTTACGACGTTACCACACGGTAAGATTATATAAGGTAGGCAGAGGTCTAAATAATTAAGTCCTTTCGATCTACATTCCACCGAAGACATTTATTGGAACAATGTGACATGTGGTGAGCCTGTCGTTGTATATAATATAAACTATATATAACTTAAAGGTAATCTAATAATATACCACAAGATATTGTATACCTACCTACAAGATCGACAGTTGATTTAAAGTAATAAGTCTAATGAATAAAAAAAAACAGGTGTAGTCACTTCTAGTTTATTATTATATATTAAATCGCTAAATCGATTAAGTACGCTTCTTGATTACTCGATTTCGGCGCTAATGGCTGCGACATAATTCTCCTAATAATCTGACTTCGAACTTACTCTATGTCCATTAATGTAATTGTTTCTGTACATGTTATGTATCTAATCTTCCTTAATGATAAATATCTAAATGACTCCATTTATATGTATAATATTAGTCAAAATATCCAGTAATGGCCCGGCATTACTTGATATTTGATTTGATTTATTACATGGATTAACATTAAGTTTTGTTTGAAAGGGTGTCATTGTATCAGTCCTATCCCTTTATACTAAGACTCAATCTCGCGACCACAAAGGATGGTCAAATCAAAGACTTACCTAAAATCCCACACAGTTCCGACTCAATATGTTGGCAGACTCAGATGAACACTATCATCTACTCGTACTTCTGCAAACCTATCATTTCTTGCACCCAAATGACAGAACACTTTCTCTCCTTTTCCCTATTGGTTAAATGTATATCAATACGGACGAGCCTATTTTTTGGCCTATTCTTGGTCATATATATGTCTTATGAAGATTTAAGTTAGCGAAAGGTCTCCCTGAGTACATGGTGTTGCCAGCTCTAATCGATTCCTGGATAGGTCATTGTGGAAAACCATTATTTTTATATTGTCTCGGGTCTGGGTGTTTGTGGTTCCTTGAGGGTTTCCGATTCCATAACTCAAATGCTTTCGCTGATAACTTTGAGATAAGGGCAATGTACGTGATGATGATGATGATGCGATCAATTTTATATTCAGAGAGGTTGCATGGGACTTGCTGAACCCCGTCGCGCTTCACTAGTATCAATTCAACGTTAATTATTAAGCAAGTAAATGTGTATTCCAAAAGACATAATTCAATCTAGTAATGGACCATTATTAGATAAAATATTTTTTGTTTAAACTTCGCGAAACGTTTCATAGTCCCGAGGGAACTTATGTACGAAAATAATAAAGTGAACAGGCGACTGACATATAAAATTGTGTAAAAATAATTGTTGCATGAAGATTAATTTTTGTTACTCTCCTTTTATTATACTCGTAAATATAATAAACATTTTCAAGCAATTCCGAATACAGGGTAGACAGAGTTCTAGTCTAGACAATTAAGTCCCTTTGACCAAACTTCCACCGAAGATATTTTCGGGACATCGTGACAGGTATTGAACCCGTCGCCGTCTTGATGTCTGAGTGGTTGAGTGATCAGAATTCGAGTCAAGAGACCCGAGTTCGATCCCTAGGAGGTAGGCTCATTCTGATTTTTCAAATTTTCATAGGTTATGTACGAATTATATCGTTCGCTTGGACATAAAGACAGTCACGTTGTCCCATAATAAGCTCCGGTAATATTTGCATTGAAAGGACTTAACTGGCTACCGCAGTGTTGGGAAATGCGTGAAGATTTAGTAATTAACCAATTTATATAAAAGAAATATAAAGTAAAATTGTTGCCTACTTTTGCCTATTTTCAATTAATTGAATTCACGACATTTTTCGTATCATATGCTGCCAAAGTTTTATGGAAAATAATAAAGTGAACAGGCGACTGACATATAAAATTGTGTAAAAATAATTTGTTGCGAAGATTAATTTTGTTACTCTCCTTTTATTATACTGTAAATATAATAAACATTTTCAAGCAATTCCGAATACAGGGTAGACAGAGTTCTAGTCTAGACAATTAAGTCCCTTTGACCAAACTTCCACCGAAGATATTTTCGGGACATCGTGACAGGTATTGAACCCCGTCGCCGTCTTGATGTCTGAGTGGTTGAGTGATCAGAATTCGAGTCAAGAGAGACCCGAGTTCGATCCCTAGGAGGTAGGCTCATTCTGATTTTTCAAATTTTCATAGGTTATGTACGAATTATATCGTTCGCTTGGACATAAAGACAGTCACGTTGTCCCATAATAAGCTCCGGTAATATTTGCATTGAAAGGACTTAACTGGCTACCGCAGTGTTGGGAAATGCGTGAAGATTTAGTAATTAACCAATTTATATAAAAATATAAAGTAAAATTGTTGCCTACTTTTGCCTATTTTCAATTAATTGAATTCACGACATTTTTCGTATCATATGCCAAAGTTTTTATGAAGCCAATAACAGGATGCCCAAACTTGACAACAATATCCCAAATTGCTTCGAACTAGTGTAAATTGCAAAAGATTATTTTGTATTAGATCGCTTATACAAAACGATGTTTTGTGAGATATCAATTACGCCATAAAGAGAGATCGAAACATTTGAAGGTACTTTTGAAGACTAAACATGGAAAAAGGCATCATCGAGTGCTTTAATTTTGTAGCAAATTGAATTGAATGAACTTCACCATCAAGAAATTATTTTTTAGTTTATGTCTTATCGCTGGTAATCAGCACACGGTGTCTTGTTTAGGTATCTTCGACGCTTAAAGGCCTAGCCCCCTATTCCCCTATATCACCACTTTACAGATAATCAAAAGTCCACTGCTGAACTTAAACTGTCCTTCTTCCCCCACTGGCATCCTAAACTCCTATAAATCTTCCTCAAATCCTTCAATAAGTTCCAAAGACTGGCGTATTCAAATAAATAATTCCTTCGGCTCTTCTAATAACTACAGGTACTCTAAGCAATTTTTTACTTACTGTATTTTGAAAATAACTAGCAAAGAAGAAGAAGAAGAAGAAACTTAAAAGATCTAATTTCAAGTGAATATCTTTGCGAATCCCATACGCTTTGTGATGTTTAAAAATAA
This sequence comes from Sericinus montela, assembly GCA_029286605.1. Lineage (NCBI taxonomy): Eukaryota > Metazoa > Arthropoda > Insecta > Lepidoptera > Papilionidae > Sericinus > Sericinus montela. The sequence goes on along the minus strand of JAGSMR010000035.1, from coordinate 3,056,442 downwards.
TATTATTAGCTATTCCCAATCCTGGGGTAGACAGTCGTAGACGGAATTAATGCCAGAGGCATTCTCTATCTGTCAACCTATAGATGGTGCAGAGATGAAAAAAAAGTAGGTGTAATAAATGTGGGACGCGAAAAAAATATACAACTTTATGTCCAAGCCAACGATATAAATCGTACATCAGTTTTAAAACCAATACAGGGTAGACAGTCGTAGACGGAATTAATGCCAGAGGCATTCTCTATCTGTCAACCTTTAGATTGTGCAGAGATGAAAAGAAGTAGGTGTAATAAATGTGGGACGCGAAAAAAATATACAACTTTATGTCCATTAATGTAATTGTTTCTGTACATGTTATGTATCTAATCTTCCTTAATGATACATATCTAAATGACTCCATTTATATGTATAATATTATTCGGAATATCCAGTAATGGCCGGGCATTACTTGATATTTGATTTGATTTATTACATGGATTAACATTAAGTTTTGTTTGAAAGGGTGTCATTGTATCAGTCCTATCCCTTTATACTAAGACTCAATCTCGCGACCACAAAGGATGGTCAAATCAAAGACTTACCTAAAATCCCACACAGTTCCGACTCAATATGTTGGCAGACTCAGATGAACACTATCATCTACTCGTACTTCTGCAAACCTATCATTTCTTGCACCCAAATGACAGAACACTTTCTCTCCTTTTCCCTATTGGTTAAATGTATATCAATACGGACGAGCCTATTTATTTGGCTTCTTCTTGGTCATATGTATGTCTTATGAAGATTTAAGTTAGCGAAAGGTCTCCCTGAGTACATGGTGTTGCCAGCTCTAATCGATTCCTGGATAGGTCATTGTGGAAAACCATTATTTTTATATTGTCTCGGGTCTGGGTGTTTGTGGTTCCTTGAGGGTTTCCGATTCCATAACTCAAATGCTTTCGCTGATAACTTTGAGATAAGGGCAATGTACGTGATGATGATGATGATGATGATGATGATGATGATGATGATGATGATGATGATGATGATGATGATGATGCGATCAATTTTATATTCAGAGAGGTTGCATGGGACTTGTTGAACCCCGTCGCGCTTCACTAGTATCAATTCAATGTTAATTATTAAGCAAGTAAATGTGTATTCCAAAAGACATAATTCAATCTAGTAATGGACCATTATTAGATAAAATATTTTTGTTTAAACTTCATGAACGTTTCATAGTCCTGAGGGAACTTATGTACGAAAATAATAAAGTGAACAGGCGACTGACATATAAAATTGTGTAAAAATAATTGTTGCATGGATTAACATTAAGTTTTGTTTGAAAGGGTGTCATTGTATCAGTCCTATCCCTTTATACTAAGACTCAATCTCGCGACCACAAAGGATGGTCAAATCAAAGACTTACCTAAAATCCCACACAGTTCCGACTCAATATGTTGGCAGACTCAGATGAACACTATCATCTACTCGTACTTCTGCAAACCTATCATTTCTTGCACCCAAATGACAGAACACTTTCTCTCCTTTTCCCTATTGGTTAAATGTATATCAATACGGACGAGCCTATTTTTGGCCTATTCTTGGTCATATATATGTCTTATGAAGATTTAAGTTAGCGAAAGGTCTCCCTGAGTACATGGTGTTGCCAGCTCTAATCGATTCCTGGATAGGTCATTGTGGAAAACCATTATTTTTATATTGTCTCGGGTCTGGGTGTTTGTGGTTCCTTGAGGGTTTCCGATTCCATAACTCAAATGCTTTCGCTGATAACTTTGAGATAAGGGCAATGTACGTGATGATGATGATGCGATCAATTTTATATTCAGAGAGGTTGCATGGGACTTGTTGAACCCCGTCGCGCTTCACTAGTATCAATTCAACGTTAATTATTAAGCAAGTAAATGTGTATTCCAAAAGACATAATTCAATCTAGTAATGGACCATTATTAGATAAAATATTTATTGTTTAAACTTCGCGAAACGTTTCATAGTCCCGAGGGAACTTATGTACGAAAATAATAAAGTGAACAGGCGACTGACATATAAAATTGTGTAAAAATAATTGTTGCATGAAAATTAATTTTTGTTACTCTCCTTTTATTATACTCGTAAATATAATAAACATTTTCAAGCAATTCCGAATACAGGGGTAGACAGAGTTCTAGTCTAGACAATTAAGTCCCTTTGACCAAACTTCCACCGAAGATATTTTCGGGACATCGTGACAGGTATTGAACCCGTCGCTGTCTTGATGTCTGAGTGGTTGAGTGATCAGAATTCGAGTCAAGAGACCCGAGTTCGATCCCTAGGAGGTAGGCTCATTCTGATTTTTCAAATTTTCATAGGTTATGTACGAATTATATCGTTCGCTTGGACATAAAGACAGTCACGTTGTCCCATAATAAGCTCCGGTAATATTTGCATTGAAAGGACTTAATTGTCTAGACCTCTGGCTACCGCAGTGTTGGGAAATGCGTGAAGATTTAGTAATTAACCAATTTATATAAAAATATAAAGTAAAATTGTTGCCTACTTTTGCCTATTTTCAATTAATTGAATTCACGACATTTTTCGTATCATATGCCAAAGTTTTTATGAAGCCAATAACAGGGTGCCCAAACTTGACAACAATATCCCAAATTGCTTGGAACTAGTGAAAATTGCAAAAGGATTATTTTTGTATTAGATCGCTTATACAAACGATGTTTGTGAGATATCAATTACGCCATAAAGAGAGATCGAAACATTTGAAGGTACTTTTGAAGACTAAACATGGAAAAAGGCATCATCGAGTGCTTTAATTTTGTAGCAAATTGAATTGAATGAACTTCACCATCAAGAAATTATTTTTTAGTTTATGTCTTATCGCAGGTAATCAGCACACGGTGTCTTGTTTAGGTATCTTCGACGCTTAAAGGCCTAGCCCCCTATTCCCCTATATCACCACTTTACAGATAATCAAAAGTCCACTGCTGAACTTAAACTGTCCTTCTTCCCCCACTGGCATCCTAAACTCCTATAAATCTTCCTCAAATCCTTCAATAAGTTCCAAAGACTGGCGTATTCAAATAAATAAATCCTTCGGCTCTTCTAATAACTACAGGTACTCTAAGCAATTTTTTACTTACTGTATTTTGAAAATTACTAGCAAAGAAGAAGAAGAAGAAGAAACTTAAAAGATCTAATTTCAAGTGAATATCTTTGCGAATCCCATACGCTTTGTGATGTTTAAAAATAATATTATTAGCTATTCCCAATCCTGGGGTAGACAGTCGTAGACGGAATTAATGCCAGAGGCATTCTCTATCTGTCAACCTTTAGATTGTGCAGAGATGAAAAAAAAGTAGGTGTAATAAATGTGGGACGCGAAAAAAATATACAACTTTATGTCCAAGCCAACGATATAAATCGTACATCAGTTTTAAACAAACTTGGGGTTCATCAGTTTTAAAAAACCAATACAGGGGTAGACAGATGTTTAGACAATTAAGTCCCTTCGACCCACTTTCCACCGAAGATATTTTCGGGAAAAGATGACAGGTGGTAAGCCCGTCGCCGTCTTTGTGTCCAAGTCAACGATATAATTCGTACATAAGTTTTCGAAATCCATTGGTCCTAGCCTGCCACCAGGGGATCGAACTCGGGTCTCTTGACTCGAAATTCCGACCACCCAACCACTCTGCTATCGTGACCTTCAAATGAAAAGAAGTAGGTGTAATAAATGTGGGACGCGAAAAAATATACAACTTTATGTCCAAGCCAACGATATAAATCGTACATCAGTTTTAAACAAACTTGGGGTTCATCAGTTTTAAACAAACTTGGGGTTCATCAGTTTTAAAAAACCAATACAGGGGTAGACAGATGTTTAGACAATTAAGTCCCTCCGACCCACCTTCCACCGAAGATATTTTCGGGAAAAGATGACAGGTGGTAAGCCCGTCGCCGTCTTTGTGTCCAAGTCAACGATATAATTCGTACATAAGTTTTCGAAATCCATTGGTCCTAGCCTGCCACCAGGGGATCGAACTCGGGTCTCTTGACTCGAAATTCCGACCACCCAACCACTCTGCTATCGTGACCTTCAAATGAAAAGAAGTAGGTGTAATAAATTTGGGACGAGAAGATAGTAGGTGAAATAAACCGTAAATAAGTTTTGGAAAAACTCGGGTATCTTCACTCAAATTCCTATCACCCAACCACTCGGCTATCGTGACTAACGTGTGATATGCCTGAGGGCGGTTTTTTGATATTTACGTTCAGAAATTATATTATTCACGGTAGGGGTACCTGCGCCGCTACAAATTACGTTAACCTTATTACACTCCCCTAGTAATGAAAAATCCAGCCGTAGAGTATTGCATATTTTATAACTGAGCGCGGGGAACCGTGTAATATATTTAACGCAATTTGTTGATAATAATAAATAATCGATATCTTTGTGTTATTTTAACGTTTTTTTATCATCCTGTATTTTCCCAACACTGGTGTGGTCAGATGTCTAGACAATCACTCTATCCGAGCCATCTTTCACCGATAACATTAATTATGCGTGTATTAAAGATTTAACTACATACGTAACTAAAAGTCAGCCTCTGCCCGTTTAAGTTTGGCGATAAAGGAAAACCTTCCTTACAGTAGAGGCTTGCGTCTTGCAGACGATTTAGAGTTCATACCAAGTGATACTTCAGGCCAATAACGTTCGTGTTACTAAAAAGAAATTTAATTATTCACGATCTAATCAGACCCCGACTATATGAATTTTGGAAGCTCTTTTTACCGCAAAAGCTTTCAACCAATAAAGTTCTCAGCTCTCGTTTTAGAATTTCATAAAACAATTTACTAGTTTCCTAACAAAGGATCTCCCTCCTGTCAAAATTTGTATAGATCAGTAGTCAACTCCTATTAAGGACTTTCTAACAAGTATACTTGAACTTATGAATAGGTTAAATGTAGTTGACTATAAAACAAATTTTAAATATTAGTTATGAGTTCTCTCTCTCGAGTCGAGAGACTCGAATTCCGACCAACCAACCACTCGGCTATCGTGACTTCATAACTAATATATAACATTTAGATACCTTGGATAGGATCGACGACCTCTGTGTACACACCGGTTTTTATGGTAGTGCCAGCTATGAGTTCCCGGGTTTGATTCCCGGTCGGGACAATGTAGAAAACACTATTTCCACACTTTCTCGATTCTGGGTGTTTATGGTACCTTCGTTATTTCTGATTCCATAACACAAGTGCTTAAGCTACTTGCTTTGCGATCAGAGAAATATATGCGATATTGTCTCCATCAATGTTTGTATTTACATCTCTGAATATTACAATTTTACAAAGTGAAATTAACTGAAAAACTTATTTACTATAAAGTAAAATATAATATAATTACTTCTTGTTTCTTACGCTCTTGATTGATCTGTAGAATCCTGTTCAAATTTCTACTCGCTCAGTTTCAAACTTATTTATTATTAAATCGCTAGCTAGAATATCTGTAACAAAATTAGAGATCTCCAGTTACCGAGGTAATGTATACTTTAATTGGCGCCGGTAACTTTGTAATTGAAGTTGAATAAATGAAGGTAATAACCTACTTTTCATTTTTCACCCTTCACGAATTATATTTAAACGCCATTTTCCCTTACACAATTAAATACATATATAGATAGGGACAATAAGCATACATTGCTCCGATCCCAATGTAAGATGCTAAAGCACTTGAGATTTTATTTTATTTTATTTATTGATTCTTTATTGTTACATCTTATACTAAGGGCTACAATGGGCCGACTTAATGCCTGGTGGCATTCTCTACCAGTCAACCTTTGTTATGGTGAGAAGTAGATGGCAGGTGCTAAGAAGAAAAATATAGATATATCCTACATAAAAAATGTATACATATAAATTATAAATATTTTATGGAAAAATACATACATGTATTACATAAATTAAACGTACATAATTATACATAAATACATAAATAATATATATAAAATATAAACATGTAAATATATACATAAATATATATTAATGATTCTTAAGATAATACTCACGAACAAATCTCTTGAACGAATAGGCATTCGGAGCATATTTTATCTTCAAAGGTAGGGCGTTCCAGAGTAGTGCAGCTTGTACCGTAAAAGAGGAGTTAAAGTATCCTGTATTATGTGGAGGAATGTGAATCTTATGTTGGTTTATGGAGCGAGGTGCTCTGTCCTGAGTAGATTGGAGATGTTGAAAGTTATTTCTTAGGTAAGAAGGAGAATTAGAGTTAATCAATACAGAATACAACAGAAACAGAATTCAGGAGCTACGCCTTTGACGAATGGGAAGCTTGGCAATTTAAGCTTGAACGGCAAGAGGAGATATGGTCATATTTACGTTAACCGAAAATAAATCTAATACAGTTGTTGAGAAGGCGCTCCAGTTTGTCGAGACGTGTTTGGGATAGATCTGGATAACATACATCGGCAAAGTCGATAATGGCCAATACCAGGGACTGAACCAGCAAAAGCTTAGTTTTAAAGGGAAGGAAATTTTTAAGGCGGTAGAGTGAACGTAAAGTGGCATTGACTTTTCTCAGCTTAACGACTGATCCAAATGCAAGCCAAGATCAACTACGGTATTATAAAATGGAATTAATGTTCCATTATAATAAATAGGAGAAAGGTTACCGTAATAAATCCTGGCCAGCATCCTAGGATCACCCATTACTACGGCTTTACATTTTGTTGGGTTGACGGTAATACCATATCTAATGGACCAATCCCTAATTAACTCAAGATTTTTATTGAGCTTAAGAATACAATTATTGAGATCACCCACTTCCGATTTATCGTAAAGCTGAAGATCGTCTGTATACAGATAATACGAACAGAACAGAGATCATAGATATACAGAACAGAGATATACAGAACAGAGGTCGTCCACAACTTTTATCTTCACGCATTTTTCCAGAATTAGGGTAAACAGAGGTCTAAACAATTAGGTACTATAGATCCAACTTTCACCAAAGCTTATTTGGGAAAACGACCGGTGCTAAGTCGTCTCTCATCGCCGCCTTAGTGCCCCAGCGGGCGATATAATAAACTGGCCGCTTACAATCCGCTTCCCTAGAGGAGCGATTATGACTAACCTTCCTTTTTGGGAGGAGCCCATGACCTACATACATACTTAACGGCCATAGGGAGGATTTGACATAATCACTCGTTAGGCAAGCGGATTGGCGATCGCAGTAGCAGACCACTCGCACCTTAGACGCTGATGCCCGTCTTCGGTCTGAATGTTTTGGTCTGATATTTTTAAAGTTGGTTATCCCAGCATATATCGATTGCCATAACGATATTCTGGGCTGTTGCCTTTAGTCGCCTATTACGACACCCACGGGAAGAAAGGGAGTGGCAATGTTCTTACACCGTTACCACACGGTGCCATGACCTACAGTGTACATTTGTAGGCCGTTGTGTTTGTATCAACGTTCACTTTTAATGCAATCGGTTTTTTTTTTAATTTTGTGTGGAGTAAGTAATAGTGTTAACTGTAAGAGTACCCGGGTAACTTTGTTCTCATGACACTTCAATAATATCAATAATAAGTAATAAGTAAATATTTTTGTTTGTAAATAATCCTATCATAGGTAACGCGTATTTATAAAATATAATAAGTCTATACATATTATACATAACAACATTTTTACATAAAACATAACACCATTTATTATAAATATTATACTTAACAAGCCCATAATAAAAACATAGAAGTCGATCTAAATAGCCTATAAAGTCTAATGCAGTATACAGGCCTCTCCAGTCCGCCGTAATCTCCGTGCTTCGCAAGCGCACCAGACACCTTGCACTTTAGACGCTGTTGCTCGTCACCAGGCTGTTATATTTTGATTTGGTATTTATAAAGATATTAATCCCACCGTCTATCCATAGCCAATTTTATTTCCAAGGCTTTTTCCTCTGTGGTCTCTTACGACAACCACGGGAATAGTGGGGGTTGTAATATTCTTACGACGTTACCACACGGTAAGATTATATAGGGTAGGCAGAGGTCTAGATAATTAAGTCCTTTCGATCTACCTTCCACCGAAGACATTTATTGGAACAATGTGACATGTGGTGAGCCTGTCGCTGTATATAATATAAACTATATATAACTTAAAGGTAATCTAATAATATACCATTATCTAAAAACAAAATATTGTATACCTACCTACAAGATCGATAGTTGATTTAAAGTAATAAGTCTAATGAAAAAAAAAACTGGAGTAGTCACTTCCAGTACATTAAATGGCTAAATCGATTAAGTACGCTTCTCGATTACTCGATTTCGGCGCTAATGGCTGCGACATAATTCTCCTAATAATCTGACTTCGAACTTACTCTATGTCCATTAATGTAATTGTTTCTGTACATGATATGTATCTAATCTTCCTTAATGATAAATATCTAAATGACTCCATTTATATGTATAATATTAGTCAAAATATCCAGTAATGGCCCGGCATTACTTGACATTTTATTTGATTTATTACATGGATTAACATTAAGTTTTGTTTGAAAGGTTGTCATTGTATCAGTAAAAGGATAGCCCTTTATACCAAGACTCAATCTCGCGAGCACAAAGGATGGTCACATCAAAGACTTAACTAAAACCCCACACAGTTCCGACTCAATATGTTGGCAGACTCAGATGAACACTATCATCTATTCGAACTTCTGCAAACCTATCACTTCTTTCACCCAAATGACAGAACACTTTCTCTCCTTTTCCCTATTGGTTAAATGTATATCAATACGGACGAGACTATTTATTTGGCTTCTTCTTTGTCATATGTTTGTCTCATGAAGATTTAAGTTAGCGAAAGGTCTCCCTGAGTACATGGTGTTGCCAGCTCTAATCGATTCCTGGAAAGGTCATTGTGGAAAACCATTATTTTTATATTGACTCGGGTCTGGGTGTTTGTGGTTCCTTGAGGGTTTCCGATTCCATAAATCAAGTGCTTTCGCTGATAACTTTGGGATTAGAGCAATGTACGTGATGTTTTTCCCATCTAAGCATTTATTGATTATTTTATTTTATTTAAATTGTTAGTAAATAAATAAATAAATATTAGTATAGTAGAATAAGATAGGTTTAGCAGGAAGTAGTGTAAAGTCGGTTCTTCAATTTTATATTCAGAGAGGTTGCATAGGATTTGCTAGATCCCGTTGCGCTTCAATGGTATCAATTCAACGTTAATTATTAAGCAAGTAAATGAGTATTCTAAAACACATAATTCAATCTAGTAATGGACCATTATTAGATAAATAATTTTTTGTTTAAACCTCGCGAAACGTTTCATAGTCCCGAGGGAACTTATGTACGAAAATAATAAAGTGAACAGGCCACTGAAATATAAAATTGTGTAAAAATAATAGTTGCATGAAAATTAATTTTTGTTACTCTCTTTTTATTACAAATATAATGAATATCTTTACGCAATTCTCAATACAGAGATAGACAGAGGTCTAATTTAGACAAATAAGTCCCTTTGACCCACCTTCCACCGAAGATATTTTCGCGACAACCCGTCCACGTCTTTATGTCCAAGCCAACGATGTAATGCGTACATAAGTTTTTGAAAAGCTCATTGGTACTGCAACCTGGGGATCGAACTCGGGTCTCTTGACACGAAATTCCGACCACCCAACCATTCAGCTATCGTGACTTTCACTCTTTTTATTCGTAGGTAAAGTATATGTATATATATATATGTATATATATATATATATATATATATATATATATATATATATGTAACTATTTATGCATATATATATATATATATATATATATATATATATATATATATATATATATGTATATATATATATATATATATATATATATATATATATATATATATATATATATATATATATATATATATATATATATTTATATATATATATATATATATATATATATATATGTAACTATTTATGCATATATATATATATATATATATATATATATATATATATATATATATATATATATATATATATATATATATATATATATATATATATATATATATATATATATATATATATATATATATATATTTATATATATATATATATATATATATATATATATATATATATATATATATATATATATATATATATATATATATATGTAACTATTTATGCATATATATATATATGTAACTATTTATGCATATATATATATATTTATATATATATATGTATATATATATATGTATATATATATATGTATATATATATATGTAACTATTTATGCATATATATATATATATATATGTAACTATTTATGCATATATATATATATACATATATATATATACATATATATATATACATATATATATATATGTATATATATATATTTATATATATATATATGTATATATATATATATGTATATATATATATATATGTATATATATATATATATATATATTTATATATATATATATATATATATATATATATATGTAACTATTTATGCATATATATATATATATATATATATATATATATATATATATATATATATATATATATATATATATATATATATATATATATATATATATATATATATATATATATATATATATATATATATATTTATATATATATATATATATATATATATATATATATATATATATATATATATATATATATATATATATATATATATGTAACTATTTATGCATATATATATATATGTAACTATTTATGCATATATATATATACATATATATATATATATTTATATATATATATATATATGTATATATATATATGTAACTATTTATGCATATATATATATATATATATGTAACTATTTATGCATATATATATATACATATATATATATATACATATATATATATACATATATATATATATGTATATATATATATTTATATATATATATATGTATATATATATATATGTATATATATATATATATGTATATATATATATATATATATATATATATATATATATATATATATATATATATATATATATATATATATATATATATATATATATATATATATGTATATATATATATATATATATATATATATATATATATATATATATATATATATATATATATATATGTAACTATTTATGCATATATAATTATTATATGTATGTAGATATGATTTAATTATCCTTATTCATTTCTGTTCCTTATTCACACTTCTGGAAAATTAGCTTTTTAAAATCTTCTTTATGAAGAGTGGAAGAAATCGCTATCTTAGCGATAAGGCCGCCCTTTGTACAACTATTTTATGAAAGTTTTTTAAATGTATTTTTAATAAATGATACTTTTGTTACGGTGAGTGCAATAAAGTGTATAAACTCTCATCATTAATCTCTTGGTGGTAATTTTCAAAAAGACCCTGTCGTCTGTAGGTAGCCGGTTTCAGAATTTAAAGCTTTTTATTGCTCGTGTATCATGGCATCCACAAGCTGAAAAGAGATGGAAAATAGCACAAAGAAGATTAAAAAAAAACCTAGAAACAGCTTCTATTGTACAATAATCTGGAGTACATAAGAGGAGCACTTCCAGTGAACGTTTATGTTCACGCTCCGTGATAAAATTTGCATGGAAGTTGAAGGTCGAACAGCGAGGCCTCGTGCATTATTGAGATGTTCTCCCCGTGTACATTGAACCTACATACAGATTGTGAGGTGTTATTTGTTTAGCTATTTGTATTTACGTACATTGACTGCATTAATGCGAAACCTTACATAGATTTATCTACTTAATCAGTCAAAATAGATATTAAATTTACTAGAAACAAACTAAAAATGTTTGTGGCGTTTTGTTACCAGATATTTCTTTTTGTACAAAAGTATCTGCCGATTTTAATCACGATAAAAGTCACGACAATCGTGTGTTTGGGTGATCGGGGTTTGAGTCGATAGACACGTGATCCATGCGTAGGTGGAAGGATTTTATAACGAGTTCTTTCAAAACTTATGTACGATTTATATCTTTGGCTTGGACATGCAGCCAGCGATTGGCTTATTACCTGTCACGTTTTCATAAAAAAAGTTTTCGGTTAACGGTGAGTTGAAAGGGTTTAATTGTTGTATTGGGAATTGCGTGAAAATATTTATTTATTTACTTCATTTATTTATTTATGATTTTGCAAGAAGCAAAAGAGGTAGGCAAGAGTCGTCACACTCGACGATCTGTTCTTTCTGGCTTCAAGGACTTTACGTGAAGATATAATAATAATGTATGAAAGTATATCTTACGGTACTTTTAAAATAAACCGATAATTTCATTGCTTTTTTAATTAGTAAATCCGTAAATTATCACGATAGAAGTCACGATAGCCGAGTTGTTGGGTGGTCGGAATTTCGAGTCGAGAGACCCGAGTTCGATCCCCAGGTGGCAGTACCAATGAGTTTTTCAAAAACTTATGTACGAATTTCATCGTTGGCTTGGACATAACGGCGGCGACGGGCTCACCACCTGTCACGTTGTCCCGAAAAATATCTTCGGTGGAAGGTGGGTCAAAGGGACTTAATTGTCTAGACTTGACCTCTGTCTACCCCTGTATTGGGAATTGCGTGAAGATATTTATTTATTTACTTCATTTATTTATTTATGATTTTGCAAGAAGCAAAGAGGTAGGCAAGAGTCGTCACACTCGACGATCTGTTCTTTTCTGGCTTCAAGGACTTTACGTGAAGATATAATAATAATGTATGAAAGTATATCTTACGGTACTTTTAAAATAAACCGATAATTTCATTGCTTTTTTAATTAGTAAATCCGTAAATTATCACGATAGAAGTCACGATAGCCGAGTTGTTGGGTGGTCGGAATTTCGAGTCGAGAGACCCGAGTTCGATCCCCAGGTGGCAGTACCAATGAGTTTTTCAAAACTTATGTACGAATTTCATCGTTGGCTTGGACATAACGGCGGCGACGGGCTCACCACCTGTCACGTTTTCATAAAAAGTTTTCGGTTAACGGTGAGTTGAAAGGGTTTAATTGTTGTATTGGGAATTGCGTGAAGATATTTATATTTTATTTATATGTAAATTATCGTTTTATTTAATTTTAAATTTTTTTCGCGTAAATCCTATGAAAAAATATATCGCAATTATTAGAATAAATTTTATTTTTAATGTCTCTCTGACGTAAACAGTCATCGGTCAATCAATCGGAGAAATAATATATACATAATATCTAGAAATGAGTCTATCGGAGCTTACCTACCAGATAGCTGTTGCAGTAAAGTGTACCTTAGGCCTTACTAACCTTAGAGCCTTAAAAGTGCATTACCATGGCGGGATATCCATCTCCAAAAATACCAGATCAATATTTAACATACACATGGCTGGCAGCAGCGTCTAAGGTGCCAGATGTCTAATACACAGATTGACAATCCGCTTGTAGAGTATACAATTTATGGCAAACCCTCTCGTACGGGTGAGGCCCATATCCTGCAGTGGACCTTTCATAGTCCGTTGTGATGATATATTATGCAATGCAAATGAATAATTTAGAGATAACTATATAAATACATACATAGATAGGGACAACACCACTTACATTGATCTCATGACCTTTCTGATCTGAAAGTAAGCATTGTTATGTTAACTGCTGAACTAGGAAAAGCGGTAGCAAGTACATAATAAATAATCTAAAAGATGCTACTATGTAGAGTATAACAATACAGAAAGTATAGTGAGAATAGAGATAATACTACGATGATACATAAAAGGGGTCAAGGAAGCCAGACACTGGAAAACCGTGGGAGCAATACTCGCAAGTCCGAGGAAGGTCAAGAGTACTCGGATACCCCAAAATGCGTGTATGAACTGCGACAGACTATTACAGGTTATTATAAAGCCAGTAAGGGCAAAATAATTCTGATAATATGAAGGTGACAGAGATGTTTAAATTAATTAAGTTAAACCGGTGACAGATATTGATTGTAATAATTTTAAATGATATTTGGATAAAAATTCGTAAGTCAAGTGTGGTATCTTCTAGATGAGTGGTGAACGCACTAGTTTTCAGCATGTTGCCAGCTCTGAGGTCCCGGGTTCTATTTCGAATAAAAACCACTTCTTCCACATTATCTCGAGTCTGGACGTTGGAGGTACCATCGTTGTTTCCGATTCCATAAATAATTTAACTACTTACTTTGGGGTCAGTAAGTGATGTTAACCCCATCTATGTATTTATTTATGAATAATACTGTATTTTATACTGTAAAAAGAGACTTAGAGTTCATAAATTTTATGGACAGCAAAACTCAGATAATTCAAATCAAATATAATTAGCAATAATCTCGAAAGCTTCTCTTTAAAGATGAATAATTTTCAAAAGTCATTTGTAAAGTTAATGGATGTCTTTGAAACCCAAATTGGAATTTGGAATTAAATTGTTATTCATGTTCTCTACAAGTAATTGCCTCTGTAAATGGAAAATAAGTATCTCAACGTACATGTTAAATTCATAACTTTGTTAAATTCAAACTGATGTTTTAGAGATATAATTATCTTATACATACACAGGCTTAGTTTTTATATATTTTATACAAGTTACGTCCACGTAGTCCTAGAAAAATTTCATAAATTGAAATTTCATAATTTCAGAATGCTAACAGCTAGGCAAAAGCCTTCTCTAAAATCTATGTGAAAGATTGGAGCCGGGTAACTTCCACCATTTTGCTTCGGACCGTGTTTGAAGACTTCATACGTCTTTGAAACATTTTCTTTATTATTTCTCTAATCCTCACAATATTTCCCTTTATCGCAAAGCTCGTGGCAAATTCAGCACTTAAAATTGCTATTAACAATTTTAGTGTTACCCATCCGGGAATCGAACCCGTGTCATTCGCATATAGAGCAAGTGCTCTTACCACTAGGCCGTTACGGCTCTGGGGAATATTTAGTAAGTAGTGAATCTGTTATATATATCTATTAGCGACATAATCTCATGGTAGTTTAACTTTTGTCGAAAATTTCCGTCGTTATGGCGAATTTTCAAAAACCTAATCGATTGAAAACATTCCTCAGATTAAGTAAAGGGAGGTAAAAAAAGGGAGGCTTAGTCAGTTAATGAAGCAACCATCCAAATTTATTGACGGCAGTTCTTACGAAATTTCGATTTCATGTTTCCCGGAAATAATTCAAACTGTTTGAATTAAAGTTAGAAAGTCCAGAAAACTTTTCTAGGTTAACATTAAATTTAATTTAAGTTTATTTTACTTATTTATTTACAAAAAGAGATAACATTTACATTATTTATAATATTTACAATTGGAACTAAAAATAAAAGTTTAAATGCAGCCAGCGTTTCTGGACCCAATGCCAGTATATGGTAACTTTTACGACCACATTCGGTCTTCTGTTAAAAAGATAATTAATTAAATACCTTATCTGTAAGAGCGGGGTCTGCACCATGCGCCAGTAGGAGTTCTACAATGTCAGCCGCGTCTGCAGCACACGCGGCATGTAGAGCTGAAGACCCGACCTGATCAATATCGACTGTTAGTACAATATTGACCTGATTAATACCGATAGCTGAGTGGTTGGGTGATCGGAGTGCGATTCAATAGAACCGATATCTCCAGGTGGTAGGCTCGTACTAATGGGTGTTGAAAAACTTAAATACGATTCATCGTTGGCTTGGACATAAAGACGGTGACAGGCTCCTGTCAAGTTGACATCCGTCTACCCAGTATTGGGAATGGCGTGAAGGTTATTTTAACACAACATAAAAAAAAACTTATACATCTTATTACTTCTAATTAAATATCCACTGCCAATATGTTACATAGAATTTTCTGTCAATAATATGATAGTACAATAGAGATTTATTTGATTCATAATGACATATTGTGTTTTCGACATAAGAATATACGGCCTCCTTTCTCTCGTGGGTGGCAACTTAAGAAACACCCTTGAAAGAGAATTACTCTTTCACCGAATTCGGGTCTCTCGATTCAAATTCCGATCATCCAACCACTCGTCACTCGTGACTTCTAATTCTTCTACGTGATGGTGATAAATGTAAAAAAAAGTGTCTAGTCTAGACAATTATGTACCTTTGACCCACTTTCCACCGAAGATATTTTCGGGACAACGAGACAGGTGGTGAGCCCGTTGCCGTCTTTATGTCCAACCTAACGATATAATTCGTACATAACTTTTTGAACAACTCGTTGGTACTAGCTAGCCTGGGATCGAACTCGAGTCTCGCGACCCGAAATTCCGACCACCCAACTACTCGGTTATCGTGACTTTTTTATATAGTGTATTTTATATGATAAATGTACTTTTATATAGTGCCTATAATATACACAAATATTTCTCTAAATAACCGTAACACGCTTCTTTGTAAACTTTTAAAATCGTACTATAGTTGTCAATCCTTTTTATGATGAAACCGAATAATTTTACCATTTAAATGCAAATTGCAAACTTACGTTATTCTGCAAATGGACGTCTGCACCATATGCGAGTAAGTGCTCCACGATCCCTCTGCAACCCTGGGCGCACGCCATTTGTAGAGCTGTCACGCCATTCTACAAAAAGGTAGTCTCGATACAAATTACCGAGCGAGCTAAAGTGAATATGTGTTATATGAAACGAACAAAATGTTTTATTTTTATTTTCTCGCTGTTTAATGTTATTACATATAAGAAAATATTACAAACAAAAATTAGACTGCAGAATAATATGCAATCTAATTTACGTTTGTAACAAAAACTTGACTGCATATTATTCTGAAGTCTAATTTTTGTTAGTAATATTTTTTTTTATTTATGTATAAGTATATTAATTCGTAATGAATTTTTAATTTATAGGTAACATTTGACGAACTAATAACCGAGGTGGTACTACCAACTTGGTAGTGATCCTGTTTTTGAAGGTAAGTGTTGCAGGTTCGAATCCCACGAACAATTGATGTGTGATGAATTTGAACGTTTATTACTCTTATCATGGATGTTTATAGGTATATATATTTATTTATGTATGTAGTGTCTATATAAAAACATAGACACTACATACATTATAGTAAAAGTACATTATAACGATAGTTTGGACACTGAGACGGCGATAGGCTCACCATCTGTCACGTTGTATAAGCCTTGGTGCAAAGTGGGTTAAATGGACTTTATTGTCTTTTACACTATGGGGAATGAAGATAAAAAAATATTATCACCAGGGATTCATAAACGGACTTACATTATCCGTGGCGTCGACATGACAGTCTGTTTCGAGTAGAGTCCGGACGAGTTCGGTATGTCTATGCACAGCGGCGATATGCAACGGAGTGCGACCCGAGTGGTCTCTCGCTTCTCGTGCAGCTCCCTTAGATACCAAGAGAATAGCGGTGTCACAGTGGCCACCTTCGCACGCCACGTGCAGCGCTGTGCGCCCGGTCTGAAAAACATAATCTCGTTCATACGTATTCTATAATATCAGTCATATGGCACTGGCTAGGGAGATTTTTTTTTAATTTTAAACGTATTTTCTTTTTAATAAGCATATAAATCTTGCCTAGATAGGAAAAACATCACATACATTGCTCTGTTCCCAAACTAAAAAGCTTCTTCTTCTTTACAGCCTATAAGAGATGCTGAACATTGGCCTCCCGTAGAATTTACGGAAAGATGAAAGGTCCTCAGCCACCTGCATCCATCGACTCCTATTTGCAGGTCGTCACTCAAACACAGTGTAGGACAAACGCAGTGTAGGACGACCCGACACTAGATGAGTGTCGGGTCGTCCTACACTGCGTTTGCCTAAACGAGGTTGCCACTCGAGAACCCTTACCCTCAACGGTTATCAGTTCTTCGAGCTATGTGGCCAGCCCATTCCACTTCACCAAACAGTTTAAGCACTTATAACATGGAATCCAAAACAACGAAGGTACCACAAACTCCTAGACCCTAGAAAATGGAGAAAAGGTGTTTTCTAAATTGACCCGAACCGGAATCGAACCTGGGAACTCAGGGCTGTTGACACCATGAAAACCTGAGTGTACGCCACTCGTCCACGAAGGCCTGTTGTGGCTACGAATACTGGATAATCGGAGGTCTAGATATTTCTGACGAAATCCGTCAGGTCACCAGAGTTCCCCTTTTACTTTCCGGATGGGTCAGTGTAGAATATCACTTTTTTTATGTTAAAGTACTTTATCTTGTTTTATTACTTCCTTATCGACTCATATCGGGTTATTCGTTCATTAAAAATTTTTATTGAAAATTATTATCGGGGACAAATGTCATCAGTAGTAACAGGCGTCCATAGCTGTCAAGTGGCTTAACGAAGCTCAAGTATTTTCCAATAACATTCGCCTGTGACGGCCGCTGACTGGAGTGGAGCAGAGTGGACACTGGACAGCCGTTTCAAAGATCCGCTGTATTCACAAGTGAGATACGGTACTCTCAATATCAATATTATTAAGATAATATATATTTATATAAACCCGCGTCACGTCACGACAGCCGAGTGGTTGGGTCGGATTTCGAGTCAAGAGAACCGAGTTCAATGCCAAAGTGGCAGGCTTGTACCAATAAGTCTTTCAAAAACTGATGTACGGATTATATCGTTGGCTTGAACATAAAGACGGCGACGGGCTCACCACCTGTCACGTTGTCCCGAAAATATCTTTGGTGGAAGGTCGGTCGATGGTACTTAATTATCTAGACTAGACCTCTGTCTTCCCCTGTATTGGGAATTGCGTGAAGATATTTATTTAATTTTATTAATAAATGTTATAGCTATAATCATAACTCTATGAAAAGATTATGTAATATTTACTTTTATTCCATTTTAATAATCCCCCACTCCTATTATTACCAAAGATAGAATTCCAAAAAGCCCGTCGGCAATTTGCCCTTTTTAATCCCTAACATTGCCATGTTGTTGTATAGAGAGAGATATTTGTGAGGAACGAAGTAAACAAGCTACTTAATTTCGTCAGACAAGATTGTTAGTAACGACATTTTCGTCTCGGTTACTTCATCGATGTAAATAAAAATAAATTCTGGTCTATATATATAAATATAGATAGGCTCACCATCTGTCACGTTGTACCAATTAAGTTTTGGTGAGATGTGGGTCAAAAAGTACTTTATAGTCTCGACCTCGGCCTTCCCCAGAATGGGAAATTGCGAAGATGTAAACAAAAGAAAGTTGAATTAAATATCATAGCCGATTGGTCGGATGACGTAAGTTCAAATCAACAGACAAGCCATTAACTGACACATTTATTATATATATAAATTAAATCGTTTTCTAATGGAAAACAAATGATCGCTCCCTTGACTGAACTCCAACAAAGGAAATTTTATATTATTCAATTCGGACTCATTCCGTATTCGTAAATTATTTTTCCGCTTTAATTTCCAATTCTGTTAACAAATTCAATTTGTGTAAATTTCATCGAGCATTCGAGACCTCGTCTCTGCGCCGAACGTTTTGTTTTAATGTTATTTGATACGTATTTTTATAGAATAAGGCGGTAAACGCGCTTGCGGTTCTATAACGTAAACTAGCTTCTACTCGCGACATCTTCCGCTCATTAATTCGTAATTCCTGCGCGATACTTTAATTTATCAGAGAAAACAGAAGTCCCTTGGCGGTCTCCCAATACAATAATTCAAAAACTATTAAACACAATCTTGCTTATCTTTCTCACGGGAATGGTACATATTTCCGGCGTATATCGTTCACTATTACAGAATATAATCTGTGCCATGTTTTATCAATTCGTTGTGGTGTGATTAACAAACATCCATCCATACATCGTATCTTTCGCGTCCCAAAGCATTAAGAAGAAGACTCTAGTTTTTGATTCTTTAAATAAAATTAAGTAAATACATAAATAGGGACAACGTTATTTTGATCCCAAAGTAAATAGCTAAAGCACTTGTGATATGAAATAGGTAACAACGAATGTACCACTAACACCCAAAATCGAGACTATGTCGGCAAAGTGGTTTTCTACATTGATTTTCGTCGTTTGGGAATCGAATCAAATACCAGACCTGGCAACATCATGTTAACCGGCATCTAAGCTATACCGTCACGGAGGTCAATCAGTAATAGAACTATAGAGAATCATAAATAGTTACGATAGCCGAGTAGATGAATGACCGGAATTCGAGTCAAGCTTTTAAAGACCTCTTTCACGCCTTCATGCTTATGGGCGGTCAAGAGTTTACCAATTTTAGAAATAAACAAAACAATTATGTACATTCTACACCCAAGTTACATACACAAAACAGTTGATAAGAATTATGTTTGTATTTAAAATATTTATTAACTAAAAGTACAATAATCCTCGACGTCGTCGTCGCCTATAACCAGAAATCCATCAGATCTCTTGACTCGAATTCCGACCACCCAACCACTGAGCTATCGTCACACATAACACATGTAACATATATACCTATAGTATAAATACTATAGGTAGTTGAATGTAACGTGTAATGTTTTAATGAACAGCACTCAATATGCAAAGCATAATATTTAAAATACATATATAATAAATTATATGTATTATAAAGTATACGAAAGTGTCACAATGCGACCGGTTCTTAGTTCATTATTACATATATTGATTTATGATTTTGAAGATTATATTTTACAATACGATGATACATGATATTACACTGAACACGCAATGTCAGAATGTATTATCATTTACACGATAGCTTTCGGATGTAACAAAACATATGTGCAGCTCACACGCAGTTGAGTCCATACCTTCTGAAAATTCTGCATTTGTTTGTCTCATATTTTGATGTTGTTTCATTGAATTTTAGAAAACAAAGTTTTACTTTTTCTAAAAAAAATATCTTCACGCCATTCCCAATACTGGGATTGATAGAGCTCTCGACAATGAAGTCTTTCGACGCATAAAGTTTTTCGACGCACCTTACACCGACGATATTTTTTGGGACAACGTGACAATCGGATATAAATCGTACATAAGTTTTGGAAAAACTCATTGGTACGAGCCTTAGGGATCCAACTCAGGTCGCGACTTTCAGAAAATTATGTTAATAATTAACTAAAAACTACAATAACCGTAAAGCTTTACTCCGTGTGGCGTGGCAAAAAGCACGCTACTGTCGAATGCTTAGATTTAACCGTTAAGGGAGAAAATAAGCAGCACTCTTGTCACCAGCGGCAGTTTTTCCTTCAATATACAAAAACCAACTCGATACTGAGTTTTAAAGCTCATTCAAAAAGATAGACAGCATCCGTCGATAATAGAAAAAATCAACAAATATCTGCCTACTGATTTCTCGGAAACCACTTAACCTAATACAACTTTTAGTTACTATTAGTTTTATTTTACGACACATTTTCACTGGTTTAGCGAATTTTTTAGTGTTGAGATGGTATAAAGAAAGAAAGATTTTTTTTTACATTTCTGACGGCAGTCATTGAATTTAACATTCCTGATGGCAGTCAGTCCCTTCCGAACCCAAGGGCCTTAAAGATCTGATTATTATAATTTTTCCTTATTGTGCTCTAATCATCAGTCTCCCTTAGTCATCATTTCCTTTAAATCGGAAATCGCAACAGTGATGACTAAGGGAGACTGACTGTGCTGTAGAGAATTGTTGTTTTTTAACAAACAAAAAATTTCCTCACGCCATTCCCAATACGAGAGTATACAAAGGTCTAGACAATTAAGTCCTTTCGACTCACCTTCCACCGAAGACATTTGGGACAACGTTAAAAGTGAAAAAAAAACCCATTGGTAACGAGCCTACCACTTGGAGATCGAACTCGGGTCTCTTGAGTCGAATTCCGATCACCCAATGACTTGGCTATCGTGACTTTTTAAACAAATTATAACAAATTGCCATTTATTCTAAATTCAACTTTTTAATTAAAAGTACCAAAATGATATATTTGAATTCTACGCTATAAAAAACAAAGTAATTATTCCTGCCAGTATCATCAAAAATCCATTAATTGCGAGTAAAAAAAGAAGATTAAAGAGAATGAAATTGGAGCGATCTGTTTTGGTAACATAACAAGGGACCGAACAGGATTCCAATATTGTGACGCAATTGGTTTGTTTTTGTAGAAAACGAGGTTAGTAATGAAACGTGAATGTTTTCTTATAATTATTAATTTTTATAAGTACATACTTTAATATTCTTTTTTACTAAGACGTCGTCGACTCATCACCTCTCATATTGCAACAAATAAAGCTTCCGTGAAAAGTACGTCGAAAGGACTTCGTTGTCTGGACTCCTGACTACTCCAGTATTGCGAAGAGAAACACAACTAGAAAAGGTTTTAATGTAAAAAAATATCTTCACGCTATTACAAATACAGGGGTAGACAGTGGTCTAGATAATTAAGTCTTTTCGGCCCACCGAAGAAGAAGTAGTGGTAGAGCCACGCATCAGCTTTTGTTGTTGCATGAACAGGGAAGTACCACGACCTCACAGAATACCGGCGTGAAGTAAAAGTTTAACAAACTTCTGCATTTCTTCTGGTGAGTGCAGGTAACCGGAGGCCCACACACCTCACTCACCCAATTCTGGAGGGGGGCACTCTAAGGCCGGCAACGCATCTGCTCTACCTCTGGTATTGCGGATGTTCATGGGCGGCGGCAATCACTTACCATCCCGTGAGCCACCTGTTCGTTTGCCTCCGTTTTCTATAAAAAAAAAACCTTCGACCGAAGACATTTTTGGGTCAACCTTGGGTGGTGACCCTGTCTGACAACGTGACTGGTGGCGAGCCCGGTGCCATCGTTATGTTCAAGCCAACGATATAATTCGTACATAAGTTTTTAAAAAACCCGTTGGTACGAGCCTGCCACTTGGGGATCGAACTCGGGGTCTCTTGACTCGATATTCCAACCTCCCAACCACTCGGCTATCGTAACTTTCGTACAATAAAGTACATTTAGGTAATACGTGATTATTAGAATTTTTTATTACGATTTATATCGTTGGCTTGGACATGTCCACCATCTGTCACACTGTCCCAAAAAAATCTCCGGTGAAATGTGGGTCAAAAGGACTAAATTAAACAATTTGACCTCTGGCTATCCCTATATAGGGAAATGCGTGAAGATAAAAAAGGGCATTCTAACTTATTTAACTAAGGGTATACTAACTTAATAACCTATAAACCTTCTATTTAAGTATTAATTCAACAATTGGGTCAAGGGGTTATTAATTTATGCGTACTGTTCGCCGTTCAGTTTGTCATGAAGCATAAAGTTGTTTTCAAACTGTTTGCGGTTAATATTTACTTTGTATCGGTCTGTAACAAAGTTTCAGTCAGTTAACTGTTTGAATTTGGAACGGATTAGTCCCCTTAATTGATTCTGGAAACGAGATTCGCTTTGTGTCACAATAGATTCGAAGGAAGGGACTTTACGTTAGCGTCCAATAAACGATGTGTGTGTTTTTTTTTTGTTTCTGTTTCTTATACAAAAACGAAAAATATGTTTTTTCATAAAAGTTATAGTGGAGATGCGACCTCTTTGTAAAATGTGCGGCGTTTCTTTGTGTCGACCGAAACGAAATGTTAGAGATTCGAAATATGGTAAGTTTGAAAGATGACCTTATCACAAAATTGATAAGTGCTTGCGCATCCATGGTTTGGACACGTTGAGCGAATAAGTGAAGACCGAATAGTGAAGAAAATATATAGCGCGATAGTTAATATCAAAACGAGCCAAGGTAGGCCGAGGCTAACTTTCGAAGATCATTTGAGCAAATTGCTCGAAGAGGTTTATTTTAAATTAGTCGATGAACTGAAAAAAGGGAAAGAGGTATGTCAGGATTGGGATCTGTTCTCTTTGTCTAGTTTCCCTGTCAAGGACCTTGCGTGAAGATTAGAAAATTTTTATAAAAATTATATAGAGAGTATTAAAAGTAGAGAAATTATACTGCAGAACAAGTTTTCATAAAATTAGCTTTTCACTAGAATTTTCTCTACCTCTAATTCATATTGAAAGGCAGTTAATTTAAGACTGAAGAAAACTAGTTGCTATATTTATATATACAATTACTTTGAAGTTGAGAGCGATAAAATAATGCAAAGCAGCAGCCTGTAATTGCCCACTGCTGGGCAAAGTACCTCTATCAGATATTTGTCTAGTCAGAGATCACAGCAAGGAAACGTCCTCCACGCTACTACAGTTCGTGTTGACGGACTTCTCACGTTCTCGAAGTAACATTTTTTTTCTATTTTTTTTCTCAGACTGTCATATTTCCTTAAGATTATTTCCTTTACCGGCGAGCTGTTGTTTGTTTTAATATATTCAGTGTTTCCAGCCCGTGAATCGAACCTCAGTCTCTCGCGTCTAAAGCGCTTCTTCATTCCTGCGGAAATAAAAATCAACTGAATTTATTATTAATATTTTATAGACAGCCCATTTTCCAAAGGTTTATTAGATAATTTGCCACTGTCTAGCGTTTCACTTTTCTTTTCATTTTCGGTCGCACAATTTACGAAGAGATCGCATCTCCACTGCATTCAACTTGCTATATTTCTTCTAGCAGATCCAGGTTTCGCTGCCATCTAACAAAGTTGGTTTTTACAACACCCTGCTTTTTGACTAACGCAGTAAGGGCACCGTTGACTTTGTTCCCGGCAGCCACACGTCTGTCCACATCTATCTTCACTTCTTTACGGGATACGTCGCGCAATTAGGTAGGTACTGGCTGAAAATCAGCGTTGCGGTTTATATCGCGACATTATGCTGAGACAGTACCGTTTCATTGGGCACGACACGGGTATTTGTTATTGTTAGTCGACATGCTTTTATTTAGTTTCTTTTATATATACTTTTTTATTATTTCTGTATTTTTGTATTTTATTTCTTTGTGTCTGTGTTAATGAATAAATCTATCATTCATTTAAATAACGTCTTTCATCCTAAAGCTAAAAGCGCTTCCCAAGTATATAATTTCATTCACCTGGACTAGACATTCCTGATAAAATAAAATAATAAATAAATAAATATCTTCCATTTTCCAAAGGTTTATTAGATAATTTGCCACTGTCTAGCGTTTCTTCTATGCGAATTCCTAATAATTTTGCTTTGTCAGTCCGTCGCACTCCAGGGAGCTTCCCTATTAGTGAAGTGCGAACGGCGCGATTTCATCTCGATAACATTTTGTTGGCACAGGATTTCCCAAGATAGAAATTCACCGAATCATTATTATGGAAAATAATATTATTGCGGTATTTTTTGAGCTGAACCACATCATGTAGCAAATAAACATCTACCTTCATTTAAACGCTTCAACCTCAAAATAAAAATATTATTATTAAAGATATAAATAAAAATATTATTATTAATAGCTATAAGTAATATGTCAAACATAAATGAAATTTTTCGTTTATATACTCCTTGACAACAAGAGTTACCGACTATACAAACCAAATTAAGAAGGTTTAATGCCGCGTTTTTTGAAAACATTTCTCATTTTCGTAGGAACTTCAGGATGCAAAGTTTCTCGACTAACTCTCGTGGTTAAAAATCCAACGAACTCTTAAAATTTCAAGTCATCATCAGTTTAAGTTCAACGTCAGAAGATTCGATGAGTTTCGGCTTTCCTAGACGTCTTTTAATGTTAACTTCGCACTATATATATTTTCTTCACCATTCGATCTCCACTCATTCGTTCAACATGCTCAAACTATCGAAGCGCGTCTCTAACAATTTTAGTGATAAGGTCATCTTTCAAACCTGCCTTATTACGAATCACTTTTCTTTTCATTTTCGGTCGCACAATTTACGAAGAGATCGCATCTCCACTGCATTCAACTTGCTATATTGCAACTAGCAGATCCATGTTTCGCTGCCATCTAACAAAGTTGGCTTTTTGACTAACGCAGTAAGGGCACCGTTGACTTTGTTCCCGGCAGCCACACGTCTGTCCACATCTATCTTCACTTCTTTACGGGATACGTCGCGCAATTAGGTAGGTACTGGCTGAAAATCAGCGTTGCGGTTTATATCGCGACATTATGCTGAGACAGTACCGTTTCGTTTGGCACGACACGGGTATTTGTTATTGTTAGTCGACATGCTTTTATTTAGTTTCTTTTATATATACTTTTTTTTATTATTTCTGTATTTTTGTATTTTATTTCTTTGTGTCTGTGTTAATGAATAAATCTATCATTCATTCATTCATTCATTCATCTAAATAACGTCTTTCATCCTAAAGCTAAAAGCGCTTCTCAAGTATATAATTTCATTCACCTGGACTAGACATTCCTGATAAAATAAAATAATAAATAAATAAATATCTTCACGCAATTCCCAATACAGGGGTAGACAGAGGTCTAGTCTAGACAATTAAGTCCCATTGACCCACCTTCCACCGAAGACAACGTGACAGGTGGTGAGCCCGTCGCCGTCGTTATGTCCAAGCCAACGATGTAATTGATAAATGAACGAATAAATGACATTCCTGATGATGGAATGATAGTGATAATCCAAGAAACAGTTCTAAGATAGCCAGGGAGTCGACTTAATTAGTTTTTCGTAACAATAACCATTGGATTAATTAAACAGATTTTATTCGGGAAAGTCTTCAAATTTATTTATCTGCTTTGTTGATTTAATTAAAAATTAATTTCTTCTTTAATTAGAAGAAATGTTGATTGTCTCACAAATCTCGCATAAGGTCCCTCGAAATTAATTTAACGGAGATGTGAAGAGTCAACTCAAGTTTGTGCTAATATTGTAAATATATAAACGTCAATACTCTAATGGCTTAGGTTAAACGAGCTGCGAAAAGTGACATCGCAGGTTCGAATCCGACATTATCTGTAATCGACTATCTAGTTTTGTAGAAAAAACGTAACATGAACGATCCGTATTTTATGTCATAAACGAAAATTATTCGCAGACATCAAAATAAACAAATTCAACAAATTAAGCGTCAATAGCCAAATGGTTTAGTGTGCGACCTGAAAAACATAACGCAGGTTGGGGTCTGCCATTCGACTATTGTCGTGAAGCATTCTAGACACCAGCGTTGCAGCTTAGTTTTAATGTTTAATAGGAATACTAGTCATGTTATAAGCAATGCTAGTCTTCTATAAAAATGTTATCGCGTCTCTCATGACGGGAAAGCAGACGATGTTAATATTTAATTTAATAGGTCGAATTGTCATCATTCTTACTATCCACATTACTGGATATAACTATGTATAAAGACGGTAACTTCATTTTTCACCTCATCCCATTAAAGAAAATAAAAAAAACTAGAAAAGTATTTACCTTATCGCTAATGAGCTTTAAAAGAGATTCTTATACCTACAAACAATAGCCTTATGGGGGACTTTTGTAATGTAAAATAATAACTAAGAATCATATTCAAGATGATATTAAAAAACCTAGTAAACTTAATTTGTCAAGTTACGATAGCCGAGTGGTTGGATGGACGGAATTTCGAGTTAAGAGACCCGAGTTCGATCCCCAGGTGGCAGGCCCGTACCAATGGGTTTTTCAAAAACTTGGACTTGGAGGTTGGCTTGGACATAAAGACGGCGAGGGGCTCACCACCTGTCACGTTGTCCCGAAAATATCTTCGGTGGAAGATGGGTCGAAGGGACTTAATTGTCTAGACTAGACCTCTGTGTACCCCTGTATTGGGAATTGCGTGAAGGTATTTATTTAGTAAGCTTAATATTACAGGATACTTTGTCAGTGCCGTAGCTTATTTGATGGTGTCCCTCAGCCTCTGAAGCTGAGATTTACACTACGAATACCATGTTAAATTATGAACAGAAATTATGACGTTAAAGTATACTGCATTTTCAAGGTCAACTTAATTAAATGTTGATTTAAATGTAAAAGAGACAACAATCGTAAGCATAAATTGTTATTTACAAATGTCTAAACATTTTAGTCCCTTCGACCCCCATCTCACCAGAGCTGCTTTAGGTGTTAGAAGTGTAGAGGTTAGGAGACTCGATCCTAACATCTGACTCTCTCATCCAACCTCTGACTATCTTGACTTGTGTTGCATGCTATAACATATTATAAAATAAAAATCCTAAATACTACTATACGCGTAGCGTGCCACAATGTGTTATAAAATGGTTTACTACGTTACGTCAAGTAGTCGGGTAATCCGGATTCGAATAAGGAGACTCGAGTTCCATCCAAAGTTCATCAAAAAAGTGGCAGGCACATATTGATAGGTTTTTTCAAAACTTATTCATTTAAGATTTATATCGTTGGCTTGGACATAAAGACGGCGACAGGGTCACCGCCTGTCTTGTTGTCCCAAAATATCTTCGATGAAAGGTGGGTCGAAAGGATTTAATTGTCAAGACTTCTGTCTACGTCAGTATTGGCATGGGCGTGAGTGGGCGCCATTGGCAATGGCGAGTTCAATACCCAGGAAAGCTTGTACCAACGACTCAAACGAGCTTTAATAAAATCGTATAACCTCAGTGAACTTTTATTTACAGTGCGTAAGTAATCGTAGCATTTATTACCAACTACAAATCGATCGTCTCGTCCATCAAGCTCCTTCGACAATCGAGTGTATTCGCATTTCACGGTCCAACAATCGAGTTAACGGGCGAATGAATTCCTACAATCGATGTTATCGACATTAACTATTCCTCGCTCCGTTTATTTATTAATGGTTTGATAATGAATAAAACTTTAAAGAAATCATACTTTTTGGTACCCTGCTATAGAAACTAGGCTTCGAATCCTGCCAGAGACAAACGTTTAAAAAAAAATATCTTCACGCAATTCCCAACACAGGGGTAGACAGAGGTCAAGTCTAGACAATTAAGTCCCTTTGACCCACCTTCCACCGAAGATATTTTCGGGACAACGTGACAGGTGGTGAGCCCGTCGCCGCCTTTATGTCCAAGCCAACGATGAAATTCGTACATAAGTTTTTGAAAAACTCATTGGTACTGCCACCTGGGGATCGAACTCGGGTCTCTCGACTCGAAATTCCGACCACCCAACAACTCGGCTATCGTGACTAAACTAACTAGACAAACGTTTGTATTTTGAATATTAATGTTTGTACTTGAGTCGTTGATGTCTATATGTAAAATCATTGGATGATGAGTTGTGTTGACATGAGGATCGAATTCGGGTCTCTTGACACGAAGTCCGATCACCCAGCCTCTCGGCTATCGTGAGTTTATTTAAAAATAGCTAACCTTATTAACAGCATCGATATGAGCTCCATTTTCCAGCAACAGCTCCACTACAGATGTGTGTCCAGCTCGAGCAGCAAGCGCTAGGGACGTGTCCCCGGCTGCATCGGACCCTTGTATCCTGGCCCCGAGGGATATCGCATACGCAGCGATTTCCGCTGATCCTTTCGCGCAAGCGCATTGCAGGATGTCGTTATGTTTCTGAAATATTTAATTTAATTAGTCCTCGACCTTAAGAGCAAGAAGATGTTTGTAATATCCTATACTGCACCGTATAAATTTTGTTATGCACTTATTTATAAGTATGTGCAGTATCTGTATTTTTTTAATAATGTGCAAAAAAATGAATAACTACTAAGTATTTAATAGTTTAAATTCATGAATGTATTGTTTTGAAATAAAATAAATAAATATATAAATATCCTCATGCAATTCCCAATACAGGGGTAGACAGAGGTCTAGTCTAGGCAGTTAAAACCCTTCGACTCACCTTCCATCGAAGATATTTTCGGGACAACTTATTGGTACGAGCTTTCCACCAGGATCGAACTCGGGTCTCTCGACTCGAAATTCCAACTACCTAACCATTCGGCCATTATTGTATTGTTTTGGGTCTAGTATATGTATATATTATGTATTTATGTATGTAATTATGAGTGTGTATGTGTTCATATGTATATATTATTGTATGTATCTACTTGAGTTATGTATTATACGCCACCTACGTAGTAAACTTTTCCTTTCGCGCCATTGGTTGCCCGGAAGATCGCTATGAAGCAATAAGGCCGCCAAATTTTGCATTTCACAAATTTTTGGTATCCTTTATTATGTTTGTGTATCCTACTATTTGTGGTGGATAATTAAAGTATATTCATTCATTCATTCATTCATTCATTCATTCATACTAACGTAAGAACTAACACGACCTGTTACAAAAAAAAAATTATAGAATAGGAAGGCAAACACGCAGGTGCCTCACGTGATGGTAAGTGATTACCGCCGCTCATGATCACCTGCAATACCAGAGGCGTAGATAAATTATAATTGTTTAGGAAGTAGCTGGCAATTGTTTTTCATAATGTATTCATGAATAAACTGTTATTAGTTATAAGTGGTGATTCAAGCGTGACACTGCTTTTATTTCTTTTTATCGATCCAATCGAATTCAATGGACTAAATTTAATGGACTTAATGTCGCTCAATGCATTTTGAACGCAGAACTTTGGATTAAATTTTTCTTTAACTTTGGAATATATAACATAATTTTTGGGTAAGATCTGACAAAATTTTCGACGTTGTGTAACAAATATACGGCTTCTGTACATATTTAATAATAATTTTATAATAACATAACGTTACGCTTGCATACTAAAATAGAAATGAAAACGTTACAATGCATACATAATAACTTGTAGAAGTTCAATCAGTTTATTATCCTCTCCTATAAGGCATAATTAGCCAAAATCGCCACGAATGGCAAGCTGATTGGCGATTACAGTATAAATCTCAGCTCCTCACCCTTCAGACGCTCTTGCTAGTTACCTGCCTGGATAGTTCTAATCTTCCAGGTTAGCCATCTTCGTAATCCAAAAGGATTTGCTACCTTTTTCCTTAGTCGCCTCTTACGACATCCACGAGATGGTGTGGCATTATCATACAAAAAATTATTCCGCAATTCAACAGCCCAACAAGGTGATAAAAATTACGCATTCAGGGATTTAATTATTTAAATGTGTATTAGTGTATACCAGCAACTGCTTTAGTAACTCTAAAGTTTTATGGCCATGTAACATCCGGTAAGTTTGTGGCCGGAAGATTTGCTGTGAACTAAAATACATATCGTGTTTATGTTCAGGTGATGAGTCAGTCGGTGATTACGCATGTATCATAATTTAATTAATGGATGACGATACGGCGATGGACTCAGCACTGGTCCCGATGTTACCAATAGGCTTTGGTAACAAGTGGATCGAAATAACTTAATCATCTAGACTTCGGTTTCTAGAAAAATTACGAAAATAAAAATTAATTAAATGATAACTTAAAAATATCTATAACGCAATTATTTTATTGATTTTAAAACATATAAGTTATGCTGAACACAGAAGCACACACTAACAAACTATCGAACATACAAACTTTCACATTTATAATGTTGTAAGTTTGATTAAATTTGTACAATATACTTATGATAATATATGTTATTTTTTAAATAGATAAAATAATAAATAAATAACAATATCTTCACGCAGTTCCCAATACAGGGGTAGAGAGAGGTCTAGTCTAGACATTTAAGTCCCTTCGACCCACCTTCCACCGAAGATATTTTCGGGACAACGTGACAGGTGGTGAGCCCGTCGCCGCCTTTATGTCTAAGCCAACGATGAAATTCGTACATAAGTTTTGAAAACTCATTGGTACTGCCACCTGGGAATCGAACTCGGGTCTCTCGACTCGAAATTCCGACCACCCAACAACTCGGCTATCGTGACTCTGTATAGATAAAACAAAATAAACAAATATAAATATCTTCACGCAGTTCCCAATACAGGGGTAGACAGCGGTCAAGTCTAGACAATTAAGTCCCTTTGACCCACCTTCCACCGAAGATATTTTCGGGACAACGTGACAGGTGGTGAGCCCGTCGCCGCCTTTATGTCTAAGCCAACGATGAAATTCGTACATAAGTTTTGAAAACTCATTGGTACTGCCACCTGGGAATCGAACTCGGGTCTCTCGACTCGAAATTCCAACTACCTAACCATTCGGCCATTATTGTATTGTTTTGGGTCTAGTATATGTATATATTATGTATTTATGTATGTAATTATGAGTGTGTATGTGTTCATATGTATATATTATTGTATGTATCTACTTGAGTTATGTATTATACGCCACCTACGTAGTAAACTTTTCCTTTCGCGCCATTGGTTGCCCGGAAGATCGCTATGAAGCAATAAGGCCGCCAAATTTTGCATTTCACAAATTTTTGGTATCCTTTATTATGTTTGTGTATCCTACTATTTGTGGTGGATAATTAAAGTATATTCATTCATTCATTCATTCATTCATTCATACTAACGTAAGAACTAACACGACCTGTTACAAAAATATATATATATATATATATATATATATATATATATATATATATATATATATATATATATATATATATATATATATATATATATATATATATATATATATATATATATATATATATATATATATATATATATATATATATATATATATATATATATATATATATATATATATATATATATATATATATATATATATATATATATATATATATATATATATATATATATATATATATATATATATATATATATATATATATATATATATATATATATATATATATATATATATATATATATATATATATATATATATATATATATATATATATATATATATATATATATATATATATATATATATATATATATATATATATATATATATATATATATATATATATATATATATATATATATATATATATATATATATATATATATATATATATATATATATATATATATATATATATATATATATATATATATATATATATATATATATATATATATATATATATATATATATATATATATATATATATATATATATATATATATATATATATATATATATATATATATATATATATATATATATATATATATATATATATATATATATATATATATATATATATATATATATATATATATATATATATATATATATATATATATATATATATATATATATATATATATATATATATATATATATATATATATATATATATATATATATATATATATATATATATATATATATATATATATATATATATATATATATATATATATATATATATATATATATATATATATATATATATATATATATATATATATATATATATATATATATATATATATATATATATATATATATATATATATATATATATATATATATATATATATATATATATATATATATATATATATATATATATATATATATATATATATATATATATATATATATATATATATATATATATATATATATATATATATATATATATGTATATATTATTGTATGTATCTACTTGAGTTATGTATTATACGCCACCTACGTAGTAAACTTTTCCTTTCGCGCCATTGGTTGCCCGGAAGATCGCTATGAAGCAATAAGGCCGCCAAATTTTGCATTTCACAAATTTTTGGTATCCTTTATTATGTTTGTGTATCCTACTATTTGTGGTGGATAATTAAAGTATATTCATTCATTCATTCATTCATTCATTCATACTAACGTAAGAACTAACACGACCTGTTACAAAAAAAAATTATAGAATAGGAAGGCAAACACGCAGGTGCCTCACGTGATGGTAAGTGATTACCGCCGCTCATGATCACCTGCAATACCAGAGGCGTAGATAAATTATAATTGTTTAGGAAGTAGCTGGCAATTGTTTTTCATAATGTATTCATGAATAAACTGTTATTAGTTATAAGTGGTGATTCAAGCGTGACACTGCTTTTATTTCTTTTTATCGATCCAATCGAATTCAATGGACTAAATTTAATGGACTTAATGTCGCTCAATGCATTTTGAACGCAGAACTTTGGATTAAATTTTTCTTTAACTTTGGAATATATAACATAATTTTTGGGTAAGATCTGACAAAATTTTCGACGTTGTGTAACAAATATACGGCTTCTGTACATATTTAATAATAATTTTATAATAACATAACGTTACGCTTGCATACTAAAATAGAAATGAAAACGTTACAATGCATACATAATAACTTGTAGAAGTTCAATCAGTTTATTATCCTCTCCTATAAGGCATAATTAGCCAAAATCGCCACGAATGGCAAGCTGATTGGCGATTACAGTATAAATCTCAGCTCCTCACCCTTCAGACGCTCTTGCTAGTTACCTGCCTGGATAGTTCTAATCTTCCAGGTTAGCCATCTTCGTAATCCAAAAGGATTTGCTACCTTTTTCCTTAGTCGCCTCTTACGACATCCACGAGATGGTGTGGCATTATCATACAAAAAATTATTCCGCAATTCAACAGCCCAACAAGGTGATAAAAATTACGCATTCAGGGATTTAATTATTTAAATGTGTATTAGTGTATACCAGCAACTGCTTTAGTAACTCTAAAGTTTTATGGCCATGTAACATCCGGTAAGTTTGTGGCCGGAAGATTTGCTGTGAACTAAAATACATATCGTGTTTATGTTCAGGTGATGAGTCAGTCGGTGATTACGCATGTATCATAATTTAATTAATGGATGACGATACGGCGATGGACTCAGCACCGGTCCCGATGTTACCAATAGGCTTTGGTAACAAGTGGATCGAAATAACTTAATCATCTAGACTTCGGTTTCTAGAAAAAATTACGAAAATAAAAATTAATTAAATAATAACTTAAAAATATCTATAACGCAATTTTTTTATTGATTTTAAAACATATAAGTTATGCTGAACACAGAAGCACACACTAACAAACTAACGAACATACAAACTTTCACATTTATAATGTTGTAAGTTTGATTAAATTTGTACAATATATTTATGATAATATATGTTATTTTTTAAATAGATAAAATAATAAATAAATAATAATATCTTCACGCAATTCCCAATACAGGGGTAGACAGAGGTCAAGTCTAGACAATTAAGTCCCTTTGACCCACCTTCCACCGAAGATATTTTCGGGACAACGTGACAGGTGGTGAGCCCGTCGCCGCCTTTATGTCCAAGCCAACGATGAAATTCGTACATAAGTTTTTGAAAAACTCATTGGTACTGCCACCTGGGAATCGAACTCGGGTCTCTCGACTCGAAATTCCGACCACCCAACAACTCGGCTATCGTGACTCTGTATAGATAAAACAAAATAAACAAATATAAATATCTTCACGCAATTCCCAATACAGGGGTAGACAGCGGTCAAGTCTAGACAATTAAGTCCCTTTGACCCACCTTCCACTGAAGATATTTTCGACAACGTGACAGGTGGTGAGCCCGTCGCCGCCTTTATGTCTAAGCCAACGATGAAATTCGTACATAAGTTTTTGAAAAACTCATTGGTACTGCCACCTGGGAATCGAACTCGGGTCTCTCGACTCGAAATTCCGACCACCCAACAACTCGGCTATCGTGACTCTGTATAGATAAAACAAAATAAACAAATATAAATATCTTCACGCAGTTCCCAATACAGGGGTAGAGAGAGGTCTAGTCTAGACATTTAAGACCCTTCGACCCACCTTCCACCGAAGATATTTTCGGGTCGACGTGACAGGTGGTGAGCCCGTCGCCGTTTTAAAAAGATACTTTTATTAAATTAAAACTCTTAAATTAAGTTCTTTATCTCCGTTGACATGTTTGTTCTTTCATGTGTTAAAATTCAATTAACGCCGCTTTGCGTAGGTTTTTTCTAGTTCCTTTTAAGCATGTTTTTCACGTCATTTCACTAATCATAAACTCAATGCGGTCTCAGAATAGCATATTCTTTATAAAACAGCCAATACTTCACGAAATTACAGTGTTTTTATTAATATTGCTGGATACGCATTTTGGGTTTTATTCGGTATCTTAAAACATTGTGTTATTTAATGCCGCGTAAAGACTCTCTTGTTTTACACGTGCGGTAAAAATTATATTCTATTTCACAGACTAAGCTATCCGATCTCTATCTCTATTGCGAACTCCATCTCATAATTTTTGTCATTTTATTACATTTTGTTCTACAAAAGTGAAATAAATAGCACAGTTACTTTTTATACTTTTTATGATGTAGTAACGGACATATTCAGGAAAGAAGTGATATTTTTACCCAACTGACAACGGCGGACTACCTTTTCCTCAAAATTGCCAATTACTATACTTTCCTATGGTGTTGAAGGAAGTTCAGCACTACAGTAGACAGAGGTTCAGACTATTAAGTCCTTCCGACCCAGCTTTCACCGAAGGCATTTTTGGGACAACGTTACAGGCGGTGAGACTGTCGCCGCCTTTATGTCTAAGCCAACGATGAAATTCGTACATAAGTTTTGAAAACTCATTGGTACTGCCACCTGGGAATCGAACTCGGGTCTCTCGACTCGAAATTCCGACCACCCAACAACTCGGCTATCGTGACTCTGTATAGATAAAACAAAATAAACAAATATAAATATCTTCACGCAGTTCCCAATACAGGGGTAGAGAGAGGTCTAGTCTAGACATTTAAGACCCTTCGACCCACCTTCCACCGAAGATATTTTCGGGTCGACGTGACAGGTGGTGAGCCCGTCGCCGTTTTAAAAAGATACTTTTATTAAATTAAAACTCTTAAATTAAATTCTTTATCTCCGTTGACATGTTTGTTCTTTCATGTGTTAAAATTCAATTAACGCCGCTTTGCGTAGGTTTTTTCTAGTTCCTTTTAAGCATGTTTTTCACGTCATTTCACTAATCATAAACTCAATGCGGTCTCAGAATAGCATATTCTTTATAAAACAGCCAATACTTCACGAAATTACAGTGTTTTTATTAATATTGCTGGATACGCATTTTGGGTTTTATTCGGTATCTTAAAACATTGTGTTATTTAATGCCGCGTAAAGACTCTCTTGTTTTACACGTGCGGTAAAAATTATATTCTATTTCACAGACTAAGCTATCCGATCTCTATCTCTATTGCGAACTCCATCTCATAATTTTTGTCATTTTATTACATTTTGTTCTACAAAAGTGAAATAAATAGCACAGTTACTTTTTATACTTTTTATGATGTAGTAACGGACATATTCAGGAAAGAAGTGATATTTTTACCCAACTGACAACGGCGGACTACCTTTTCCTCAAAATTGCCAATTACTATACTTTCCTATGGTGTTGAAGGAAGTTCAGCACTACAGTAGACAGAGGTTCAGACTATTAAGTCCTTCCGACCCAGCTTTCACCGAAGGCATTTTTGGGACAACGTTACAGGCGGTGAGACTGTCGCCGCCTTTATGTCTAAGCCAACGATGAAATTCGTACATAAGTTTTGAAAACTCATTGGTACTGCCACCTGGGAATCGAACTCGGGTCTCTCGACTCGAAATTCCGACCACCCAACAACTCGGCTATCGTGAGTTTATTTAAAATAGCTAACCTTATTCATTCATTCATTCATTCATTCATTCATTCATTCATTCATTCATTCATTCATTCATTCATTCATTCATTCATTCATTCATTCATTCATTCATTCATTCATTCATTCATTCATTCATTCATTCATTCATTCATTCATTCATTCATTCATTCATTCATTCATTCATTCATTCATTCATTCATTCATTCATTCATTCATTCATTCATTCATTCATTCATTCATTCATTCATTCATTCATTCATTCATTCATTCATTCATTCATTCATTCATTCATTCATTCATTCATTCATTCATTCATTCATTCATTCATTCATTCATTCATTCATTCATTCATTCATTCATTCATTCATTCATTCATTCATTCATTCATTCATTCATTCATTCATTCATTCATTCATTCATTCATTCATTCATTCATTCATTCATTCATTCATTCATTCATTCATTCATTCATTCATTCATTCATTCATTCATTCATTCATTCATTCATTCATTCATTCATTCATTCATTCATTCATTCATTCATTCATTCATTCATTCATTCATTCATTCATTCATTCATTCATTCATTCATTCATTCATTCATTCATTCATTCATTCATTCATTCATTCATTCATTCATTCATTCATTCATTCATTCATTCATTCATTCATTCATTCATTCATTCATTCATTCATTCATTCATTCATTCATTCATTCATTCATTCATTCATTCATTCATTCATTCATTCATTCATTCATTCATTCATTCATTCATTCATTCATTCATTCATTCATTCATTCATTCATTCATTCATTCATTCATTCATTCATTCATTCATTCATTCATTCATTCATTCATTCATTCATTCATTCATTCATTCATTCATTCATTCATTCATTCATTCATTCATTCATACTAACGTAAGAACTAACACGACCTCTTGACTGAGGTCGATCACCAACCTCTCGGCTATCGTGAGTTTATTTAAAATAGCTAACCTTATTAACAGCATCGATATGAGCTCCATTTTCCAGCAACAGCTCCACTACAGATGTGTGTCCAGCTCGAGCAGCAAGCGCTAGGGACGTGTCCCCGGCTGCATCGGACCCTTGTATCCTGGCCCCGAGGGATATCGCATACGCAGCGATTTCCGCTGATCCTTTCGCGCAAGCGCATTGCAGGATGTCGTTATGTTTCTGAAATATTTAATTTAATTAGTCCTCGACCTTAAGAGCAAGAAGATGTTTGTAATATCCTATACTGCACCGTATAAATTTTGTTATGCACTTATTTATAAGTATGTGCAGTATCTGTATTTTTTTTAATAATGTGCAAACAAATGAATAACTACTAAGTATTTAATAGTTTAAATTCATGAATGTATTGTTTTGAAATAAAATAAATAAATATATAAATATCCTCATGCAATTCCCAATACAGGGGTAGACAGAGGTCTAGTCTAGGCAGTTAAAACCCTTCGACTCACCTTCCACCGAAGATATTTTCGGGACAACTTATTGGTACGAGCTTTCCACCAGGGGATCGAACTCGGGTCTCTTGACTCGAAATTCCAACTACCTAACCATTCGGCCATTATTGTATTGTTTTGGGTCTAGTATATGTATATATTATGTATTTATGTATGTAATTATGAGTGTGTATGTGTTCATACGTATATATTATTGTATGTATCTACTTGAGTTATGTATTATACGCCACCTACGTAGTAAACTTTTCCTTTCGCGCCATTGGTTGCCCGGAAGATCGCTATGAAGCAATAAGGCCGCCAAATTTTGCATTTCACAAATTTTTGGTATCCTTTATTATGTTTGTGTATCCTACTATTTGTGGTGGACAATTAAAGTATATTCATTCATTCATTCATTCATTCATTCATACTAACGTAAGAACTAACACGACCTGTTACAAAAATAAATTATAGAATAGGAAGTTAGCAAACACGCAGGTGCCTCACGTGATGGTAAGTGATTACCGCCGCTCATGATCACCTGCAATACCAGAGGCGTAGATAAATTATAATTGTTTAGGAAGTAGCTGGCAATTGTTTTTCATAATGTATTCATGAATAAACTGTTATTAGTTATAAGTGGTGATTCATGCGTGACACTGCTTTTATTTCTTTTTATCGATCAATCAGATTCAATGGACTAAATTTAATGGACTTAATGTCGCTCAATGCATTTTGAACGCAGAACTTTGGATTAAATTTTTCTTTAACTTTGGAATATATATCATAATTTTGGGTAAGATCTGACAAAATTTTCGACGTTGTGTAACAAATATACGGCTTCTGTACATATTTAATAATAATTTTATAATAACATAACGTTACGCTTGCATACTAAAATAGAAATAGAAAACGTTACAATGCATACATAATAACTTGTAGAAGTTCAATCAGTTTATTATCCTCTCCTATAAGGCATAATTAGCCAAAATCGCCACGAATGGCAAGCTAATTGGCGATTACAGTATAAATCTCAGCTCCTCACCCTTCAGACGCTCTTGCTAGTTACCTGCCTGGATAGTTCTAATCTTCCAGGTTAGCCATCTTCGTAATCCAAAAGGATTTCCATACCTTTTTCCTTAGTCGCCTCTTACGACATCCACGAGATGGTGTGGCATTATCATACAAAAAATTATTCCGCAATTCAACAGCCCAACAAGGTGATAAAAATTACGCATTCAGGGATTTAATTATTTAAATGTGTATTACTGTATACCAGCAACTGCTTTTAGTAACTGTAAAGTTTTATGGCT
This sequence comes from Sericinus montela, assembly GCA_029286605.1. NCBI lineage: Eukaryota > Metazoa > Arthropoda > Insecta > Lepidoptera > Papilionidae > Sericinus > Sericinus montela. The sequence continues at coordinate 3,016,196 of JAGSMR010000035.1, read as the reverse complement.
ATGTAACATCCGGTAAGTTTGTGGCCGGAAGATTTGCTGTGAACTAAAATACATATCGTGTTTATATTCAGGTGATGAGTCAGTCGGTGATTACGCATGTATCATAATTTAATTAATGGATGACGATACGGCGATGGACTCAGCACCGGTCCCGATGTTACCAATAGGCTTTGGTAACAAGTGGATCGAAATAACTTAATCATCTAGACTTCGGTTTCTAGAAAAAATTACGAAAATAAAAATTAATTAAATGATAACTTAAAAATATCTATAACGCAATTTTTTTATTGATTTTAAAACATATAAGTTATGCTGAACACAGAAGCACACACTAACAAACTAACGAACATACAAACTTTCACATTTATAATGTTGTAAGTTTGATTAAATTATTACAATATACTTATGATAATATATATGTTATTTTTAAATAGATAAAATAATAAATAAATAACAATATCTTCACGCAGTTCCCAATACAGGGGTAGACAGAGGTCTAGTCTAGACAATTAAGTCCCATTGACCCACCTTCCACCGAAGATATTTTCGGGACAACGTGACAGGTGGTGAGCCCGTCGCCGCCTTTATGTCTAAGCCAACGATGAAATTCGTACATAAGTTTTTGAAAAACTCATTGGTACTGCCACCTGGGGATCGAACTCAGGTCTCTCGACTCGAAATTCCAACCATAACAACTCGGCTATCGTGACTCTGTATAGATAAAACAAAATAAACAAATATAAATATCTTCACGCAGTTCCCAATACAGGGGTAGAGAGAGGTCTAGTCTAGACATTTAAGACCCTTCGACCCACCTTCCACCGAAGATATTTTCGGGTCGACGTGACAGGTGGTGAGCCCGTCGCCGTTTTAAAAAGATACTTTTATTAAATTAAAACTCTTAAATTAAATTCTTTATCTCCGTTGACATGTTTGTCTCTTTCATGTGATAAAATTCAATTAACGCCGCTTTGCGTAGGTTTTTTCTAGTTTCTTTTTAAGCATGTTTTTTCACGTCATTTCACTAATCATAAACTCAATGCGGTCTCAGAATAGCATATTCTTTATAAAAACATCCAATACTTCACGAAATTACAGTGTTTTTATTAATATTGCTGGATACGCATTTTGGGTTTTATTCGGTATCTTAAAACATTGTGTTATTTAATGCCGCGTAAAGACTCTCTTGTTTTTACACGTGCGGTAAAAATTATATTCTATTTCACAGACTAAGCTATCCGATCTCTATCTCTATTGCGAACTCCATCTCTACAATTTTTGTCATTTTATTACATTTTGTTCTACAAAAGTGAAATAAATAGCACAGTTACTTTTTATACTTTTTATGATGTAGTAACGGACATATTCAGGAAAGAAGTGATATTTTTACCCAACTGACAACGGCGGACTACCTTTTCCTCGAAATTGCCAATTACTATACTTTCCTATGGTGTTGAAGGGAAATTCAGCACTACAGTAGACAAAGGTTCAGACTATTAAGTGCTTCCGACCCAGCTTTCACCGAAGGCACTTTTTTGGGACAACGTTACAGGCGGTGAGCCTGTCGCCGCCTTTATATCCAAGCCAACGATGTAATTGATAAATGAACGAATAAATGACATTCCTGATGATGGAATGATAGTGATAATCAAGAAACAGTTCTAAGATAGCCAGGAGTCGACTTAATTAGTTTTCGTAACAATAACCATTGGATTAATTAAACAGATTTTATTCGGGAAAGTCTTCAAATTTATTTATCTGCTTTGTTGATTTAATTAAAAATTAATTTCTTCTTTAATTAGAAGAAATGTTGATTGTCTCACAAATCTCGCATAAGGTCCTCGAAATTAATTTAACGGAGATGTGAAGAGTCAACTCAAGTTTGTGCTAATATTGTAAATATATAAACGTCAATACTCTAATGGCTTAGGTTAAACGAGCTGCGAAAAGTGACATCGCAGGTTTGAATCCGACATTATCTGTAATCGACTATCTAGTTTTGTAGAAAAAACGTAACATGAACGATCCGTATTTTATGTCATAAACGAAAATTATTCGCAGACATCAAAATAAACAAATTCAACAAATTAAGCGTCAATAGCCAAATGGTTTAGTGTGCGACCTGAAAAACATAACGCAGGTTGGGGTCCGCCATTCGACTATTGTCGTGAAGCATTCTAGACACCAGCGTTGCAGCTTAGTTTTAATGTTTAATAGGAATACTAGTCATGTTATAAGCAATGCTAGTCTTCTATAAAAATGTTATCGCGTCTCTCATGACGGGAAAGCAGACGATGTTAATATTTAATTTAATTAGTCCTCGACCTTAAGAGCAAGAAGATGTTTGTAATATCCTATACTGCACCGTATAAATTTTGTTATGCACTTATTTATAAGTATGTGCAGTATCTGTATTTTTTAATAATGTGCAAACAAATGAATAACTACTAAGTATTTAATAGTTTAAATTCATGAATGTATTGTTTTGAAATAAAATAACAAATATATAAATATCCTCATGCAATTCCCAATACAGGGGTAGAGAGGTCTAGTCTAGACAATTAAGTCCCATTGACCCACCTTCCACCGAAGACAACGTGACAGGTGGTGAGCCTGTCGCCGTCGTTATGTCCAAGCCAACGATGAAATTCGTACATAAGTTTTTGAAAAACTCATTGGTACTGCCACCTGGGGATCGAACTCAGGTCTCTCGACTCGAAATTCCAACTACCTAACCATTCGGCCATTATTGTATTGTTTTGGGTCTAGTATATGTATATATTATTGTATGTATCTACTTGAGTTATGTATTATACGCCACCTACGTAGTAAACTTTTCCTTTCGCGCCATTGGTTGCCCGGAAGATCGCTATGAAGCAATAAGGCCGCCAAATTTTGCATTTCACAAATTTTTGGTATCCTTTATTATGTTTGTGTATCCTACTATTTGTGGTGGATAATTAAAGTATATTCATTCATTCATCTAAATAACGTCTTTCATCCTAAAGCTAAAAGCGCTTCCCAAGTATATAATTTCATTCACCTGGACTAGACATTCCTGATAAAATAAAATAATAAATAAATAAATATCTTCACGCAGTTCCCAATACAGGGGTAGAGAGGTCTAGTCTAGACAATTAAGTCCCATTGACCCACCTTCCACCGAAGATATTTTCTGGACAACGTGACTGGTGGCGAGCCCGGTGCCATAGTTATGTTCAAGCCAACGATATAATTCGTACATAAGTTTTTGAAAAACTCATTGGTACTGCCACCTGGGAATCGAACTCAGGTCTCTCGACTCGAAATTCCAACTACCTAACCATTCGGCCATTATTGTATTGTTTTGGGTCTAGTATATGTATATATTATGTATTTATGTATGTAATTATGAGTGTGTATGTGTTCATATGTATATATTATGTATTTATGTATGTAATTATGAGTGTGTATGTGTTCATATGTATATATTATGTATTTATGTATGTAATTATGAGTGTGTATGTGTTCATATGTATATATTATGTATTTATGTATGTAATTATGAGTGTGTATGTGTTCATATGTATATATTATTGTATGTATCTACTTGAGTTATGTATTATACGCCACCTACGTAGTAAACTTTTCCTTTCGCGCCATTGGTTGCCCGGAAGATCGCTATGAAGCAATAAGGCCGCCAAATTTTGCATTTCACAAATTTTTGGTATCCTTTATTATGTTTGTGTATCCTACTATTTGTGGTGGATAATTAAAGTATATTCATTCATTCATTCATTCATTCATTCATTCATTCATTCATTCATTCATTCATTCATTCATACTAACGTAAGAACTAACACGACCTGTTACAAAAAAAAATTATAGAATAGGAAGGCAAACACGCAGGTGCCTCACGTGATGGTAAGTGATTACCGCCGCTCATGATCACCTGCAATACCAGAGGCGTAGATAAATTATAATTGTTTAGGAAGTAGCTGGCAATTGTTTTTCATAATGTATTCATGAATAAACTGTTATTAGTTATAAGTGGTGATTCATGCGTGACACTGCTTTTATTTCTTTTTATCGATCCAATCGAATTCAATGGACTAAATTTAATGGACTTAATGTCGCTCAATGCATTTTGAACGCAGAACTTTGGATTAAATTTTTCTTTAACTTTGGAATATATAACATAATTTTTGGGTAAGATCTGACAAAATTTTCGACGTTGTGTAACAAATATACGGCTTCTGTACATATTTAATAATAATTTTATAATAACATAACGTTACGCTTGCATACTAAAATAGAAATGAAAACGTTACAATGCATACATAATAACTTGTAGAAGTTCAATCAGTTTATTATCCTCTCCTATAAGGCATAATTAGCCAAAATCGCCACGAATGGCAAGCTGATTGGCGATTACAGTATAAATCTCAGCTCCGCACCCTTCAGACGCTCTTGCTAGTTACCTGCCTGGATAGTTCTAATCTTCCAGGTTAGCCATCTTCGTAATCCAAAAGGATTTCCATACCTTTTTCCTTAGTCGCCTCTTACGACATCCACGAGATGGTGTGGCATTATCATACAAAAAAATTATTCCGCAATTCAACAGCCCAACAAGGTGATAAAAAATTACGCATTCAGGGATTTAATTGTTTAAATGTGTATTACTGTATACCAGCAACTGCTTTTAGTAACTGTAAAGTTTTATGGCTATGTAACATCCGGTAAGTTTGTGGCCGGAAGATTTGCTGTGAACTTAAATACATATCGTGTTTATGTTCAGGTGATGAGTCAGTCGGTGATTACGCACGTATCATAATTTAATTAATGGATGACGATACGGCGATGGACTCAGCACCGGTCCCGATGTTACCAATAGGCTTTGGTAACAAGTGGATCGAAATAACTTAATCATCTAGACTTCGGTTTCTAGAAAAAATTACGAAAATAAAAATTAATTAAATGATAACTTAAAAATATCTATAACGCAATTTTTTTATTGATTTTAAAACATATAAGTTATGCTGAACACAGAAGCACACACTAACAAACTAACGAACATACAAACTTTCACATTTATAATGTTGTAAGTTTGATTAAATTTGTACAATATATTTATGATAATATATGTTATTTTTAAATAGATAAAATAATAAATAAATAAATATCTTCACACATATTCTTAATACTGGAGTAAAGAGGGTCCAGACAATTAAGTTTCGACTTACCTTTCGCCAAAGACTATTTGGCCTTCTGTTGCCATCTTAATGTGATACATATTAAAATAGATAAATATTCATCTATACATATAAGCATCCATGACTCGTGTACAAACATTCATATTCATCACACAAATGTTTTCCCCTAGCCCATCTGGGCTACGTGGATCACCTTTAAATATTTTTATTAATTTTAATAAGTCACGATAGTCTAGTGGTTGGGTGGACGGAATTTCGAGTCAAGAGACCCGAGTTCGATCCCCAGGTGGCAGTACCAATGAGTTTTTCAAAACTTATGTACGAATTTCATCGTTGGCTTGACATAAAGACGGCGAGGGCTCACCACCTGTCACGTTGTCCCGAAAATATCTTCGGTGGAAGGTGGGTCAAAGGGACTTAATTATCTAGACTTGACCTCTGGCTACCCCTGTATTGGGAATTGCGTGAAGACATTTTTTTTTACAATATGACAATATTAACGTTTGTAATAGAAGGTCATACTAACGTTATTCCTACAATTGACGTCGGTCGGTCGCTGCAAAGCCTCCCTCACCGCCTCAGGCTCGTTCTTGATGACTGCTTCGTGTAACAACAGGTCGTTCTGTTGCACTCGGTAACGACCCTCCATTGTTATCTGTATAATAATCATAAAGAGATTTTATTGATATATAAATAAATACATACTTAGAAAGGGACAACATCACATTTATTGCTCTGATCCCAAAGTAGATAGAACACTATTGTACACCAACACAGAAAATATTCAACATATAGTTGATTTGTATAATATTAGTTGAGATACGCAAGGTTATGGTTATGGTGGCTTAATCGCGATCTACTAGCGATTTGCCAAATTAAATGGCCAAGCACCTGTATTATGAAATTGGAAACAGCAATGGTACAACAAACATTCAGACCCGAGACAGAGTGGTTTTCTTTATTGACCCGACTGGAAAACGATCGGTATCTTAGAGCAGGCGCCACCATGAAAACCGGTGCGTACGCCATTCGTCTACGGAGGTCGTGATATCCATACGGCTGTTATATTGAGGATCACTGAGGTTAGGTCATGCGACAGAAATAAGCAGAGAATACTTTAGTCTTTATGTTATATTTATCATAAATTGTTCGCCGTAATTTTTATATAGATCCTGTCAATTAATTTCCGCTAAGTTAACTGACAAGAAAAAAATTTAGAGAAACAAAGAAAATAAAAGAAAGAAGTCGGAGAAATTATGTCAGGGAAGTTATGATTCGACTTACATGTGTAAGTCATTCCAGTAACGTAATATGAATAGTCAGTCGACGCAGTAATCGGCTAGAGATTTTTATGTTTTATTATTAGCCAATTATTTCACAATACCATCATTCATCTCCGGAACCATACTCCTTATTTAATGTTCAATTTGTTTCGAATTTTTAAGACGGCATAAAGCATTACCAAATTTTGATAATTTATTTTGTACCTATGTAAGTTTTTAAAACTTTTAACTCAGACACGGTCGGTCACTCACGGTTGCTCGGAGGTAAGAGTCTTTTATTTAATAACAAAAAGTTCTGCATCACTTGTACGCTTTAAAAATCAATGAAACTTTTCAACAGCTAAGTTGGAGTGGTTAACAGGTATACTAGTAATATTATTTGGCATTGCTAGTGTATTTAAAAAAATACTTCTTAGGGGCAATTCATAAAATACATTCTTATTCACTACGATTATGGTAAAACCGCCCGTTCGGAAGAGGTCTATACCACACAGTAGGCTTTCAGAGGCTTTTGAGGACTTTTTGATGATTGTATGGATGATACTAGGCTGAATCTGAAGTATTTTGTGTGAATTTAAAGTATTTTGACTTAAAAATAGTCCGTTTTATTATTGTTTGTTGAGGTGCAAAAATGTCTTATATATTATAGAATTGTAAAAGGGTCATGTCTGTATATTAAAGATATTTGAGTGAAACTAAATCGAAAGGGCTGTTGAACGTGTCTGAGCACAATTCAACGATATTTTTAATTCTTGTAAGAAAATGAGTGGAAAACAATCTTAATACAAAACATAAATTCGAAGTAAAACTATACTAACTCTTCATACGTATTTTTATTGGCAAAGTTCTTCCACCAACGTTGCAAAGTTAGTCTTGGCGCTGCTGTAAAACGTAATAGCGATTCAAACTTATCGCGATGGGTTGTTTGTTTTGTGAAATATTTTCTTCACTATCCGTTCTTAACAAATTCGTTTGAAATGCCCTAAACATCTAAGCTCCTCCTTATTCAATTTAGCAATAAGATCATCTTTCAATTCTACCATATTGCGAATCTCTTCGTTCCGTTTTCGGTCGGCGACGGTAACGCCGCACCTTTTACGATTAGATCGTATTTCCACAGCATTCAGTTTGCTTTTATGCTTCTTCCGACAGACCCACTGTTTGCTGCCATATAACAAAGTCAGTATCAACATTTTTCATTCGTTATGCCAGGCGTGCACTTTGTATTACACCTTGCCGTTTGACTGACGCAGACAGGGCACCATTGACTGTGCGCTCAAAGGTTCGCGCTATTCACGAGTGTTATGAGAGTGACCTCCAGCCTGTGTATAGGCCATTAATATTCTTTGAGTTTATTCTTCATACCGGCTTGCTCTCGAAACGGGGCTGTCCTAAACGGAAAAATTATAATATCTTGATGCCATTCCTAAAAATGGGGTAAACAGACTAACAAAAAATGTATTAGAACACACACATATACCTAGGACTGAAAGTTGTAAACAATACCAGACTCATATATGTATGAAATTGTGACATTCATTAAAGATAATCATGTCATATTCAATGATATCTTTAATAGCATAGGCATAAAAACAAATTACATACTTTAATTATTCAATCAAAGATGACTATGTTTAGGAAAAGCATGTTTGGTATTTTTTTTGACAATCCTTTATTTACAGAATTTTTTTATCTCAAATCTATAATAAACGCACCACCTCCTACTGTTCTCAATTCCAGTTTCTCTTTTTTTTTTTTATTTTTTTTTTTATTTTAACCCTAAGGTTGCCTGGAAGAGTTCTATCTTTAGCAGTAACACCACCTTATTGAACATACGTATCTATTAAGTTTTTTCCTATGTTTTATTTAATCCTTATACATGTGTGGTGTACAATAAAGTATATACTTCCACTATTACTACTAAAGTTCTATGTACTTATCATGATATCATAAATTTAATCACTTTAAGAAAAATAGAAACAATCTTAATAGAGAAATGTTATTACTCTATTAATGAATATCTCACTGACAAATCTACAAATGTATATATTGACATTTTACCAATTGACATTTATTGTATCTCGTATACATATTTTGTACAACTATAATTAAATTGTAAAAATGTAAATTTAATAAGTAATAAGTAATTAAAATTAAGGAATATTTTACTGTTTCTTGTTTTTGTCTTATTTATTAAGAAAATGATGAAAATGATGAATAAATGAAAATGATGATGAAATCCTATACGAAATCCTATATTTTCAAATAAAATAAATATGATTTGAAAATTGATTAGACACCAGGCCCTGAGACCATTTTCCACCGAAGACATTTTTGGGACAAAGTGATAGCAGACAGCCTGTCGTTGTCTTAGTCTGCTAATGATATAAATCGTACATAGATTACGGAAAAAACCCATTGGTACGACTAGCCTGCAACCAGATGATCAAACTCAAGGCTCAAGATTCGAATTCCGATCACCAAAACATCTTAATTTTCCTAAACGAGTAGCATTTTAATATCCACAATATGAAAATATGTCACGATAGCCGAGTTGTTGGGTGGTCGGAATTTCGAGTCGAGAGACCCGAGTTCGATCCCCAGGTGGCAGTACCAATGAGTTTTTCAAAAACTTATGTACGAATTTCATCGTTGGCTTGGACATAAAGGCGGCGACGGGCTCACCACCTGTCACGTTGTCCCGAAAATATCTTCGGTGGAAGGTGGGTCAAAGGGACTTAATTATCTAGACTTGACCTCTGGCTACCCCTGTATTGGGAATTGCGTGAAGACATTTTTTTTTACAATATGACAATATTAACGTTTGTAATAGAAGGTCATACTAACGTTATTCCTACAATTGACGTCGGTCGGTCGCTGCAAAGCCTCCCTCACCGCCTCAGGCTCGTTCTTGATGACTGCTTCGTGTAACAACAGGTCGTTCTGTTGCACTCGGTAACGACCCTCCATTGTTATCTGTATAATAATCATAAAGAGATTTTATTGATATATAAATAAATACATACTTAGAAAGGGACAACATCACATTTATTGCTCTGATCCCAAAGTAGATAGAACACTATTGTACACCAACACAGAAAATATTCAACATATAGTTGATTTGTATAATATTAGTTGAGATACGCAAGGTTATGGTTATACAAATGGTGGCTTAATCGCGATCTACTAGCGATTTGCCAAATTAAATGGCCAAGCACCTGTATTATGAAATTGGAAACAGCAATGGTACAACAAACATTCAGACCCGAGACAGAGTGGTTTTCTTTATTGACCCGACTGGAAAACGATCCCGGTATCTTAGAGCAGGCGCCACCATGAAAACCGGTGCGTACGCCATTCGTCTACGGAGGTCGTGATATCCATACACGGCTGTTATATTGAGGATCACTGAGGTTAGGTCATGCGACAGAAATAAGCAGAGAATACTTTAGTCTTTATGTTATATTTATCATAAATTGTTCGCCGTAATTTTTATATAGATCCTGTCAATTAATTTCCGCTAAGTTAACTGACAAGAAAAAAATTTAGAGAAACAAAGAAAATAAAAGAAAGAAGTCGGAGAAATTATGTCAGGGAAGTTATGATTCGACTTACATGTGTAAGTCATTCCAGTAACGTAATATGAATAGTCAGTCGACGCAGTAATCGGCTAGAGATTTTATGTTTTATTATTAGCCAATTATTTCTCAATTCCAGTTTCTCTTTTTTTTTTTTTGACAATCCTTTATTTACAGAATTTTTTTATCTCAAATCTATAATAAACGCACCACCTCCTACTGTTCTCAATTCCAGTTTCTCTTTTTTTTTTTTTTTGACAATCCTTTATTTACAGAATTTTTTTATCTCAAATCTATAATAAACGCACCACCTCCTACTGTTCTCAATTCCAGTTTCTCTTTTTTTTTTTTTATTTTAACCCTAAGGTTGCCTGGAAGAGTTCTATCTTTAGCAGTAACACCACCTTATTGAACACACGTATCTATTAAGTTTTTTCCTATGTTTTATTTAATACCTATACATGTGTGGTGTACAATAAAGTATATACTTCCACTATTACTACTAAAGTTCTATGTACTTATCATGATATCATAAATTTAATCACTTTAAGAAAAAATAGAAAACAATCTTAATAGAGAAATGTTATTACTCTATTAATGAATATCTCACTGACAAATCTACAAATGTATATTGTACATTTTACCAATTGACATTTATTGTATCTCGTATACATATTTTGTACAACTATAATTAAATTGTAAAAATGTAAATTTAATAAGTAATTTAAGGAATATTTTACTGTTTCTTGTTTTTGTCTTATTTATTAAGAAAATTATGAAAATGATGAATAAATGAAAATGATGATGAAAGCCTATACGAAATCCTATATTTTCAAATAAAATAAAACCCATTGGTATGACTAGCTTGCACCAGATGATCAAACTCAAGGCTCAAGATTCGAATTCCGATCACCAAAACATCTTAATTTTCCTAAACGAGTAGCATTTTAATATCCACAATATGAAAATATGTCACGATAGCCGAGTTGTTGGGTGGTCGGAATTTCGAGTCGAGAGACCCGAGTTCGATCCCCAGGTGGCAGTACCAATGAGTTTTTCAAAAACTTATGTACGAATTTCATCGTTGGCTTGGACATAAAGGCGGCGACGGGCTCACCACCTGTCACGTTGTCCCGAAAATATCTTCGGTGGAAGGTGGGTCAAAGGGACTTAATTATCTAGACTTGACCTCTGGCTACCCCTGTATTGGGAATTGCGTGAAGACATTTTTTTTTTTTTATTTTAACCCTAAGGTTGCCTGGAAGAGTTCTATCTTTAGCAGTAACACCACCTTATTGAACATACGTATCTATTAAGTTTTTCCTATGTTTTATTTAATCCTTATACATGTGTGGTGTACAATAAAGTATATACTTCCACTATTACTACTAAAGTTCTATGTACTTATCATGATATCATAAATTTAATCACTTTAAGAAAAATAGAAAACAATCTTAATACAAAACATAAATTCGAAGTAAAACTATACTAACTCTTCATACGTATTTTTATTGGCAAAGTTCTTCCACCAACGTTGCAAAGTTAGTCTTGGCGCTGCTGTAAAACGTAATAGCGATTCAAACTTATCGCGATGGAGTTGTTTGTTTTCTGAATTAGTTTTAAACTTAAAACAAATAGTGACTTCTTTATTAACAGGAAGCCAATTCTAACATTTAAGCTTCCTGTTAATAAAGTCACTCTTTGTCCATTTAAGTAAATATCTTCACACATATTCTTAATACTGGAGTAAAGAGGGGTCCAGACAATTAAGTTTCGACTTACCTTTCGCCAAAGACTATTTGGCCTTCTGTTGCCATCTTAATGTGATACATATTAAAATAGATAAATATTCATCTATACATATAAGCATCCATGACTCGTGTACAAACATTCATATTCATCACACAAATGGTTTCCCCTAGCCCATCTGGGCTACGTGGGTCACCTTTAAAGATTTTTTATTAATTTTAATAAGTCACGATAGTCTAGTGGTTGGGTGGACGGAATTTCGAGTCAAGAGACCCGAGTTCGATCCCCAGGTTGTTGATGTACAAATTATATCGTTGTCTTGGGCATAAAGACGGCGATATGCCCACCACCTGTCACGTTGTCCCGAAAATATCTTCGGTGGAAGGTGGGTCAAAAGGAACTTAATTGTCTAGACTAGACCTCTGTCTACCCCTGTATTGGGAATTGCGCGAAGAGATTTATTTATTTTATTTATTATTATTTAATTTTTATAACCGACTGAGCCAAAGAAAAACCTGTCCAGGTTTAGATAGTAAAGTTATAAATTTCACAACACATTGATTGATTGGTTAGAAGAATGAATCAATGTCGGAGTGCTTTAATTGGCTTGATTCAATATTTTTAATTTTGTAAGAAATGAGTGGAAAACAATCTTAATACAAAACATAAATTGGAAGTAAAACTATACTAACTCTTCATACGTATTTTTATTGGCAAAGTTCTTCGACCAACGTTGCAAAGTTAGTCTTGGCGCTGCTGTAAAACGTAATAGCGATTCAAACTTATCGCGATGGAGTTGTTTGTTTTCTGAATTAGTTTTAAACTTAAAACAAATAGTGACTTCTTTATTAACAGGAAGCCAATTCTAACATTTAAGCTTCCTGTTAATAAAGTCACTCTTTGTCCATTTAAGTAAATATCTTCACACATATTCTTAATACTGGAGTAAAGAGGGGTCCAGACAATTAAGTTTCGACTTACCTTTCGCCAAAGACTATTTGGCCTTCTGTTGCCATCTTAATGTGATACATATTAAAATAGATAAATATTCATCTATACATATAAGCATCCATGACTCGTGTACAAACATTCATATTCATCACACAAATGGTTTCCCCTAGCCCATCTGGGCTACGTGGGTCACCTTTAAAGATTTTTTATTAATTTTAATAAGTCACGATAGTCTAGTGGTTGGGTGGACGGAATTTCGAGTCAAGAGACCCGAGTTCGATCCCCAGGTTGTTGATGTACAAATTATATCGTTGTCTTGGGCATAAAGACGGCGATATGCCCACCACCTGTCACGTTGTCCCGAAAATATCTTCGGTGGAAGGTGGGTCAAAAGGGACTTAATTGTCTAGACTAGACCTCTGTCTACCCCTGTATTGGGAATTGCGCGAAGATATTTATTTATTTTATTTATTATTATTTAATTTTTATAACCGACTGAGCCAAAGAAAAACCTGTCCAGGTTTAGATAGTAAAGTTATAAATTTCACAACACATTGATTGATTGGTTAGAAGAATGAATCAATGTCGGAGTGCTTTAATTCGGCTTGATTCAATATTATTAATTAAAATTTAATAACCATAACACAACAATTAAAAAACATATATTTCGTGGGTAAATGGGCGAATTGGAAGTCAAAGATTGGAAAAGATATTTAGGAAAATTTCAGAAAAGTTTGTGATAAATGAATAGATACATAATTGTGGAAAACATCACATTTATTGTTCTGATCCCAAAATAAGTAGTTGAAACACTTTTGTTATGAATTTAAAATCCTAAGACAGAAATTTGAGAAAATAGAAAAAAATGGTTTTCTTCGAATCCGGGACCACAGAGCTGGCGACATCTTGAAAACCTGTGTGTACGCCACTTAATCATGTAGAACGTTCTAGGAATATGTATTTGTCATAATCGACCAGTCTACGTCTACTGAGATGTCGACAATATCGACGGCTAATAGAATTTCCGCAAAGCCTTCGCTTGATTGCTTTATGGAGTACGGAAATGCAATAACCCGTAACCAATATCTAGTTACAGGTTATTACGGGCCATTAGCACTGTGAAAGCAAAATGGTACTTTCTTCACAAGAAATAATACGATTTGTCGTAGCTAATTGGTTTTTGAATGCAGGCTGTAATAAATTTATAATATAATAGATATAAATTTCGCTATCAGCAGCCTGAAAAATCTCAAAAATTACTGCTATGTCGAAATTTTCAAAAGTCTATCTCCGCCATCTTGGATTTACAAATTGACATTGATTTCGTAATTAGCACCCCGGGGGTTCTTCGGGGTGCTAAATACATAGATAGAAAGGGACAACATCACATTTATTGCTGTGATCCCGAAGTAGATAGAACACTATTGCTCACTAACACAGAAAATAATCAAAATAATATTAGTTAAGATACTTAAGGCTATTGTGATACAAATGGTGCAAATGGTAATGGGTAAACGGGCTCATCGCTAAAAGCAATTTGCCAAATTAAGTGGTAAAGCACCAATGTTATGAAATTGGGAACAGCAATGGTACAACAAAAATTCAGACCCGAGACAAAGTAGTTTTCTTTATTGACCCTTCTGGGAATCGAATCCGGGATCTCAGAGTTGACGACAACATGAAAACCAGTGCGTACGCCATTCGTCTACGGAGGTCGTGATATCCACACAGTCTGTTATACTGAGGATCACTAAGGTTAGGACATGCGACAGAAATAAGTAGAGAATAATATCCTTTGGTCTTTATGTTATATTTATCATAAATTGTTTGCGGTAATTTTTATATAGATCCGGTGTCAACTCTGACACGCTGTGTTACAGTATGCGTATTTATTTGGTCGATTAAATTCCACCAAGTTAACTGAAAAGAAGATAAAAGTTAGAGAAACAAAGAAAAGAAAAGAAGTCGGAGAAATTATGTCAGAGAAGTTATGTTTCAATTATTTTAATTTTACTAATCTTAAGGTTTATAAATTGTGAGAGCAAATAAATAAACAAAAAATAAATAAACAAATTTAATAGTTATTGTTTCTTACATGTAATTAAAATTACGTAGTATGAGTAGTTAGTCGACACAGTAGTCGGCTAGAGCTTTATATGTTTTATTATTAGCCAATCATTTCACAATACTATCATTCATCTCCGGAAACTTACTCTTTGTTTAAAGTTCAATTTGTTCCGAATTTTTAAGACGGCAAAAAGCATTACCTAATTTTGACCTTTACAAATATCCCTACTTCGAAGGTGCCAGGTATCATTAGCAATAGTCAATTCACTTGCAAAGGGAAATGGCGACGAGGAGAGGCGAAGGAGACTTGTGGGCCGAAATGGTCTCATGTAGATTGTTATGCATAGTTCCCAGAATTTTTTTTATAGACCGCTTTCAAAATTGAGCTGGTTACGGTGCTACATTTCTACATATATATTTTATATGCACATATGAATATGCTAATTTATTTTGTATCTATGTAACTTTTAAAAACTATTAACTGAGACACGGTCCGGATTCGAACCCGCGATCTTTGCCAAACCGTTATGCAACGCCTCCGAGCAAATGTCTCACGTGACTCGGTAGTTTGGAGATAAGTCTTTAATTTAATAACAAAAAGTTCAGCATCATTTACATGTTTAAAATCAATAAAATTGGAGGGGTTAAAAGTAATACTAGTAATGTTATTTGGCATTGCTAGTATATTAAACAAAAATACTTCTTAGGTGCAATTCATAAAATACGTTCTTATGCACTACGATTATGGCAAACCTACCCGTTCGGAAGAAGTCTGAGCCCCAAAGAGAGCTTTTAGAGGCTTTTGATTATTTTTTGATGATTGTGTGAATGATAATAGGCTGAATTTTAAGTATTTTGTGTAAATTTAAAGTATATTGACTTTAAAAATTGTCCGTTTTATTGTTGTTTACAAAGGTGCAAAAATATCTTATATATTATATAATTGTAAAGGGATCATGTCTGTATATTGAAGATATTTCAGTGAAGTCAGGGTCCCTAGGATGAGTCTGAGCACAAAACAACGAATTTAGGAATTCTTGTAAGAAAATAATTGGAAAACAATCTTATAACAAAACATAAATTCGAAGTAAAAACTATACTAACTTCTCATACGTATTTTTATTGGCAAAGTTATGCGGCCAAAGTTGCGAAGTTGTATTTGCGCTGCCATAAAACGTAATAGCGATTCAAACTTATCGCGATGGAGTTGTTTGTTTTCTGAATTAGTTTTAAACTTAAAACAAATAGTGACTTCTTTATTAACAGGAAGCCAATTCTCACATTTAGCTTCCTATTAATAAAGCCACTCTTTGTCCATTTAAGTAAATATCTTCACGCATATTCTTAATACTGGAGTAAACAGGGGTATAGACAATTAAGTTTCGACTCGCCTTTCGCCGAAGCCTATTTGGTCTTCTGTCGCCATATTAATGTTCAAGCTTAATTACATTGATACATATTAAGATTTATACTCATTTATACATGAAGGCATCCATGACTCGTGTACAAACATTCATATTCATCACACAAATGTTTTCCCTTTAGCGCAACTGAGCTACGTGGGTTACCTTTAAAGATTTTTCTATTCATTTTTATAACCGACTGAGCCTTAGCGAAACCTTATTTTGAGAGAACCTTATCCGGGTTTAGATAATGAAGTCTTAAACTTCACAACACATTGATTGATTGATTAGAAGAATTAATCATCGTCTGAGTGCTTAGATGCGGGTTGATCTAAAATATTATTAATAAAAATGTAAAAACATAATACAACAATTAACAATCATATAAAGATTGGAAAAGATATTTTGGAAAATTTCGGGCAAAATTGTGATAAATGAATAGATAAATAAATATGGAAAAATTCACATTTATTACTCCGATCTCAAAATAAGCTGAATCACTCCTGTTATTTGGATTTAAAAGCCTAAGACCTAAACCAGAGAAAATATAGAATAGTGGTTTTCTACGAATCCGGGACCACAGAGCTGGCGACATCTTGAAAACCTGTGTGTACGCCACTTTACCATGTAGTACGTTCTAGGAATATGTATTTGTCATAATCGACCAGTCTACGTCGACTGAGATGTCGTCAGTATCAACGGCTAATAGAATTTCCGCAAAGCCTTCGCTTGATTGCTTTATGGAGTACAGAAATGAAATAACCCGTGACCAATATCTAGTTACAGGTTATTACGGGCCATTAGCGCTGTGAAAGCAAAATGGTACTTTCTTCACAAGAAATAATACAATATATCTTAGCTAACTGGTTTCTGAAAAATTAATTCTCTCTTCAAGTTATAAAGACGGATTTTTATATGCAGGATGTAATATATTTACAGATATCGTCATAGTATCTTAAGATGATTGGGAAATTGACTTCAATTTCATAATTAGCACCCCAAAAATTCCCGAAAATTACTCCCATATCGATATAAAAATTTCTATGTCAGCCGTTATCAGTACCCTAAAAAATCTCGAAATTTACTGTCATGCCATGTTGCAATTTTCATAAATATATGTCCACCATATTTGCAAATGGACATGGATTTCGTAATTAGCAAGCACCCCGAGGAACCCAGAGACTTGATAATAACTTCCATGTCGTTTACAAATTTCAAGTGAGTTAAGAAGGGACTGGTTAGTTATCTCGATATCTGTCTGCCATTCGATTTAAAAAAGCTTTTTTCTAGGAAAGAAAGAAAGGAACATCTATTTGCATAACACAATACACCACGAACATTTTAAATCAAGGCAAGATAATTAAACAGAGAAGAAAAATAAACAAAAAAGAACAGAAAATAAACAAAATTTTATTTTATTTAAATGAAGGTCTCGCATACGATTATCACACACCGAAATAAGAGTTAAATGAAGCGAAAGCTATTAGTTTGGACATTAAGACGGCGCTAGGCTAACCATCTGTCACGTTATCTCAAATGACCCGATGAAAATTGGATCGAAGGAACTAAATTAATGCGACTATTTACCCCAGTATTAGAAAATACGTGAAACTAAAAAAGAGGCTATAAAAATCTTAAGCGATTAAGTTGATTTATACCAGTTATAATGTGTCACAAGGAAGCTGATTAGAGAGTTTAATTTTAAATCTCACGCTCAACCCTCATTACGGCATATAAAAGGCAAGCCTTTATAAGCGTGTAAGCTCGCGTCTTTAAGTCGCTCATTAGCCGACGTGACCTGGGCACGGAATGTGTTTGCTATTCGTTCTATTTCATTTAGGTTAATGAGATTTTTAAACTTTTTTATGCGTAATTTGTAGGGTTGAACGAAATATTGCCTGCTCTTTTTTCCGCTTCTTTACAGAATGCGTTTTTAGTGTCATTATACAATGTCATTTACCTCATACACGCATTTATTATTTCTGCAAATTAATTCTAGAGTATGAGAATATGAAGTTCTATCGACTATAAAAACGCGATAAAATCTGGGCTAGGCTGTCGACACAAATTTTACAGCAGTTTTTTGGAGCGTACATGTAGTATTTGTCTAAAAAAATATATTAACGCAATTCCCAATACAGGGGTAGACAGAGGTCTAGTCTAGACAATTAAGTCCCTTCGACCCACCTTCCACCGAAGATATTTTCCGGACAACGTGACAGGTGGTGAGCCCGTCGCCGTCTTTATGTCCAAGCCTACGATATCATTCGTACGTAAGTTTTTGATAAACCCATTGGTACGAGCCTGCCACCTGGGGATCGAACTCGGGTCTCTTGACTTGAAATTCCGACCACCCAACCACTCGGCTGTCGTGACTTATAATTGAATGAATCGTTAATTAATGTTATTCCGATTAATATTCCTATTTAAAGGGTTGACGACTCAATCACGGGATACGTGGCATTTAATCCCAGTCCTTGGAAATGACAAATAATTTGTGGATTCAAGTTGGATGGCGGTAATTACTTATTATGTGTTACTTACTATTATATGTTTACCTTAATGACATACACTATTTCACCCTACTGACATACTAAAAAACATTAAACTTTACCTTAGAGTTTTTTTTTTTTTTATAAAAACCGTGTAACTCCACGAAAATAAACATAAATTTATACATTTATAGTCTATAACTCTCAGGCATAATGCAGCTTCCCATAAGTAAAAGAGTTTTCTAAATCGGATAATAAATTCTAGAGATTATTTCCTATAAACAAACCTACAAATAAACAACACTATATGATTTTAGTGTAATTATTTTTCCTTTTCCTTTTAATATTTGATTGTATTCTGCCAGCATGCACATGTTAGAGCTAAGTAGCGGAGATTGCTTCAGCATAAACGGGCCGGCTTAACTGGTGAAGTTATAGTTACAGTTCCGACGCAGATTAGGGATTTTATAATAATAATAATGAATAAATATATAAATAATAAATAAATACATATATAGATAAGTACATCACTAAGGTCCCTAATTAATCACCTCAATCAATTGTATTATGGAATTAGTAACAACGAAGGTACCATACACACCCAGATTTGAGAAAATGTAGAAAAAATGTTTTCTACATTGACCCGACTGAGAATCGAACCTGGGAGAGACTCACAGCAGGCGACACTATGAAAACCGGAACGTATGCCATTTGTCCACGCAGGTAATATGTACATGTTACTACGTACCGGTCTCACGAAATAACGATGTGAATTAAAGAGACGTGAATTATAGAGTCAACTATGTGTGAGCTTTTGTGTTTTGCACCCCGGTCGTCCGGTCTCAACCGCAAGGGTTAGTGGGAGGAGGGGGGGTTGAAGGTTGAACCTCTGGCTAGTTTGCAGCGCTTTCACATAAAAGCATTCCTTAAGCTCAGATACAAGTAAAAATAACAAATAGAATAGGCGCGATGGTCCAATAGTTGGGTGATAGAAATTCGAGTCGAGACACCCGAGTTCCATCCCCAGGTAGGCTCGTACGAAAGGTTTTTTTTTTTTTCAAAAAATATAATAAGACATAAGAAGGTGACGGGATAACCACATTGTCCCAAAAAATGTCTTCGGTGGAAGGTGGGTCGGAGGGACATAATTTTCTCTATGTACACAGAATTATTATTATGTAGAAGATGTATCATTGTTTTTTATAGTTAGTACTTTTATAGTTACGTACGTTTATTGTTATGAAGCAACGCGTCCATTAAGCCTCTCAAACATAGAAAAAGCCGAATATTTCATGCAGCCATCCGTACAAAAGTAAAGAGTCAGAACGATGCGAGCAGTTTCTGTACAGTTTTAGAACCTGTTTTTGTTTTTGTTCGCAGATTCAGAACAATATAAATTATTCAAAAGTCGCACTCTCGTTTGCCGCGTGAAATGTTTTACCCACGTTCTCGTGTATGCGATAACTTTTGATTTTTTATTGTTTTGTTACGCATCAGCTTTTGTTGTTGCATGAATGGACCGGCTCGACCGGGAAAGTACCATGACCTCACAGAATAACGGGGTGAAGTAGACGTATAACAAACTTCTGTGTTTCGTCTGGTGAGTGCAGGTAACCGGGGGCCCACATACTCCACTCCCCCAATTTGGGGGGGGAGGCACTCTAAGGCCGGCAACGCATCTGCTATGCCTCTGGCATTGCGGGTGTTCATGGGCGGCGGTAATCACTTACCATCACGTGAGCCGACACCTCGTTTGCCGGCCTTTTCTATGAAAAAAAAATCTATCTATACTAATATAACAAAGCTGACAAGTTTTTTTTCTTAATATTATGTTGTTAAATTCTCCAGGAAGGTTATAAATTGGAAGCTAAAATAATCTGCAATACTTAGGAGCCGAGTAAAAAGAAAAAAGTCGGAGAGCCGTTAATGGAAAAAGGAGAAATATTAGTGTAAATATAAATTTCTTTAAAATTAAATATCGAGTAAAATTGTAAAATGCAAGCATGAAAAAAAATTAAAATGGCATTCTGTTCTGTTTTGCAAAGAATACCTAGCAAAGCTAATATCTAGTGTTCCTGTTAACCACTCCAACTACTGCAATCCTTGTGTCTCGAGTGGTACAGAGCAATAATACGGCTCTAACCACTTACGTCATGTTTCGCAGTCCTTTAATAAATAAATAAATAAATATAAAGATAGGTAGGGACAAAGTAACATACTTAGCTCTGATCCTAAAGTTAGCAGCTTAAGCAGTTGTGTTATGGAATCGGAAACAACGTAGGCACCAAAAACATCCAGACCCGAGAAAATGAAGAAAATGTTTTTCTACATTGACCCGTGCGGGTCCGAATTGAACCCGGGAACTCAGAGAGTGTACCTCTCTTCCACGGAGGTCGTCAAGTCCTTTGACCTTAGGCCATTAACTACAGGCAAAATACACTTGAGAATTAAAATAAATGAACATAAATATTTTTACGCATA